>LNAC01000150.1:1927162-1969662 GCA_002007465.1 Ailurus styani | reverse complement strand
GGTGGTTTGATCCCGATCTGCCTCGGGCCTGGCCCGGGAGAAGCTCACAGCCCTGAATCGGGCTCCCCAGCACATGCGCCCTGGCCTCCTCCCAGGCCCCTCCTAGTGCTTGGTGCTCCCCGCCCCCCACGCGTCTGGTTCTTCCCGACACCCCATAGGCTGGTGCGCTGGGCTTCTCCCCGGCCCAGCCTTGCTGACTGACACCATCTGGCCATGTTGCCTACCCTGCCCTCCAGTCCCCAGTTTCCTCCCTTTAAGGCCTGACTCTTGGTATCGCTGCCCCACCAGAAGCCCCTCTCCAAACCGAATCTGGCACTAGCAACCAACAAGAGTGAAGTGATGGGCTGGCTGCCAGGAGATCAGGAGGCCTGGAACCCCGAGAGAAGCACAAGCGAGATACATTACCGGAGCTTTATTGAGGGCCGAGAGGCCTGCCACAAATAACCCCAAAGGCAGAACCCAGGTGTTTGGGGCCCCCTGTTGGGGCCAATGCCTTGACCCCAACCAGAGAGGGACTATCAACAGTGCTGTCATCTGCCCAGCTCAACAATTTCCAGGCAGGCTGGCACCAGAATGGGAAGGACACGTCACAGAAGGGCAGCAGTTTCTGAATTTGGGGATCTGGGGTCCTGGTGCCATCATAGAACAGGTAAGGGTTCAACGAGAGGGAGGAGATGGGCCCAGGGCTTCAAGGCTTCCAGCAGGCCCCCACTGCCGTCCAGGTCAGCAGGACAAAGAAAAGGCTCCCAGGGAGCTGGGGTGCTTGGGCTCCTGGATAGAAAGGCAGGACAGTCGGATCTTGGGGTTCACACGAGTCAGAAGAGTCAGCTCCCCGCACTGAAACCGCTGCACCCGAGGCGGCTCTGAGATGGGACAAGAGGAAAGCAGATGTCCTAGGCGTGTGGTTTGTCTCCCCCACCATTCTCCGCCCAGACTCCGGACCCCTCCCACCGATCAGTCGCACGTCCCTCTTCCTCCTGGGACCCCTCTAGCCACGTACCCCCTCCCTCTCCTGTACCTGACGGCGTGACCATGGAGGGCTTCCTCTCAAGCTCAAAAGAAAGCACAACAGGGCGGAGAACAGAAAAGCTGGTACACAGTGTCCGGAGGAAGAGGGCCAAGGGCTCATCCACCTTGGCTGAAGACTAGAAGGGGAAACCAGATTAATCAGAAAGCCAATTTTTTTTTTCTTCAGAACTCAGATTCTCAAACCCTTTACCAAACAACGTAGGCATCTGGGTTTCAGGGTCCCACCTCCCTGCCTCGTCTCACCTCCGGCTGGGCTCCAGAACCTGTAAACTGCAAGGCCACTTTCCCCGGCCCTCGGACAGACTCCAGGAGGGAGGTCCACTCACTGGGACACAACCCTAGAGCTGTCGCCACGTGATGATTCCTGCAGGTCACCAAGGCTTCGGCAGTCCCATCCTCCACTAGGAGCCTGGGGAGAGGAGGGGCCACGGAGAAACAGAAACTTCCTCGGCAGACCCGGGTGGCCTCAGCGTGCCTCCCTCCCCCACCACTTCCCAGTTTAACTCATTTCACTTTAACGCATTCATCCTCCAAGACTTACGAAGCCATTCCCACAAGCCGCGAATTAGGCCAACGGGCGGCAGCCGGATCAAGTCACGTGACCGGGAAATAAAAGGCGAACAGGCGCCCCGCTCGTGCTCTCACCTGATGCTGGCCTGGCTTACAGCTGTCTGTGTGGGGCAGGTGGAGCCCTGACGAGAACACCTTCCCTAGGACGGAGAGAGTGGCTGGAAAAATGCTCTGGGTCCCCTCGCACCCACAGGGCACCCTGCACCCGGCTCAGCCTGTGCCCTCCCTACCTGGGGACAGAGACTGGTACAGTGAGCACACACCCACAGGAGCTGAAGGCTGAAGACAGAAACAATGTAGCAAGAGGCACTGGCCTGGAAGGGGGCCCGGACGCCCTGCAGAAGTTCAGCCAGGAAGATGTGGGGCAGGGGAGCACTAGAGAGAGAGAGAGAGAGAGAGACAAGAGTCAAGGAAGAGCCGACAGCATTCTGAAAGCGGGCTATGTCTGCAAGGACTGGGCAGGCACAGGGATGAGGGCAGGTGTGGGTTCTGTGCCCTCTGGGAAGCCTCACACCTCATTCTGAATCCTGACCTCTGACCATCCATTATTTCTCAGGCTTGAACCAAGATGGTAGCCAAGAAAGAGATCTGCATTTTCGATTGAAAAGCCTTCAACACAACGCCGAAAAACCTAGAACAGTACACCTTTCTGGGTAAAATAATAAGCAACGGGCATTTTCATCTGGGGCAGAGGGAATCCTGGCTCAGCATGTTCTACCGGGAGTGGAGAACACTAGTTACGGCAAAAATCCCAGAGCCAGGACCATGTGTACGATATGGATGCAAGGCTGTGAAGTCTGGGAAGCGGGACCGGGGACACTACTGACCTGATTGTGGTCTCAGGGGGGAAACTCAGGACCTGCAGGTAAGTGGATGGCCGGAAACAACAGTAAATATTGTGGGATCTGTAAGTGCAGGAGGCAGAGTGAAGAGGAGGACAAAGAAGTCAATTTGAGGCAGAAGCAGGGACCAGATCACAGCTTAGACCCCCACCTCCACCTCCTCCCCTGGCAGGCTGCGCCCTGGCCTAACCAGAGGGAAGAATGAGGGAAGGAGAGGCGTGGAGCACCTCCTGAAGGCAGAGGGCATACACGCCAGACTACATGGCGAAGTCCCATCAAAGAGAAGGTGTGAAAGCATGGGGGTGGGGGGGCGCAGAGATGGGAGCAGGTGGGAGAGGAGGCCAACCAGCCTTGCAGATCTTCACCTGGAAATCTTCTTCTCCAGCTGGCCGAAGTAGACTCGGGCTCCCGGCAGGAGTCCTAGTGGGGGAGGCAAGTGTGGCTCTTTGATATAGATGTCTAAGTGCGGGCGGGATGGGCAGTCAGCAGCCTCCACGGCCACGGTCAGCTTCACAGACGCTCTCGAAGTCCGAATGCCACCTGCTGAAGTCAAGGGCGAGGGTCAGGGGCAACTGCTGGGATCCCAGAGTCCCATCACTCAGCTTCACACCTTCCCCCAAACGAGGCGTCATTACCAGGCTTTGCCCAGAAAGGGGCCGGAAATGGCTCACACAGGCTCCGTGACAAGATCTCAGCTGAGAAAGACACCAGGGAGTCGGTGGAGCTGTAGGGTCACAGAAGCACAGGGATACCAGGGGCGTAAGAAAGCAGAGACTGGAAAGGGGTCTGAGGACCAAAACAAGGAGCTAAAGTATCTGCGAGAACATCCTCTATAAGGTCCTAAAAAGGCCTTGCCCTGCATCGTCACACACTAAAAGGAACGGGGCAGGCGCCTGGGTGGTACAGTCAGTTTAAGCGTCTGACTCTCGATTTTTGGCTCAGGTCGTGACCTCAGGGTCCTGAGATGGAGCCCCGCAGTGGGCTCCGGGTTCGACGAGACTCTGCTGAAGATTCTCTCCCCTCTGCCTGCCCCCTCCCCGCTCGTGGGTGCACGCACACTCTCTCTCAAATAAGTAAATAAATCTGACGAAGAAAAAATAAAGCAAACAGGGCTTATGAGAAAAGCAGAGCGGCGGCAGATCACTCAAGACCTACTCCACACCATAAGCAGAGGCTTCACCCGGAAGCACAGCGGACATCACAGCTGCATTCACGTGCGGGCCCAACGCCCAGGCGGCCCACCACGGGCAGCTTTGTATGCTGGCGCTCACGCCCACGCCTGCCCATGGTGGGTCCTTGGAAACGATCCTTTCCACTAAAGACCAGTTTTGTAAAAATCACGCATACAATCCAGTACGGCTTTTTTTTTTTTTTTTCTAGACAGAAGAAATCTGTGGTGTGCATCTTGGTCTGCACTGGCAGCTGCCTGGAAAGGACAGAACAGCTGTTCCTGAAGCCAGGAGCCAGCTGCTGCTTGCACTGAAAGGGAAGGCTCTTTCCTACAGATTCCAGCTTTTTTTTTTTTTAATAGGTTTTTTTTTCCCTTTTATATTTCTTTTCATTGCTACAGTTTTTCCTTAACCGTGCAAAACCTTGCTCGTGATCTTTTCAGAATGCCAAGACGCTAGGGGAAAACTCCGGTATGAAACACAGCTTCCCAGTCCCAGGGACGTCATTCCTCTAGAAACCGAATCCCGTCAAAGGCACAGGTGGCGTGGCAGGTAACAGACTGTTCACCAAGCCCCATCCCTGTGGTAGCGCGCGGCCACGGAAGCGCGCGGCCACGGGCGCTGGAGGAGCCGGCGGACATTTACTTGCCACTGAGCAGGTCGTCCAGCAAGGTCTTAGGCAGGGCCTTGCTGGCGTCCAGCCCAGCCGGGGCGTCCGGGCCGCTCTCGAGTTCCAGTGTCCACTCCTCCTGCACAGTGAGGCAGGACGCACAGCCGGCCAAATCCAGGGGACGCTGTGGGAGGCACGGTGGCCCGCCCTCTTCGAACAGCAACGGGGTCTGCCGGGAACAGGAGACAACTCTCTGAGTGTGTCCTGCTTCAGAGGCAGGCTCGCAAAATACTAGAACCCGATTTTGTTTTCTTCCTGGAGGATGGTGGGGGAAGTGGTCTAGATTCAGACAGGCCTTCCATCTGACCTAAATCCACCCTTCCTCCAGGGGACCTAGACAGTAGCCGGCACTGGCACTCCCGCTCCAGACCCCAAGCCAAAAAAGCTTTCTGGGGCAGGGTGAATGAAGGACCAAGTAGGGCACTCACAGGAGGGCCAGGAGCCACGAGTCGGTACACATGACCTGGGTGCAGGAACTCGAACCAGCGGACTGAGGAGCCACGGAAGATTAGGAGAACCTGGAAGGGAGAGGGAGGGAGGGAAGGAGGAGGCAGGTGCTGGGGTCGTAGAAGGAGCTAGGGGCACAGGCCGCCAGGCCCTGGACTCCCGCAGTCCCAGTTTACCTTCTGATCCTTGTTCTCATCTCCTTTGAGCTCGGGCGGGCCCCATGCAGTCCCCTCCTTCCTCTGGCTGCCCCCAACCCAGCTCCCCGATACGAGGAAACTGAGGATGGGCGTGGACACCTCTGGGTTAGCTCCTGGGGGCACAGAAAAGCCCCTCTTCATCAGTGCCTCCTTGTGGGACAGTAAGAACAGTCGGCTCTGTTCTGCGTGGGGGCCGCCTGGGAGGGCGGGCTCTGCCTCAGGTGTGAGGGAGGCAGCTGAGTGCAAGGGTCTGGGCACAGGCAGGACCAGGGCGTCAGCCAGGAAGAACTGGATATACACTCTGTTGGGAGAGACAAGAAGTAGGCTTCTCAGCAGCGCACGCCCTGGGTGCCATGGGTCCCACATTCCACCACCAGCTCCACGCCCTGCCCTTCCCCTCAGAGACTCAGGGTGCAGCCACAACCCCCGGCAGCCAACCTGGCCTGCTGCTTCTGGATGAAGCCTGTCATGTTCAGCTCCTTATAGGAAGGGAAGTTGCTTCTGACATTCCTCTCTATGACCAACTGGAACTTCTCCGTCCGGACCAAGCAGCCTAGAGAGAGAGTTTTCTACTTCGGCAAGAGGAGACGACTGTGGGATGGGCAGTGAAGGAGACCCCCACCCTGGAGGTCTCACCGCCCGTCCCAGGCCTGAGCTGCTTCCCTAACATGACGGGAAGGCCCAGACCCCAACCCCACCTCAGAGGGAGGATATTTCCAAGGGAAAAACCATCCCAGCCACGTGTCCAATCCTGCCCCTGGCCTCCTAGGCTGAAAGGCTCAGTTCCACTTTCTCACAAATCCTGAAATGCCTGTTCCTCGACCTAAAAAACTTCCATATACAGGGACTGTCTTGTCCATATGGCTCAGTAAGCTCAAACTAAGTGTCCTGCTGGTGCGCGTGTCCGAGGCTGTGGTGGGAGGTCCGACTTGTCCCAAAACTTGCGAATCAACACAGGCTATGTCAGCATCTCAAGAAAATCCTAGCAGATGCCTCCTCCCTAACCCTCCTATTCTGAAACCCTCCCCATCCGCTCCCTTCTCTCCACTTCCGAATTCCAAACCTATGAACCGGGAGTCAGTGATGGGCTGAGAGTGCTTGGCCAGGATTAGGCAGGGGAGGGAACCACTTTTGTCCCGAAGCTGCAGACAGCCTTTATGAGATGAAGCCGCCAGAACCCCAATTAAAATCTGCAGGGAGACGAAGGACAAGGTATCGCTACTATGCGCCACATGCCATGTTAAATGTTAGCTACAGAGTGAACAAAAAAGACGTAGTCTCTGACCTCAAAGGTCTTACGCGGGAGTGGGGAAGATAGATATGAAAGAAGAGCCATGCGTTCGCACATTTAGTGGCGGGGGAGAGAGTGTATGAACTGAGGTTAGAACTAGGAGACCGTGTGGGACCTCACAGGGTACCCCATAAGGACTCTGCGTTTTCTCTTACGTGCTCTGGGAGAAACCAGAAGAAGATTTAAAGCGAAACAGCCCTGTGAGCCCAGGGACAACGGGTGCGGGGAGAAGAGATGGTGTGGTCTAGAGGCTGGTGCAGCCACAGGGACGGGGAAGGACCACAGGAGCGGCAGTGAGGGCGGCCAAGACAGGAGGCCTGCACGCCGCCGGGGCCCCACCTACCTGGGCTGGGTGGGAGGTGGCGGGCAGCAGAGAGAGCCAGGACCAGGACACACGCTGATTGAGCTGGCAGCTGGTCAGATGAGAAGACTCCGGGAGGGGCAGAAGGGTCTTGGGGTCAAAGGCGGCCCAGGCCCTGCACCGGCCCTCCTCTTTCAGGGTGGCCAGAGTAGGGAAAGAGCAGGGGGTCTGCAGCCGCATGTACTGTGGGGGACGGAAGAGAAATCAGAGTGCGGCCGTGTGTCGCACAGGCACGAGCTCTGCGGCCCCTGCTTCCCGCACACACTCGCACCTTCTGCAGGGGACAGTGATGCGGCTCCTCCAGGATCTCCTTGTGCGCGTTCCGACGCGTGCTGCCGGGTGGAGCCAGAACGTCCAGGACAGGAGCCAGGAGCTGCAGTCCGGGGCTGGGGTTCCCCGGAGAGGAGTGCTGCAGCAGCTGGTGGTGTCTCAGCATGTGGGGACACAGCCTGGGCCACGGAGAGAAGCGCTCGCGTCCACGGAAGGGGGAGGCCGCTGGCAGGATCCTGCTCCCACCGCCCCCGCCAGCCCTCCCCGCCCCGGCCCAGACCCCCGTCCTCCTCACTTGCAGGCCAGCTCCTCCAGCGCCCTGGTAGCCCACAGGTACAGGGGAAGGCCTAACTGGCGTTCCCACACCAGCTGCTCAAACAGGGAGGCCCCCTGGGCCTGGTAGAAAGACTGAGGCTCGGGCTTCTGACAAGAGAAGCCCCGCAGGAGGATGGCGCCGTGGAGGCAGGGGGCGAGCACTGGCCTTCTTGTCCCTCCGCCCACTGACTGCAGGAGGTGGACATCCTGGAGCTGGCGGAAAGCAGAAAAAAGGAGAAAGCAGGGATGAAGCCCTCAACTCAATGACAGCTGGCAGATTCTCCCGCGGTTTCCCGGTGCCTGGAGGAACACCATGGCTCCCGTGTAGGGCGAATTTCCTTCCAGCCCCCGTGCCCCACTCCAGAGGGTGCCCCACAATGCGCTCCCTCTGGGGGAGTCTTCATCTCCCACGAGCAACACTCAGCTCTTCTGTGGGCTGGGAGGCTCCCGGCAGGTGAGGCACCGCCGACTCACCAGGCTTCCTGAGACCGTCCCGGCCCCACACCTGAGATGTGGCTCCAGCCTCTCCTCCTCGAGCTGGAAGCCCTCCCGTAAAGGAAATGCTCCCGGGGCCCCAGCCTCTCCTCCTTCCTGATCTGAGCCCCTGTCCAAATCGTCCCTGGCATTAAGTGCGCAACCCCCAGCTTCCAACACACACGTATTCTTCTTCTATTTTTGCCACGGAAGTTCCTGCCCTGCCACTGCTGGTGTGTACCGGCCCGTAAAGGTAGGAGAAGCTGCTGAGGGCCTCTGTGTCCCAAGCCCTGATGCCTCACGTACCTCCAGGGACACTCCTGGCCGCACCACCTTCCTGAGGTTGTGGAACTGCTGGTAGGCGAGGCAGAGCGCCAGCTGCCCGTCCACCTCGTAGAGGCCAGCCGGCTGACTCAGCACGCCAGTGACCTTTCCCTGCGGAGAGGCCGAAGGTCCAAGTGGTCCCTCTTTCCTCCTTCTCTGGGGACCCGCATTTCCAGCACTCCTACCCTCCCCCCCCGAACTCTCAGATCTCTCCTTTTCACTCACTGTGTAGGATAAGAGTGTCGAGTGGCGGAGAAGAGCTGGTTCCCTGTCCCCATCTTGGGATCTGCTGGGCGTGGGCAGCGGCGTGGGGTCAGCCTCCAAGAGGGGCCCGTCCAGTTCCAGCTCCAGCTCTCGCACACATTCCGGTTTCAGCGGCAGGAGGTGGGAGGAGGGACTGGTGGTCCACACGCGGTAACAGTGCCCGCGGATCCTGACTACTCGCAGCGCTGTCAGCACATAGGACCTACCAGGCCAAAGGGCTCGGTGCCACACCAGCTGGGCAGGGATCTGGCTTGTGCAGGGGCAGGCAACACGGCATATGAGACGCTTCCCACGACACTGCCCCTCTGCCAGAATCTCTCCCCATCGTGATCTGACCGCAGTGACCTGCTCCTTGTGAGTTCTGCTTGGCCTCTTCACGCACTCTGTCTGACTAGTCAATCTTAACCTTCCGGATCGGCTCCCTCTCACAGGAAATGCCGGATAGCCCCCAATGCTTCCCTCAAGATGCAAACCATCCCTGCAATGTCCTCCAAAATACAGAAACATTCCACCCCTAACTGATGGCTTTTGCATTTCCCCATCCCACCCCGTAGCACACAAACCACTTTCATTTATTGACCTGATACCTACGGGGTACGTGTGCCGTCTGCACGGGGACAGACGTGAAGGGAAATACAACAGACTGGTCCCTCTCCCCCAGCATATCTCAACCCACTGGGGGGCAGGGATGCAAACTCAAGCACTGATGCGGAACCACATTCGATCAAGTACCAAAAACCACAGGTACTGGGCAAGGTTTCAGGCACAGACAGGTCAGGATGGGTGGGAATGAGCGGGCAGACCCGGTGGAAGAAGTGAAGCTCACACGGGGTCCTGAAGGGCATCTCTGGTTTGCCAAAGTCGGGGACAGGGGGCGATTCCAGCAGGAGCAGCAACAAAAAAGCGTTCAGAACTCAGAATGAGCAAGGCAGTGAGAACACTGGCTGGGATGGAGAGGGACTTCAGGACACAAAGATGGGAGAGCCAAGAGGAAGGGGAAATCCTAGCAATGACCTGTTAGGATCAATGACTTGATCTTCTAGGAAAATGAAAACCGTTGAAGTATGGAAAGAAACCCAACCGCGGACAGCAGGGTGTCACATGGACTACAGAAGGTGCTTGTTGAGCAATTTAAGCACAAGGGGAAGAAAGACAATCCCCAAACCTAACCTGTGGGACGTGATCCTCCCACAGGCCCCACACAGCATGCTGCCGTTCGCAGGGGCTTCAAAACCCCCTGACCCAGGACACTCGAGCCTCACAGATCTCCACTTCTACCCTAGAACCAGGAGAGTACCGCCGGTCAGACCTCGGCCGCCACACCTCGTCCCGGGTGCTGCTAAGACCTGCCTGACAGCTCCTGTTTGTGCAGAGCCAGGGGTCACCCGTGGTCAGACTCAAGGGGCCAACGAACGCACAGCAGTGCTTCTGCTCGTCCCCCGCGGCCCTCTGCCCTCAGACTCTGTCTCACCAGGACCACCGGCATCGCAGCCCGTCCTCCTGTATTCAGATGCCCCTTCCCTTCGTCTGTCTGCATGGCAGAATCTGCACGCAGACCCTGAGCCCTGCCTGTCTGGCCCCCCTGCGCCCCGAGGCCACCACAGCCACGGCTCTGGGTCCTCCACTCCACTTCGAAGGCAAGAGCCCTACCTGAGGAGGTCAGACCCACGTCACCCCGGCGCCAAGCCCTCTCCGGCGGGGCCACGGTCACTGCTCAGCAGCCTCTCATCCCCGACTGCCTAGTACGGCAATTACCCTGAACCTTTTCTCCTCTTTTCAGAGTCTAGTCCTTCAAGAGATGATGATCTCAGCTCCTCCATCCCAGAAGAGACTCCCTGGGCTCATCTAGGGTGACAGTATGTCTCCAGTAGCTCTGCAGCAGCCTACAAACACAGCAAGATCACTTCTCCCCTGAGCCAACTCCGCCCTGAGCAGCATTTCCACTGGGCTCGAGGAGACGTGAAACAATCTAATGCAAAGAAAATACAGAAGCTCCTCTCTAGGCCGGGAGCAGAAGTAAGACCAGAAACTGGGGTGGCTCCTAAGCATTTTCAGTTTTAGCATTTTCAGTTCCTTTACCCACTGATCACTGTCACTCAAGCTTATGACGCATACAGACACAAGAATTCTAACAGCGCTTAAAATAAATGTCAGAGTTCCCTTTTTTGATATGCATATGAGAGACCCTTTTTATCCTTTGTTTGGAACACTTTTGCAACATTATTCAGGTAATTATGTAAGTCATGAGACAATAGCGTAAAAATTAATGATTCTAAAATTGTACCAGTTGATGTAGGAAGAGTGAATAACAGAGTACCAAGTTTTTTAAAAAGTGCACAAAGCCAAAAGAAAGAGAAAAGGGCACATACTCGATGTCTTAATGGCGCTGAGCTGAATAATTTTCTTGGTCATCCTGCTAATCCAGCGGAAAAACAAGTGACTCCAACAGGTTTGACACAGTCACCGGCGATACAGAAGTTGTCCACTCGGATGAAGCGCACAGCAGGGAAGTGCGTTCCCTCCTTCCTGCCTGCGGGAGTGATGCTACCCGGACCCCTCCAGCAACAGCGCTGTCCCGGAAACGGCACCCCCGCCCCGACCTGGCCTCCTTCCCTATGTGGCCCCTGCTCTGATGTTCATGTCTCCTGCTAAGTCCTGACAACAGCTCCAAGACCCTGAACTGACCCCAGTCCTACCTGCACGACAATGGACACGTGGCTGCCAGCTGGGGAGCCGCCCCCGAGAGACAGGACAAAGTGAGCTTTCTTCTGACTCCTTACCAGCGCGCTCACTCGAACCAGCTTCCCAGCCAGGTTCGGCTGCACGCCTCTGAGCTTGCCTCTAAGGAAGGAAGAAAGACAAGAGAGAAAAGTCATTTTTATGTCCTTCTCCCCCACAGATGCCTTCCCTTCCACTGTAAATAAACTAGCAGTAATTTAAAATTTCCCTAGCCCAGGGCGCCTGGGTGGCTCAGTTGGTTGAGCAGCTAGCTGCCTTTGGCTCGGGTCATGATCTCAGGGTCCTGAGATCGAGCCCCACATCAGGCTCCCTGCTCAGCGGAGAGCCTGCTTCTCTCTCTCCCTCTGCCTGCCGCTCTGCTTACTTGTGCGCACGCACTCTCTCTGTCAAACAAATAAATAAGACAAACAAACAAATAAATAAATAAATGGATAAATTTTCCCTAGCCCGAAGCTGTTATTCCAAAGATGTGCTTCAAACTCTTCCTGATCTTGGATAAGGGAAACATCCCTTGAAGACTCGCACTCAACATGTGGAAGAGGCTCCATCTTTCCCTTGACTCTGGGGGGAACACTCCCCCACCCCGCTCTCCAGACCTTTCCCTCCCTTCTCCGTCCTCCCCGAGACAAGGGTTACCTGTGTCTGAGCAGGCGGGAAGCAGTTTCTGGGTAGAGAACAGGGAGAGGGGTGGGGGGCCCAGGACTGGTGGTCGAGGGGCACACTGGCACTGGGGGCCTCAAGAGCTCCAAGTGTCCTTCCCCTGAAGAATTCCACCTTGCAGGGGGGAGGTAACTCCAATTGGGGAACAGGAAGAGATGGCCCAACCAAGACAGGTCCAGATCGATGAGCTAGAAAAGACCAAGAGCAAGGGTTAACCTGGACCCTAGCATCCCACTCACCCATCTCCACCTTTCTTCCCTTATAGACTTAATTGCCTCACTCCCTAGAGACCATCCTTGCGAGGCTGAGACATCTGACCTCTGCCTTTCTACTCACCTCACAGGTCAGGACACCAGTGTTATCTTTCACATAGAGATCTCCTTTCCTGCACTCTTGCTCCAAGTCCCCCGACAGGTCTGTGAGCGTCCCTAAGAGTAACAGCCGCTCCCGGGGTAGGGGGGTCCCATTTGGTCCAGCCTCTTGGGCCCAAGCCTGGTATGTACTACTGCTCCAGGACAGGTGGCTGCAGCACGGGAGGTTCTGGTGGGTCTTGAGGTCCTGCACCGAGACGAAGCTGCAGAGGGAAGGGAGCAGAGGTCCTGCAAAGCTGCATCCAAGCCTAGGAAACTACCCCCAACCCCAACAAGTCCCCCAAGAGCCCAAGGAAAGGTCAATGGAAAACACAGACCAAGAGAGGAGCTGGACTGAAGGGCAAGAACCTTAGGGCTAAGAGCCTAAGGAGATGAGCCTGAGGTCTGGGCCCAAGGACTGGGGAGCACCTAAGGAAGGGAGGAAGAAAGTCAGGGCTGAATGATACTTTGAACAAGAATAGTGCCACAGAGAGGACCCAGAGAAATGAAGGAGTGCACCAGCAGCCGGCAGGGGTGAGCGTGGGGAGAACACCTGACCACACTCAGCTCCCCTGACAGCATCTCGGCTCTCGGCTCCACAGAGAACCCCGATGGGGCCGCAAGAGCCTGTGCCAATGGCTTGACCTCAGCGGCCCCAGCCAGGCCTCCTTCCTAGTCTGGGATATCACAGAACTCGAGACTGGGGGGAAGTAGAAGCTGAGGTGGGAGTCCATATCAATATCCCCAGGCAAGCCTCGCAACACCGCTCTCGCTACCGATGGCGAGGTGCGGCACTGAGAATGCGGTAACAGCGAATTTATCGAAGTTGTGACAGATTCACATCTGTAATCCCATTATTCCACACAATTGCCTTCTCATGGTCTTCTGAGCAGAAGAGAAAGGATAAAGGTACGAACTGTCACAACGTACCCTGCTCATTATACTCGTGAACATCTCTCCCGTGAGGGCACTAACAGCTGGGAACGCTGTCCCGGGTGGCCCACTCTCCTTCCACATCTGCTTCATTCTTTCCCCAGAGGCTTTGGACAATATAAAAGGGAAAGATGAAAAAAAAAAAAAAAGGCAAAGATGGAGACTAGCATGTGTTGAGTCCTTGCTATGCACACACTATACTGGGTCCATTCACGCTCAGTAATGTGCTGAAGCTTCACCAAAAACCCCTGTAAACACCACCAATGAGGAAACTTTGAGAGGTCAGGTACATGGTGTGTAGGTGGCAAAGCCAGGGGTGTCTCACTCAAAAGTCCATGTTCTTTCCCTGTGCTTCTCTACCTCTCTAAAGGCCCAGGACAAAGCAGCTGGAGAAAGCAGTTTCTTTCCCCTAGGCGCCTTCAGGACAGAAAATAGTAAGGTCACTTGCCCCAGATTCCTCAGGGTCTAAGTCAGGAAACTGAAGGTGAAAACCTCGAATCCTTGCATTTGTCACAGATCTCCAACTTTCAATGCCTAGCACACTGCCTGGCACACTGCAGGCACTCCATGAAGCATGGAAACACGGATGAATAAAATCTTTAGACCCGTCAAATAACTCCTATTCTAGCCTCGGCCACCCTTCTTTACAGACTCACTTCAACACATCGTGCCATCTAGTTTACATTTATCTTGAAGAACAAGAAGCTTATTTAGGTTCCTAAAAGGAACCTTTCCTAAGTGTCCAACTTACCACTTTTCCACTATCCTAGTAATGCCAGAATCTTGAGAGATCTGGGTCTTTCCTTCTTTGATTAGACTGTGATCACAGAGGCTGCGAGGCACATACTCAGTCACCCATGGGAGACTCGAACCCTGCAGCCTGAGGCTTCACGGTAATCACAACTTTCTCGACCATGACTAATCTATAGGTAGCTCTCTGTCCCACATAGCAGGACAGTTTTCTAACAAGATTTCACTGTGTTTACATACATAACGTATTTAACCGTAATAGTTAAGGACATGGATGAAAACTGTAGGAAATGAAGGAAAACCTGAAGCCAGGGGAATAGAACGAGAAGAGTTACACAGAAGGAAAAGACAAAAGCCCCCAGGTTAATGTGTCCTATGAAATTACTTTGGGATTAAAATATCATTTACTACCCATCAAATACACAGAAAAACTACTTTTGTACAGATAAACAGTAGGTCTGGGAACAGTTCGGGACATGGATGTACACAGCCCCGTGTGTCCTTTGGCACACGTTTGCAGTTGGAACAACACATGGTGGACCCGATGAGCCCGCACCTCCCTTCAGGACACCGGGTGCTGCCAGAGAAGGGGAAGGAACAACCAACCAGATCAGGACAGAGCACCGAGGAGACTCCAATAAACCTGTAATGTTTTACTACTTATAAAAAAGAACTGAAGCAGGGCGCCTGGGTGGCTCAGTGGGTTAAAGCCTCTGCCTTCGGCTCAGGTCATGATCTCAGGGTCCTGGGATCGAGGCCCGCATCGGGCTCCCTGCTCTCTCTGCCTGCCTCCTGCCTACTTGTTATCTCTATCTCTCTGTCAGATAAATAAAATCTTTAAAAAAAAAGAAAAGAACTGAAGCAAATACGGCAAATGTTAAGGTTTTTACAAGCTGAGCACTAAGTACGGACTACGCACAGGGTTAGTAAGCGCACTGCTGAATTTGGAGGGCTTTCACGTTCGCAATGAAGGCAGCAGAGAGTTGGTTTAGTCTGGTGGAGCAACATTTTTAGTTACCATTGGTTTATAACAATGTCCATGGATGAGAAAAGTATCCAGAATTTTGAAAATGATGTTTTGGATAACACAGAGTAAAATGAAGCTGTCTTTCCTTTGCCTCTACTGACACAGACGGAATGTGGGGCCAAGTGAATGCCACACGGCCATACAGTGTAAGTCAAGGGAAAAAGTATCCCATGCTCGTATATGGTTGGGAAATGCCTAATTAAACAAAGCTAAACGGTCTTGCGCCTTTTTTATTTTTCAGAGGATAAACGGTGACACGTACACTCACAGAGTGCTGTGCAGCAGTTGAAATAAATGAGCTAGAGCTCTTGACGGGAGGCAATCTCAGGAGCACGTGAAGCACAAAAAGCAAACTGCAGAGGCAATACAAGATATGGTGCTATTTACAGAAAGTCAAAAGGTAAGCAGAACTCTATGGTACATGGCTTACAGATGGACGGACGTGCAATGAAAATAGAAAGATACGGGGCTAATACACCCCAATTTTGAGGTAACTACACTATGAGTCAGCAGGTGCACTACTAGGTAGGTACTTACCCAAAGGATACAAAAATACAGATTCAAAGGGGCACCTGCACCCCAACGCTGACAGCAGTATTATCAACAATAACCAAACTGCAGAGACACCAGATGTCCACTGCCAGATGAATGGATAAAGAGCAGATGGAATATAGATGTGCTGTGTATGTGTCTGTATGTGTGTGTGTACATGTGTGTACGTGCAGGTGACACACACACCCACATACAACGGAATACTACTCATCCATCAAAAAGAATGAAATCTTGCCATTTGCAATGACGTGGATGGAGCTAGAGTGTATGCTAAGTGAAATAAGTCAGAGAAAAACAAGTACCATATGATATCACTCATACGTGGAATTTAAGAAAGGAAATAGATGAACCTAAGGGAAGAGGGGGGGAAGAGAGAGGGAAATAAACCATAAGAGACTCTTAACAATAGAGAACAGGGCACCTATGTGGCTCAGTGGGTTAAAGCCGCTGCCTTCGGCTCAGGTCATGATCCCAGGGTCCTGGGATCGAGGCCCACATCGGGCTCTCTGCTCAGGAAGCCTGCTTCCTCCTCTCTCCTCTCTCTCTGCCTGCCTCTCTGCCTACTTGTAATCGCTCTCTCTCTGTCAAATGAATAAATAAAATCTTAAAAAAAAAAAAACAACAGAGAACAAACTGAAGGGTGATGGAGGGAGGGGTGGGGGATGGGCTAGATGGGTGATGGGGATTAAGGACACTTGCTGTGATGAGTACTGAGTGTTATATGTTAAGTGATGAATCCCTGAATTCTACTCCTGAAACCAACATTCCATGGTGTGTTAACTGGAATTTAAAATAAATATTTGAAAAGGAAAAATAAATAACTAAATAAAATTAAAATGTTAAGCCAAAACACTACATGTTAACTAACTGGAATTAAAATAAAAACTTAAGGGGTGCCTAGATAGCTCAGCCAGTTAAGCATCAACTTTTTTTTTTTTTTTAAGATTTTGTTTATTTATTTGTCAGAGAGAAAGAGAAAGCACATAAGCAGGGGAAGCAGCAGGTGGAGGTTCAAGAAGCAGGTTCCCCGCTGAGCAGGGAATCTGAAGCAGGACTGGATCCTGGGACTCTGGGATCATAACCTGAGCTAATGGCAGATGCTTAACTGACTAAGCCACCCAGGTGTCCCAAGCATGGACTCTTGATTTTGGCTCAAGTCATGATCTCAGGGTTGTGAGATCGAGCCCTGGGTCAGGCTCCTGCTGGGCATGGAGCCTGCTTAGGATTCTCTCTCCCTCTCTAAAAAAAAAAAAAGATAATAAAAAATAAAAATTTAGGGCGCCTGGGTGGCTCAGTGGGTTAAAGCCTCTGCCTTCGGCTCAGGTCATGATCTCAGGGTCCTGGGATCGAGGCCCGCATCGGGCTCCCTGCTCGGCGGGGAGCCTGCTTTCTCCTCTCTCTCTGCCTGCCTCTCTGCCTACTTGTGATCTCTCTCTCTCTCTCTCTGTGTCAAATAAATAAATAAAAAATCTTTAAAAAAAATAATAAAATAAAATAAAAATTTAAAAAGAAAAATACACCCCACATTTGAAATAGTGGTTACTTCTACGAGGAGGTAAACGGGTTTCTCTTCACAGGACTTTCAGAGCCTTTAATATTGTTAATGAGCCTAGAGAAGCTTATAATATCATATCCCATGTCTCTCAAACTTGTTTGGCCATGGAATCCTTTTCTTGCAGGACTTCATTAACAATGCCCTGAACAATTTCAGAAACGGAAGTGTTTGTTAAAAACAAAAAAACACAACACGTTCAGACTTTAAACTCTGGTCTTCAGCACGACCGTCTAATGCTTGCTGATGTCTTAACTCTGTGCCTTAGTTTCCTCACACACACGTGAAAGAATATCGGCCTCTCTCTCCACCTTGAGAGTTCTTTTTCCAAATTTTCTATTCCCCCCCCCCCCGCTTCCTCCCTCTTCTCATTGTCTCTAATGTACCTTCAGCCAATTTAGGAGCGTCACCAGAAAAGGAAAGCAGCTTGGCAGAAGATGGAAAAGGCTGGCGGGGGTGTTCAAGCACGCTTTCCTCCCCTTAGCATGTTTCCCCTCCTGCTTCTCATTTCCCCCTGGCTACCTCTAGGCCCTTGTTCAGTCCCAAAGTTAACCCCCTCCCGAACCCCTCCTCTCCTTACCTGTAGCTGAGGGGCAGGGGAAAACCCTGGTTCTTTCCCTGGGACAACCAGGTGGTCTTCACACAGTCAATTACCGACTGAGTCAACTGGACATCGGGCTCGCTGCCGGCCGGACACAGGGTCTCTTGGATGAAGGTCTGGGCAGCCTCAAGCCAGGCTTGCTCCTGAGGAAAGGGAATCTAATTAAAACATCTTCCTAACCATCCTGCTCACCAAAGAAATTTTGGGAATAAATGTAAGTGCCCCGTGATAACCAACTGCACTACTGGAGCTGTGCGGTGGGCCTACATCTTTCTCCAACAGACCCGTACCAGTCCTTAACATGCTCAACTGGAATTCGTATTGCCCTGTGAACCCTTCTTTGATCGCCCCAGGCAGAATGCGGCTCCCTTCCTGGAGCTCACACAGCACTGGGCACGTACTTCCATAGAGAGCAACGATCGTCAAGTACGGTACTGCCGTGTCCCATCTTATGTGGGATGGGGTTCTAAAGTCAACAAGTTGAAAAATCCTTTAAGTTGCTCATAAATAGAACACAATACTATACAGCAGTATGTATATGTAAGTATGCCTAATTATAAACAGTATGTAAAAAGAACATAGCTGGAGCACAATTTTTTTCTTTTAAGATTTTATTTTTTTATTTCACGGAGGGAGAGAGATCACAAGGAGGCAGAGAGGCAGACAGAGGGGGGCGGGGGAAGCAGGCTCCCCGCCGAGCAGGGAGCCCGATGCGGGCCTCGATCCCAGGACCCTGAGATCATGACCTGAGCCGAAAGCAGAGGCTTTAACCCACTGAGCCACCCAGGCGCCCTGGAGCACAATTTTTAATCATTCCTTTTTGTAGTCAAGTATACACATCTGAGTTCCCAGGAGCTAAATCAATGTAAGATGCAATCCCATTGGATTTGTCTTCTATTCTGTCTTTTCAGCTGAGATACAGACTTCCTGAGGAGGACATGAGCCACATCTGTATACTTGCCTCACAATCTGGACACATAGTTGCCTCGCTACACAGATAGCTCTAGAGAAGGGGACCAGTTTGGCCTACTTCCCACGTTAGGCTGTTTTATTTTAAAATTGTGACAGGGGCGCCAGGGTGGCTCCGTTAGTTAAGTGGCCGACTCTTGGTTTTGGCTCAGGTCCTGATCTCAGGGTCCCGAGACTGAGTTCCCCCATCCCATCCCGAGTCGGCTTGAGACTCTCTTCCCCTCTCCCTCCCACCCCCCCCTTCCCCCCACCAGTCCTGTCATGGCATGGACGCTCGTATGCTCTCTCCCTCTCTCTCAAATAAATAAGTAAATCTTCAAAAGAAACAATAAAATTCTGACACCGTTCAACAGTACTGAGAGGTAGGACCTTTATCCTTCTTGATCCCCAGTGATACCGCTAAACCATTACAGCTCACTTCCTGTTCCTCCAATACCCTTCTATTAGCCTTCTAGTCAATCCTCCACATTTGCTCAATCTTCAGCATCCCGAGACCTGTCTTCAGGTTCTATTGACCTCAGTGTCCCTGTGAACAGCTCCACCACTACACTTCACCTTCACTCCACCTAGCTAAACACTCACCGGTTGTCATGGTTGCCAAAATTGGACTAGGTCAGAGCACCTGGCCGGCTCAGTCCGTAGAGCACACGACTTTTGGTCTCAGGGTTGTGAGTTTGAGCCCTATGCTGGGTGTGGAGATTGCTTAAAAATAAAATCTTCCCCCCAAAATTGGACATCATCATTCAGCACTGCCTCAGCGACCTAAGGAGAGCCTCACACAGACTCTCATACTTTCCGTCTTCTCTCTAGCTCCTGAGGGCCTGTCCACCACTTGGCACATGGAATACTACTGTTTTTCCATGTGGTACCACTGCTTCAGAATCCCCTAAGTTTGATTAAAAATGTGAATTCAAGGATTTCATCTACTGAATCAGAATCCTGGCAGGAGTGGGGGACCCAGGAGTCTGTATTTTAAAGACTTATTTATTTAGACAGAGAGCATGCGTGCAAGCAGGGAGAGGGGCAGAGGAACAGAGAGAGAATCTCAAGCAGACTCCCGGCTGAGCACGGAGCCCAACTCAGGGTTCAATCCCAGGACCCTGAGATCATGACCTGGACTGAAACCGACAGTGGGATGCTTAACTGACTGGGCCACCCAGGAGCTCCAGGAGTCTGTATTTAAATTTTTTTTTTTTAAGATTTTCTATTTACTTATTTGAGAGAGAGCGCGTGCAAGTGGGGGGAGGGGGGAGGGGGGAGCAAGAAAGAGGGAGAAACAGGCTCCCCGTTGAACAGGGAGCCAGATGTGGTGCTTGATCCCAGGACCCCAAGATCATGACCTGAGCCCAAGGCAGATGCTTAACCCACTGAGCCACCCGGGCGCCCCAGGAGTCTGTATTTTAAATAAGCTTCCCAGATCATCCTGATATAAACTCAAGTTTGAGAACACTGTACACTTTCCACTCGGTGACCTCTGCCACTGGATGTCCTTACTAGCCATCCACAGAAGCTACTTTAGTTGAGATCTCTCTCTCTCTCTCTCTCTCGTTATACCCATCTGCCTACCAGATTCTCCACCTGGCCGACCTACAGGCACCACACATCCCAACACGGACCTTTATTATTTTTTTAAAGATTTTATTTATTTATTTGACACAGAGAGAGAGATCACAAGTAGGCAGAGAGGCAGGCAGAGAGACAGGGAGAGGAGGAAGCAGGCTCCCTGCTGAGCAGAGAGCCCGATGCGGGCCTCGATCCCAGGACGCTGAGATCATGACCTGAGCCGAAAGCAGAGGCTTTAACCCACTGAGCCACCCAGGCGCCCCCAATACGGACCTTTAAAAACAAAAACAAAACAAACCCACTCCTTCCGACGTTTACGAATCAGCAAACAGCATCCTCAACAGAGTAATTCTACCCTGTAGCCCGAAGTCCTCCTGGAACGCCTTCCTTTCCATACCTAAGTCCTTTAGATTCTACCTCCCAGTATATTTTTTTACTATCTTCCCTTCTGGAACCTCAGCACTGCTGCCGTGGTCGAGGTCACCATCATCTCTCACTGCTTTCCAGCCACAGCCTTCTAATCGGTACTCTCTACACCGCTACCTCAGGAAACGAGATCCCAATTCTCATCCAGACGCTCTTCTGCTTAAAACCCCTCAGGAACTCCCACTTATCTTCAGGTTCAAGTCTCTGCGTAGCGAGATGCACGAAGTCAGCCGTCAACCCCTCCACCACCACCCCCCAACTGAACTTGGGTTTTCCAAAGATACCTGTCCTCTCTCTTGCCTTTGAACCTGTTTTTTTGCCTCCGCCTAGAAACCGCGTTCAGCGCTTTCCTGCCTGGCTGAGCCCTGCACGCACTTCGGGTCTCAGACGCTCTCCCTGTTTACCGTTATCCCTGTCCCTCCAGCTGCGTCAAGGGCCCCACCGAACGCCATTAGCCCGCCGCGGCGTCCCACCCGCCCGGACGCCCGGGGAAGGGGCGGAGACGCGTCGGAGCCTCACAGCCGGCGCCGCACACAGCAACAAATGCGCTCGCAGGACGCGCGGCGGAGGAAGGACGAACAGCCTCGCAGGCCGCCCCTCGCCCGGGCGCGGCCAGCGAAGGCAGGGAGGCCAACAAGCACGGGGGAGGGAACCGGGCCAGAAGGAAAAACGGGCACGAGGGACGGAGGAGCGCACTCACGGAGTCGGGAGCCGGAGCCGGGTCGGCCTCCATGATGCGCCCGAGGCGACGCCCTGAGAGAGCCCGCGAACAGCCGCCGCGCCAGGGCTCACGGGAAGGGCGCCCGGTGACGTCATCGGTGGGCGCGGCCGCGGCTGCGCCTCCGGCTCCTCCCACCGGCTCCTCCCACCGGCGTGCTCAGGCCCCACTGTGCGCAGCTACCGCGGCAGCCCCCTGACGCCGGCGCCTCCGATTCCTTCCGCGATGACTTCCTGTCTGGCGTCCCTAGCCCGGAGGGGGCGGGGCGGGGGGCGCTCCGGGGCCCGAACACAGCGGGCCTGGGGGGGTCGCTCCTAAGCCTCTTTCCGTCTCCCTGATCTTACCAAGCGGAGAGACGTGCCTCCTCAATGCGACTGGAGCACGTCATTCCTACTTATGTTCTGACCTTGACTCCTTGCTGTAATTATCTATTTCCCCACTGGACCATGAGTACCTAGAAGTGCTATCCTGTTTATTCTATTTATCTTTGTAGTCTGGGACCTAGAACAGAGCTTATTGCTAAATGTGGATCAGCTAATGAAAGCCTCTTGCTTTTTCTAATTCAGTCAACCAACCAATCCTTCCATGGCGTAGTAGGCAGGGGGCGAACAGAATTCATGCAACTCTGTGCCAGGCACTGTTCCAGCCTCTGGAGACACAGCAGTGAGCAAAGATAAAAATCCCTGTCCTCATGGAGTTTACATCCTAGGACATGGAGACTTACAGTTAAAAAAAGAAAGGAAAAAAGGAAAAGACAGGGGGGAAGAATGTGGACATTAGTAATAAGTACAATTGGAAAAGAAATAGGGAATGCAGGGGGTAGTGTGTCTCTTTTGTATGCAGAAGGCCTTACTGTAAAGGTGACATTATAGTAAAGAATTGGACGAGATGAAGGATGCAGATGGTGGGGGTCAAAGAGAAAGAATGCAGGGGGGGACCGTAAGCACAGAGGCACTGTGGTGAAAAGAAATGCAAGGAAGTCAGTGTGGTGGGAGGGGAAGACAGGAGATTAAAAAGGTGAAGTGAGGGGCGCCTGGGTGGCTCAGTCAGTCTGGCATCTGGCGTTGGCTCAGGTCATGATCCCAGAGTCCTGGGATCGAATGGGATGGAGCCCCACGTCACTCTGCCCCTCACCCCACTCATGCTCTCTCTTGCTCTCTCTCAAATAAATAAAAATCTTTTTAAAAAAATCTAAAAAGGTAAAGTGAGAGTGAAGAAGGCGAAGGGGATTAAAAGATACAAGCTTCCAGTTGTAAGCCACAGGGATGAAAAGTAGAGCATAGGGAATATGGTCAATAATCCTATAATAAGTGTGTGACACATGGCAACTACACTATCGTGGTGGGACTTTCATAATGTATGTAATTGTTGGTTCACAATGCTGTTCACTTGAAACTAATACAGTAGTATATGCAAACTATACTTCAATTTAAAATTTTAAAATTTGTTTAAAAATAAAGTGAAAGGGGCATTTTAAGTTGTTTTAAACATATAGCAGCTTCAATTTGTTTTTGGAACAAGATAGTATTAGTAAGTATAAACGTTATAGACGGTAAGAATGCTCTAGTCCTCATTTAACAGGAAATAAAGACTTTAATTCTACAAGTTACAGTAACCCCTGATTCAACTGCACATTTGATGCAAGCTCTCTGTTCTTTATTGCATAAACTAGTTATGCAGGGCACTGTGGTGCCAGATTCTTTATAAAGTGAATCTTTTTGGTTGTTTCCCATGATTACATCAGAGATATTTTTTCCCTTTCCACCCAAGCAACAAATTCTCCAAAGGATCACCCTTGTTAGGACACCTGTCAAAGACTAAAGTCCCAAACCTAATCAGTCCTTTGGCTTTCAATATTTTCTCGACTCAGAAGACTCCACTTACCAAATCCACGAAGATATGCCCTATATCCTGGGATTTACTTTTGATAGTTCCTAGGAGGGAGTGTTAAATTTAAGCTACAGCGATCAGAGAAAGTTGTACTGAATCTACCCCTTCAACCCCCCACCCCCACCCCCACTTTGATGTAATTTAAAATGTCAGGTTAATCTGGTGGCTTCATGTAAGACCAAATGAAAAGGGCACAACAGAATAGCTGGCCAATGAAGCAGATCAAGCTTGATTTAATAAGCATCTTCAAGGAATGTGGTGGGAGAGGGCGAAATGTTAGGGAAGCATAAAGAGTGGTTGGCCCATCACACAGGGGAGGAAGTGTGGTGTTGTCTCCAGACTTGGTGATTTTGAAGTTTGTACTTGTCCAAGGGGCAGCTGGATATATGGGACCAAAGTCAGGAGAGGGATTAGGGACAAAAGGATTAATCTGCAAGTCGCTATATGGAGGTGAAAGCTAAAAATTTACGGTGCTCTGGGAGTACTAAAATGTGAAGGAGGGGCATCTGGCTGGTGCAGTTGGTAGAGCAGGTGACTCTTTATCCCAGAGTTGTGAGTTCAAGCCCCACGTTGGTCATGGAGCCTACTTAAAACACACAGAAGGAAGGAAAGAAAGGAAGGAAGGAAGGAAGAAAGAAAGAAAGAAAAAGAGGGAGAGAGGGAGGGAGAGAGAGAGAGAGAGAGAGAGAGAGAGAGAGAGAGAGAGAGAGAGAAAGAAAGAAAGAAAATGTGAAGGAAATAGGACCAGAGAGCTGAGCAAACTAAGGCTCCTGGAAAGTTCTGGAAGGTTCTGGAAGGTAGGTACTGGATGGAGCCAAGGAGTGCCTAAAGGGAAAGAAACCAAGAAGTGCTCAGATGTCAAAGATCGGCATATGGCCCCTGTCATAAGTGAGCCTGAGAGTACTCATTTCAGTGGCCTGGAACTTTATATACCAAACAGGTAGTAATTGTTATGTTTGGGGCAGGGTTGGAATTAGGCGAATATCTTAAGTACTTCTATAAGTTTTGCACCCCAGGCGCCTCATTTGCCTTACCCTTGTCTTGAACCCGTATGGAGGAGGGAAATGAACAGGGAGAGAGAGAAAGACTTTCTCCTTTTACTCTGAACACTTCTTTGTTGTCTGACTCATTAAAAAAGACCACTCTGCCAGGTATTGTTTTTGCCCTAGCACACCACTCCAGCTTCCTTGCCTTCAGGCTTCAGAATAGGTTTGGCTGATGAGAGACAGAAACAGTTTATGTGGGACCTTGAGGACAGGAGAGAGAACACAGTGTTCATTCCCTTTCTCCCAGAACACTGTACTTGTGGCCTCCTTTGCCCTGTCGGATACCTTTCTTTCATGGCTATGATGTAGAAAAGACGCCATGGTTCAAAGCCGACAGCCAAGAAAGAATTCTTGAGACATCTTTGGTGCAAAAAGGCGATGTTATTAAAGCACGGGGACAGGTCCCATGGGCAGAAAGAGCTGCACTGGGGTCATGAGGAGTGGCCCACTATATACTTTCAAGCTGGGAGGAGGTTAGTGACAGTGTTTTGCAAACAAGGTTTCTAAGACCTTGAGGGGGCTAGCTATTGTTGGGAAAAGGTCATTTATTACTACCTAATAAAACTTTAGTCATGAGACCCTTCAGATGTATATCAGTGGGTCATATGCTTGGGGGATGATCGCCCACCTGTATGTTGGGGGTAGAGATAAAGGAAGTTTCCAAAGGAATTTTTATTATTTTTAATTTTTTTAAAGATTTTATTTATTTATTTGAGAGACAGAGAGAGTGCACAGAGGGAGTGAGAGGGCAAAGCAGACGCCCTGCTGTTCAGGGAACCCGATGTGGGGCTCAACCCCAGGACCCTGAGATCATGACTGGAGCTGTCGGACAGAGCCACCCAGGTGCCCCCCCCAAAAGGAATTTTTTATGCTAAAGTAGACTTACAGGATCCTGGGGGTTGGGCTAAGATTGCCTTTTGGCAGCTGAGTTTCTAGAGGAATGTCATTCCGCCTGTTTCAAGGACTCGTCTGTGGGCTGTAGGTAGTAAGGACATTTAATTTTTCTTTTCCCTTTGTTTCCTACATCAGCTCCACCTCTCTAGCAGCTGAATAGCACCATTCCCTCCTTTGTCCCTTTATTCCTACAGGTGTGGGCGCCTGGATGGCTCAGTGGGTTAAAGCCTCTGCCTTGGGCTCAGGATCCTGGGATCGAGCCCCGCATCGAGCCCCGCATCGAGCCCCGCATCGAGCCCCGCATCGGGCTCCCTGCTCAGCAGGGAGCCTGCTTCCTCCTCTCTCTAACTGCCTCTCTGCCTACTTGTGATCTGTCTCTCTGTCAAATAACAATAATAATAGAAAAGCCTGCAGGTGGGAAGCACCTTCTGCTGTCGCTATGTTCTGGGTGTCCCCCGCTGTGTTTGGTCCCTTAATCCTACTCTTTTTAAAGGATTTTTACTTATTTGTTTGAGAGCGCGCGCACGGAGGGAGAGGGAGAAGCCAACTCCGTACTGAGCGGGGAGCCCGAGGACGGCTCGATTCCAGGACCCTCGGATCATGACCCCACCTAAAGGCAGTCACTAGACGGACGGAGCCACGCAGGCGCCCCGCGGGCGAGATTCCTAGGCTACCGAGCGGGGGGCTGGCCGAGCCTACGCAGCCCGGTGCGCCGCGAGTGGGCGGGGCTGGGGCCGACTTCCGGTGTCGCCCGGATGACGCGCCGCGCGCGCCACGCTTCCACGAGCTCTGTCCCGGGAATCTGCTCACGTGGGTACGCTGTCCAGGCTGTCCTGGCTACCTTGCTTGCTGCATCCCTTTCTTCACCCGCCCCAGGCCTGATCCCGGCCGCTCCCGTGTCCCCAGCAGGCCGAGCTGCCTGCCGCCGCGGCCCTTTCCTGCGACCGTGCGCGCGGTCCGTAGGCGCGACCAGGTGGACCTCCCTCCCCACCCCGGTAAAGTCAGCCCCGCTTACCCGGTTCCTTCCACCGGCGAAACCTGCCGACTGCCTTGCTTTCGTCCTGCGGGCCGTTGGGGATGGAGCCGCGGTGTAGACAGCCCTGCCCCCCGCGTTCTTGGAGCGTGACTGATCCATCTAATAAGGCAGATAAAGGGTTTCTATGGGATAAATCCGGGGCCAGTTGTGGTATAAAGGACGACTGGGACGGGCCCGACTTTAGAGAGGGGGATCAGAGCGGGGCGGGGAGCGCTGAGAGACAGGAATCCAGCGTCCTGCCCTGAAAGGCGGCCTGGCCTGAAAGGGCGGGAGTGCGCCTGAGGGACGGAGTGGCCTTCGGTCAGTCTACAAATACTAGATGGTTGTTTTCCTTGTTAATATTTAACTTTTATTGTATTTATCTTTTTAGACCCACCCCCCTTTTTTTTAAGATTTTATTTATTCATTTGACAGAGAGATCATAAGCAGGCAGAGAGGCAGGCAGAGAGAGAGGAGGAAGCAGGCTTCCTGCTGAGCGGAGAGCCCGATGCGGGCCTCGATGACCTGAGCCGAAGGCAGAGGCTTTAACCCACTGAGCCACCCAGGCGCCCGACCCACCCCTTTTTTAAGCCCCACCTCTTGTTCCAAGCCCTGGCGGTCTAATGGAGAGAAAACAGCTACAGTCCTTGCCCCCGTGGAAATTTTGTTCCAGTAGGGAAGGTAGAGTTTTAACTAAATTAAAATGTCAGGTACTAAATAAAATGTAAGACACTAAATACATAAAATTTCAGGTATACTGCTAAAGACTATATAGGAAATTAAGATAGGGTGTCTGATAGTGGCTTCTTTAGAGGAGTGGGTTGAGGAAGTCCCTTCCAAGAAGGTGATTTCACCAGCAATCTAAATAAGAAAATGCTAGCCATGGGGCACCTGGGTGGCTCTGCCTTAGGCTCAGGTCTTGCTCCAGGGTCCTGGGATTGAGCTCTGCATCATGGGGCCCTCTATTCAGCAGGGATCCTGCTTCTCCCTCTCCCTCTCTCTCTCTCTCTCTCTCTCTCTGTCAGATAAATAAAATCTTTTTTTTTCCTCCAAATTTATTTATTTGACAGAGAGAGATAGCGAGAGAGGGAACACAAGCAGGGGGGAGTGGGAGAGGGAGAAACAGGCTTCCCGCTGAGCAGGGAGCCTGATGTGGGACTCGATCCCAGGACCCTGGGATCAAGACCCGAGCTGAAGGCAGACACTAATGACTGAGCCACCCAGGTGCCCAATAAATAAAATCTTTAAAAAAAAAAAAAAGCAGCAAGCTGGGCACCTGGGTGCCTCAGTCGGTTAAGCCGCTGCCTTCGGCTCAGGTCATGATTCCAGGGTCCTAGGATCGAGTCCCACATTGGGCTTCCTGCTCCTCGGAGAGCCTGCTTCTCCCTTTCCCTCTGCCTGCTGCCTTGCCTACTTGTGCTCTCTACCTCTCTGTCAAATAAATAAATAATATCATTAAAAAAAAAGGAAGTTCTAGCCATGCAAATATCAGGGAGAGAAAATTGCCTTCCAAAGCTGAGGTTGGCAAGTTAGAAAAGCCAGTGTGGTGGGATGATGTGGATGAAAGTGATCGTGGTGTGAAACAGGGTTGGAGAAGTGGCCAGGGGGGTGGGCAGGGTGAGCCAGGGTCCTGAGTTAGAAGCCTGTATCATGTGTGATGGGAAGCCATGATCTCACCTGTGCTAAAATATGGCAAACAGTTTGTGGTTGGGGCAGGAGCGGAATCAGGGGTGCTATTCAGGAGGCCCCAAGTGGTTGACAGTGGTGACTTCAACTAGAGGGATGGTGGCAGAGATGAATAGATGTGGACAGATTTGGGATATGTTTAGAAATAGATGTGCTGATGAATTGGATAGAGACAGAGCTCAGGAAGAAGAAGTGAGATTGACTGTATTTTTGGCCTGAGCAACTGATTTGATAGTCCTGATTGAATGGGAAAGACTGGGGAAACAGCAGGTCTGGAGAAAGGAGAATTCGCCCAAACAGACTGCCATTGGTGTTATGAGACATCTGCGTGGAGATGTCATGTGAGCATGTTAGTATACTAGTTTGGAGTGTCGGGGAGAGTCAGGATTGAATTAAGTTACGGAATCTGTTGGCAGATAGCGACTTGAGTGAGATGAAGTTGCCGCATCTGGTCAAAAATGGTTGAATCCTGGCAGTTTCATTGGTTCAGTCCACTCGGTGGTATTTAAGGCCATGAGTCTGGAAGAAGACACTTTTGGAAGAGCGTGTAGACAGAAGAGAGTGAAGGACAGGCCCCCAACAGGTGCCTGAGAAGGAGCAGCCAGAAGGCAGAGGCATACCAGAAGAATGGTGTCATCTGACTCCACCAGCTGGGCCCAGTCCAGCTCATCCTGTGGGTTTATACTTAGATGCTGTTTTTTTCCAGAAAGTCTTCCCTAACTCCTCAAGTGCTAGGCTGGTAGCCACAGTCTCTCGTCCCTAACCGCACTGGACTGGAAATGTTGGGGCACTTGCCTGTCCCCCTCAATGCAACATTAGGACTGTGAGGGCAGAAATGGTTTTTGTCTTCACAGCAGCGTTCCTAAGACCTTGCCTGGGGCCTGGCAAAGTGCAGGTGCTCAAGGTTCGTGTGTCCCGGAAGTACCCGTATTCCCTGTTCCTACATATTCGCCAGTTCTCAGAGTACCTCGTCTCTCCGAATGCCCGTTTCTCCCACCCCATCCCTAATGCCTCCAGAGCCTCAGCTGTCTTGGAAATGTGAAATCAGTTTAACAGGTGATAGCTGATTACTTTTCGGGGACCTAAGTCATTTCCCACAACGGACGACTCCGGCGATGGCCTCCATTCTTCACTTCTATGTCCATCCCTCTGGCCATGAGAAGGCAGCTTCTGGACACACTCAGAGGAAGCTCCAAGGGCAGCTCCCAACGCTGCAGGACGTCAAGACAGAGCTGTGCTACAATGTGAACTGGACAGGTTGGGCCAAGTATTGGATTTGGGGGTGGGCGAGGTGTGCCCAGTAGGGCAGGGTCTCAGGCTATACCTGTCCTGTCTTCCTGCAGCCAAGCCCCTCCCGAGCGCCAAAGAGGTGAAGAAGCTGATGTGGCTCTTTGGCTGCCCCTTGTTACTACTGGGTGACGTTGCTCAGGAGTCCTGGCTCCATCCTGACTCCAACGACCTGCTGCTGGAGGTTGGGCCCAGGCGAGTGTCTCAGCCTGGGGTAAATGCCTTCTGTGTTCTTAGGCAAAGCTCCCTTCCAAATGCACTGCCCACCCCTTCCATTCCCATTCCTCTTCTTCCTTCTCCTGTCACCCTTGACAGATCTGTTTTTCCTTCCCTCCATCCTACTTCCTGCTTAGAAAGCCATACACATGCCTTCCCCATTAGGGAAGATGTCTTTGAAAGACTGAGCTAGCTACCAGGCACGTTCTAGAACTTAAACAGATTGCATTCTGAGAAGCAGAAGTCCAAGCATTTTATGCTGGAAGGACAGGTCCTGTTTGATTTGAGTGACCTTCCAAAGCAGATTTCTTGGTGCCCATGTCTGAGGTTAGAGGCCAATGGTGAGCGAACAGGTGAGACGTAGGCGGGACGGGTAGGGGGGATCCACTTTCTCTGTCGGCACTCTCAGGTCCTAACCATCCGGCCCACTCCTCAGGCTGAACTTCTCC
Source organism: Ailurus styani (assembly GCA_002007465.1). Lineage (NCBI taxonomy): Eukaryota > Metazoa > Chordata > Mammalia > Carnivora > Ailuridae > Ailurus > Ailurus styani. The sequence continues at coordinate 1,940,116 of LNAC01000150.1, read as the reverse complement.
AGTCCAGCATCCACCAATGTCGTGTCAGTGTGCTGGGCTGCTGGGCTAGGGGCTGTGGATCGCGTGGAGACCACCCGGCGCTACCTGCTCTCGGTGAGGCGTCGGGCCATCCGTGGTGAGGGGGAGGAGGAACTGGGCCAGAGATAAAAGAGATGAGGTCCTGGGGTACCTGAGTGGCTCAGTCAGTTAAGTGGCTGCCTTCGGGTCAGGTCATGATCCCAGGGTCCTGGGATCGAGGCCCGTACCAGGCTCCCTGCTCAGCGGGGAGCCTGCTTCTCCCGCTCCCCCTCCTCGTGTTCCCTCTCTACCTGACTCTCTCTATCAAATAAATAAATAAAATATTAAAAAAAGAGAGGAGAGATCCTAAATTCAGGAGAAACGGGGAGGAACTCTTGGCTTTAGGCCTGTCCTGTTTGCAGGTTACTCACGGCCTGAGACTTTTTGGTGGAGGGCTCAATGGGAAGGAAGTCCATCCTGTGCCCCCTTGCTAATCTCTGCATCCTTCCATGGGCTTATGCCTGGATGGGCGTGTCTTACTAATTGGTACACGGGTGCCACGCACATGAACCGGGGGCAGGCCCTGCGTGACTGGGAGGACCCAGCATGCACCATTCTGTCCAGACTTGAACCCTCCACCTCCTGCCTCGTGTGTGTGTGTGTGTGTGTGTGTTTGCCCCTAGTTCGCCCACCCCCCGTCAGCTGAGACGAAGGCCATCGCCCTGGCCACCCTGCATGACCGGATGACCGAGCAGCACTTCCCCCGTCCCATCCAGAGCTTCTCCTTTGGGAGCATTTCCACACCCCTCAACGGCTCCATCAACATCCTGGCTGAGGGCCGGCCTGCCCTGGAGAAGGCCAACCGGGAGCTGGGTGAGCCGGGGTGTCTGGGAGGGAGGCCTGTCATAGGGGACTGAGCCCCGGGACCTGGTGGCCTGCGTCCTCCAGTCAGCTCTCTGGGTTGTCTCTTAGGCCTGGCCCTAGACTCCTGGGACCTGGATTTCTACACCAAACGCTTCCAGGAGCTACAGCGGAACCCCAGCACCGTGGAGGCCTTCGACTTGGCTCAGTCCAATAGGTGGGGAGGAGGGAGGGATGGGGATGTTCTGAAGTGTGAGCCCGTGTGGGTTGGAAGGGAAGAGCAAAGGGATTTGCCTTCGCGGCGCTCCTCTGGCTCGGGGGTGTCCCCGAGTCCGTTTGAGGGCCCGGGCTCCTCCTCCACTCAGTAGTCTACACCCCGCTTTCAATTTAATATTCACTTTGGATGTGAGCAATCCACAGTGAAAGGACATTTGAAAGTTACGGCTTTTTGGGATCTCTCCTAACCTGTTTTCTACCTAAGAGTTGGCCGTTAACTGGTGCTGCTTTCTGAGAAGGCAGCATGGCGTGAGAAGTGACCCAGCTCTCTGCCTGTCCATCCCCCCGCCCCCCGCCCATGGCACCCCTGCAGCGAACACAGCCGGCACTGGTTCTTCAAGGGCCTGCTCCACGTGGACGGGCAGGAGTTGGCCCACTCCCTCTTTGAGTCCATCATGAGCACCCAGACGTCCTCGAACCCCAACAACGTCCTCAAGTTCTGTGACAACAGCAGGTGGGCTGTGCCCTAGGCCGGAGGGACGGCAGGCACAGGGACAGGGAGGCTGCAGGGAGGAGACAACGTCCAGGGTCAATGTGTCCACAGCGCAATCCAGGGGAAGGAAGTCCGATTCCTACGGCCCGAGGACCCCACACAGCCAAGCCGCTTCCAGCAGCAGCAGACCCTGAGACATGTCGTCTTCACAGCAGAAACCCACAACTTCCCCACGGGTGAGACGGGTCCCGGGGATGGATCAGTGAGATCAGAATGTGGGGCGGAGTGAAGGTCTGCCGGGCTGGGGCTGGGAAAACAATGAGGGAGGCTGGTTGCCCTGATTTTTTTTAAAGATTTTATTTATTTATTTGACAGAGAGATCACAAGCAGGCAGAGAGGCAGGCAGAGAGAGGGGGAAGCAGGCTCCCCGCTGAGCAGGGAGCCTGATGCGGGCCTTGATCCCAAGACCCTGAGATCATGACCTGAGCTGAAAGCAGAGGCTTTAACCCACTGAGCCACCCAGGCGCCCCGTCCTGATTTTTAATGGGGTGGTCAGAGCTGGGGTTTGTCTCTTCGGTCCCCATATGTCTCCCCCATCTCTTTACAGGAGTGGCCCCCTTCAGCGGTGCGACCACAGGCACCGGAGGCCGGATCCGAGACGTCCAGTGCACGGGCCGTGGGGCCCACGTGGTGGCTGGCACCGCTGGCTATTGCTTCGGAAACCTGCACATCCCAGGTCTCACCGCCTTCCTCCCTACCATCTCTCCCTTGACCTGGCGGGCATGGAACTCTTCTCTTAGGTCATCCTGGGTACCTTTTCTTGGGAGGCAGGGCTCTGGAGCACCTGGTCTGTCACCAGCTGTCGCCGGGAGGACTCTAGGCCAGGGGAAACCCAAGTCACCAGGCAGGCTTTGCACAGCTGCCAGTTTCTTTATAAACTAGCACCTGCTCAGCAAGGGAACATGACAGTGGGTCAGTCTCATGACCACCACCTGCCCCCAAAGTCTAGTTTCTTTTTTTTTTTTTTAAAGATTTTCTTTATTTGACAGAGAGATTACAAGTAGGCAGAGAGGCAGGCAGAGAGAGAGAGGAGGAAGCAGGCTCCCCGCTGAGCAGAGAGCCCAATGCGGGCCTCGATCCCTGGACCCTGAGATCATGACCTGAGCCGAAGGCAGAGGCTTTAACCCACTGAGCCACCCAGGCGCCCAAGCCTTTTTTTTTTTTTTAAGATTTTATTTATTTATTTGACAGAGAGAGACACAGGGAGAGAGGGAACATAAGTAAGGGAAATGGGAGAGGGAGAAGCAGGCTTCCCGCCGAGCAGGGAGCCCAACGTGGGGCTCGATCCCAGGACCTTGGGATCACGACCCGAGCTAAAGGCAGATGCTTAACAACTGAGCCACCGAGGCGCTCTGTGATTTTCTAGAGAGCCTCAAGAACTCTGATCCTAAGACTCAGAGGGAAGGTTGGCATGGGAGTTGGGGAGCAAGATCGGTACTTTATTGCAGGCCCTACACCTTCCTGAAACAGAATTTCCTTAAATGGGACATTCTACCCATATGGGTGGTCTTTGTGGCTTAGACTCTTTCCAAAGGACTCTGGCTCCTCTGTCTTCTGTCTTAACGGACCAGCCAACTTTTTGCTTTCCTTCCAGGTTATAATTTGCCCTGGGAGCATCCAAGCTTCCAGTATCCTGGAAACTTCGCCCGGCCCCTGGAGGTCGCCATCGAGGCCAGTAATGGGGCTTCTGATTACGGCAACAAGTTTGGGGAGCCAGTGCTGGCTGGTGAGGCTGGGGATGTCGAGGATAATGGACACCGAGTACCCGGGGGTGGGGTGGGGTGTATGACCGAGTGGGCATTGGGGGACACTGGGTGACCGCACTCTGCCCCTCTCCCTGGGGTGTCCACGCTCCAGGCTTCGCCCGCTCCTTTGGCCTCCAGCTCCCAGATGGCCAGCGGCGTGAGTGGATCAAGCCCATCATGTTTAGCGGGGGCATTGGGTCCATGGAAGCTGAGCACGTGAGCAAGGAGCCCCCAGAGCCAGGTAAGAGCCCGCTGCCCCTTTCTTCCATATCCAGCCAGCTTTGCCCCCAGCATGGCCTGAGGGGAGTTGAGAGGCCACTTCCCAGGTTGGTTTTTCATCTCCCGGCTCGTGGCCCTCCTCCCGGTTCAGGCTTCCAAGGCAGGACAGGGCTTTCCGTCAGCGGGGCGCTCAGTGTGTGTTACCTCTGTGCGCGCCCCGGTTTCCTCCCACGCGGTAGTGACCCACCTGCTACATCAGGCCAACCTGGGCGTGCTCAGCGCCTGCCACACACCAGGGGCTTCTTATCTGCCCGCTCAGTTCAGGGGGGCCAACATCCGGGAGGCCCTGTCGTGTGCTGCAGTCAAGATAAGAACCAGGTCGCGTTCACAGAAGAGGGGACCCAGTCACGTGGTTCAGAAAAGGCAAAAAAGGTCACACAGTGAAGACTGTCCTTCCCTTGACCCTCCAGTTTCCCTCCCCAGAGATAACTGGCCGTGACCAGTGACTTGGGTCCTTGACCAGAGATACTTTCCTGCATCTAGGAACAGACCTGTATGTGTATTGTCCCTTTTTTAAAACAAATAACATAGGTGGACACTTCTTTCTCTTAATAACTACTTTATCAAGATATAATCCATGCACCGTAGAGTTCACCCTTTTAAAGTGTACAAGGCAGCAGTTTTTTACGATACACACAAAGCTGTGCCTTGAGCCCTGCTAATTCCAGAACATGATTGTCCCCACCGTACCTGTTACCAGTCTCTTCCTCCGTTAGCCTCTGGCAGCGGCTCATCTACTTCTGTCTCTGTGGATTTGCCTACCCCGGACATTTCATGTGGATGAAATCACACAGGATGTGGCCCTTTGTGTCTGGCGCCTTTGACTTTGCACCGTATTTTCAAGAACCGTCTGTATGGTAGCATGCGCCAGACCCTCATTCCTTTTTTTGGCCAAACCTCTCATGTGTCTATCCGTGCGTCCGTTGGTGGACACCTGGATTCTTTAGCTGGTGCGGTAGCGCTGCTATAAACACACGTGTTGGTGGTCTTCTGGGCCAACGTGTTCTCGTGCCTCCAGCCTGCAGAACTACGAGTGGAACTGGGGGCTCACACAGTAACTGTCCAGCTGTTTTTGTTGTTGTTTTTTCTGTCCAGCTTTTTGAAAAACTGCCAGACTGGTTTCTTTTGCACTCCCCCCCCCGCCCCGAGCTGTATAAGAGGATTCTGATTTCTCCACATCCTCACCAACTCCTGTTTTCGGTCTCTCTGATTCTAGCCGCCCTATGGCGTGAAGTAGCATCTCATTGTGGTTTGGGTTTGCATTTCCGTGATGGCTAATGACGTTGAGCATCTTTTCACCTGTGTTTAGAGATCTTCCTTGGTGTGAAATGTCTGTCTGGATTCTTTGTCTTTTTTTTTTTTTTTTTATTCTTTGTCCATTTTTAGATTGGGTTGTCTTTTTTTTTTTGTGGAGTTATAAGAGTTTTTTTTTTTTTTTCAAAGATTTTATTTATTTATTTCACAGCAGGAGAGAGATCACAAGGAGGCAGAGAGGCAGGCAGAGAGAGGGGGGAAGCAGGCTCCCTGCTGAGCAGAGAGCCCGATGCGGGCCTCGATCCCAGGACCCTGAGATCATGACCTGAGCCGAAAGCAGAGGCTTTAACCCACTGAGCCACCCAGGTGCCCGAGTTATAAGAGTTTTATGTATTCAGGATGCTAAATGCTTATCAGATAGGTACATGACTTTGCAGATATTTTTCCTGTTCTTTTTACTTTTTCGTGCTGTCTTATGAAGAAAGCACAGGTGTTTTAATTTTGGTCAAGTCAAGGTTGTCTGTCTTTTGCTGCTTATGGTTTTGATGTCATGGCAAAACCATTGCCTAAGCCGAGGTCATAAAGACTTACAGCTGTGTTTTCTTGTGTTATTATAGCTTTTACATTTAGGTTTCTGATACTTTTGGTTTTTGTTTATTTTATGATTCTTTATTTGAGAGAGAGGGAGAGAGCTCGCACACGCATGAGCAGGGAGGGGGCGTGGGAGAGGGAGAAACAGGCTCTCTGATGAGCGGGGAGCCCAATGCAGGACCCTGAGATCATGACCTGAGTTGAAGGCAGATGCTTAACTGACTGAGCCACCCAGGCAACCTTCTGATAAATTTTAAATGAATTTTTTTTTAATATGGTGTGAGGTAGGAGTCCAACTTCTCTCTTTTACACGTGAATATCCAGTTGTTCTAAGGCCATGTTTTGAAAAGACTCTTCCTACCTTGCTGAGTGGTCTTGGGACTTCTCAAAAATCAGTTGCCCCAGGGGTTCCTAGCTGGCTCAGTCCGTTGAGCATTCAGCTCTTGATCTTGGGGTTGTGAGTTCAAGCCCCATGTTGGGTGCGGAGTCTACTTTAAAAAAAAAAAAAAAAGAAAAGAAACAAACACGAACTGGCCATAAACGTAGAGTCCGTTGTGGATTCACAGTCGTCTCCCACAGCCCATAGATCGATGTCTCTGTCCTTGTGCCAGAACCACACAATCTGGATTCCTACAGCTTTGTAGTAAGTTTTAAAAGCTGGCAGAATGGGTCCTCCAATATTATTCTTTTTCAAGATTGTTTTGGCTGTTCTAAGTCCTTTACATTTCCATTACAAATTTTAGGATCAGCTTCTCCATTTCTGTAGAAAAGGCAGCTAGATGGTGACAGGGACTGGGCTGACTGCAGATCAGTTTGGGGAACACATCATAAGAGTGTTAAACCTGTTCCTCTGTCAACACAGGCTTTGTTTCCATTTGTGTAGGTCTACTAACTGATGTAGTTTCCATGTGTAAGTCCTGCGCTTCTGCTGTTATTTATTCCTGTTATTTTTTTTCTGATGCAGTTGTAAAGGGGTGTGCATAATTCTGTACTGAGCTGTCTTCATTCAGCATTGTATCTTGGAGATCATGTCATATTGATAAATATGCAAAATCATTTGTATGTGATCCTCTTTTGGGGGGGGATAGTGTTTCGGGGTATGAATACACCGTAATTGGTGAATCAGCTCCCTCTTGGGAGCCTTTGGATCATAGCTGGTCTTTTGAACAACATGGGTTTGAGCTGTTCAGGTCCACTTGTACGTGGGGGTGTTTTTGATAAATACGGGGCAGTCCTGTAAGTGTGTTTTTCTTCTAATTTTCTGAACTTTCTCTTTTCTCAAGCTTACTTTATTGTGAGAGTATATTGTAACACATACCGTAAGAATACAGTGCCTGTATAACATATAGAATATGTGTTGTTTATTGGTTTTTGACTCATCTGTTATTTACGTATCTGTTACTTCTTTGTTATTTTACTTATTTATTATTGATTTCTGTTGTTTGCTAATCGACCGTTATTAGTGAAGCTTCTAGTCGATAGGTTTTCAGGAGGTGACTTTTGGGGGAGTTGATTGTTCCTCTGCACATTTTTTACTGGGTAGGTCAGCACCCCCTAACCGCAGTGTCGTTCAACGGTCAGCTGTATTTTTGTCTTTGGTATACAAATAATGCCGCAGTGTTGGGCGCCTGGGTGGCTCAGTGGGTTAATGCCTCTGCTTTCGGCTCAGGTCATGATCTCAGGGTCCTGGGATCGAGGCCCGCATCGGGCTCCCTGCTCAACGGGGAGCCTGCTTCCCCCTCTCTCTCTCTGCCTGCCTCTCTGCCTCCTTGTGATCTCTCTCCCTCTGTGAAATAAATAAATAAATAAAATCTTTAAAAAAAAAATAATAATGCCGCAGTGTTTAATTTCGTGCATAGGTGATTTTGTGCCTCCGGATAAAGCTGGAGCGTGAATTGCACAACGCGTATTTACCCAAAGGATCCGAACATCTGTAATACTGATTGTTCTCCCCTCTTACCCGCTTCCCTTCATCCTTACACTTGTTCACGCTCCTCCTGGTGGATTCCTCGGTGTTCTGACTCTGCTGCCTTCCTTCCTCTCAGGCATGGATGTGGTGAAGGTTGGGGGTCCTGTCTACAGGATCGGAGTCGGGGGTGGAGCTGCGTCGTCTGTGCAGGTGAGCAGGACTAGCTCAGGGGCAGACTCTGCGGCGTCGGGCCCCGGGCGTCAGTGGGGTATTACCTCCCAGAGCGCTGCCGCCGAGCTCTGCCGTCTCTTCCCCCAGGTGCAGGGAGACAACGCCAGTGAGCTGGATTTTGGGGCAGTGCAGCGGGGGGACCCGGAGATGGAACAGAAGATGAACCGTGTGATCCGGGCTTGCGTGGAGGCCTCCAGCAGGAACCCCATCTGCAGCCTCCATGATCAGGGCGCTGGTGGCAATGGTGAGGAAAGGGACCTGGCCTCCTTGGCCTCTTTCCAGATTCGACTGAGGCTGAGGCATCAAGGGTCTGCAAGCGGCCACCCAGCCCTGGGTCCCATTCTCCACCCCGCCGTACCTTCTGGAGAGGCTCGGCACTGTGGGGGTGGGGGGGCAGGCGCCTGCCACCACGGGGTGGTTGGTGGTGGGGGTGCAGTAGCAGTTCGTGCAAAGTGCACAGAATTAGGGGCTCCTTTGGAGGCCAGGGCTGACCATGGCCGGGTCACCCCCCTCCCCCACACCCTCTCACCAGGCAACGTCCTGAAGGAGCTGAGTGACCCCGCCGGGGCCGTCATCTACACCAGCCGCTTCCAGGTGGGTGCCGCGCCCCGAGGCCTGGCCGTCTCCCCATCCCCGCGGCCCCAGCCTCTTCTCCCCTACCGACTCCTAGCAGAGGCGTGAGATCGGGGAGTGCCCACTGACCCTTTTCTTTCCTCTTCCCTCCTGGATGCAGCTTGGGGATCCGACCCTGAATGCCCTGGAAATCTGGGGGGCCGAGTACCAGGAGTCGAATGCACTTCTGCTGAGGCCCCTTGACCGGGACTTCCTCAGTCGCGTCAGCGCCCGGGAACGCTGCCCGGCTTGCTTTGTGGGCACCATCACTGGGGACAAGAGAGTGAGTTGGCCCAGGGGGTCGGTGGCCGCGGTGGGTGGGCTCGGAGCTGCCCGCGCCCGGGCCGGAGGGAGGAAGAGCCGTCTGGGGGAGAAGATGAGAGGAGGATGGGAGTTAGTGGCATGCCAACTGGCGGACAGCGTGTAGGAGGCGGCCAGGGGCAGGCGCTCAATAGGGAAGCCAGACAGAGGGTGGAAAGAGCGCTTGTGCTCAGCTTTCTGGGAGTCTTCCCGGCTCGGGTCCACAGTCCCCCTCCCTCTGGGCTCTGTGGACATAGATAGTGCTGGTGGATGACCGCGAGTGTCCCGTTGGAAGAAACGGCCATGCAGCTGGCCCCCCCTCGTCTGCCCCAACCCCTGTGGACCTGGAGCTGGGTGGGGTGCTCGGCAAGATGCCTCGGAAGGTACGTGGAGGGGGGAGGAGGGCCGGTCCCCCCTCCGTCCCAGCCCTCCTGACCACCCTTTGCCGGACACGTGCTTTGTCCCCTGTGTGCCCCGCGCTCCCGCAGCTGCTCACAGCCCTGTCACCTTCTGTGCTGTAGGAATTCTTCCTCCAGAGGAGTCTGCCTGTGCTGAAGCCTCTGGCCCTGCCCCCGGGTCTGCGTGTGCGCCAGGCTCTGGAGCGTGTTCTGAGGCTGCCCGCCGTGGCCAGCAAGCGCTACCTCACCAACAAGGTCCGCCCCACGTCTCTGTGCCCTTCCCTCTGCTCCCCCACCCCTGGCCTCCCTGTGGCTGTGGGGATTCAGCAGGCCCAAGGGAGAAGCGGCCCTGACGGCCGGCTCCCCCGCCCCGGCTGCCTGAGGCCTGTGTGTCTGGGTGTCTGTGACGAGGCCGGGCCCCCCACCGCCCCGGTGTCCCTGGCCCCAGCCCCTTGCCAGTCGCCGCTGGTTCTGCAGGTGGACCGCTCTGTGGGCGGCCTGGTGGCCCAGCAGCAGTGTGTGGGAGCCCTGCACACCCCCCTGGCCGATGTGGCCGTCGTGGCACTGAGTCACCAGGAGCTCGTCGGGGCTGCCACCGCCCTTGGAGAGCAGCCCATCAAGAGCCTGCTGGACCCCAAGGTGGCTGCCCGCCTGGCTGTGGCCGAAGCCCTCACCAACCTGGTGTTCGCGCTGGTCACCGACCTCCGGGTGAGTCCGGCCGGGCCGCCCTGCCTTCACCCTTTGCCTTCCCCTCCGGCCCAGCCTCTCCACCTCTCTCCTCGCTGACGCCCCATGTCCGCCTTCCCAGGACGTGAAGTGCAGCGGGAACTGGATGTGGGCGGCCAAGCTCCCGGGGGAGGGCGCGGCCCTGGCCGACGCCTGCGAGGCGATGGTGGCCGTGATGGCGACCTTGGGCGTGGCGGTGGATGGCGGCAAGGACTCTCTCAGCATGGCCGCCCGGGTCGGCTCGGAGACCGTGCGCGCTCCTGGTAGGGTCCGGGGTCGCGGGGAGGGGGCAGGCCTGCGGGGCTGGGCTGGCATCTAACTCTCTTACTCCTTTTTTTTTTTTAACTTTTTTAAATTAACATATAACATATTATTTGCTTCAGGGGTGTGGGTCTGCGATTACTTTTTTTTTTATCTGTTCGTTTAATTATTTTAGAGAGTGTGTGTGAGAGCGGGGCGGAGGGCAGAAGGAGAGGGAGAGGGGAAGCTTCTCCCTGCTGAGCACAGGGCTTGCCCGTCACGGGGCTTGATCTCATGACCCTGAGATCGTGACCCAGGCCAAAGCCGAGAGTCTGACGCTCCACTGACTGTACCCCCAGGCGCCCCCACTCTCGTACTCCTTGCTCTGCAGGGTCGCTGGTCATCTCAGCCTATGCTGTCTGCCCAGACATTACGGCCACTGTGACCCCAGACCTCAAGCATCCTGGAGGGGGAGGTACGGGTGCTTCCCCCTGCTCCCTGCACTGTGTGTTCAGAGCTGGGTCCTCTGTTTGGGATCCGCTTTGGGAGGACTGGGCCCCTCGTCTTGGCTCTGGGACTGGGGTCTGTGGGACCGTCCACATGCTGGGACCCTTAATACTCGCAAGCACGGTGGGGCGTTCTGAGCCTTCCTGCTCCCTCACCCCTGCCCCGTCTCCCCAGGCCGTCTGCTGTATGTGCCTCTGAGCCCCGGGCAGCACCGGCTGGGGGGCACGGCTCTGGCCCAATGCTTCTCGCAGCTGGGCGAGCAGCCTCCCAACCTGGACGTCCCCGAGAACTTGGTGCATGCCTTTCTTGTCACCCAGAGCCTGCTGAGAGGTGAGTGAGGCCTTGGGGGAGATGGTGCACGTGAATGACAGTGTGGGAGCACTCACCGGCTGAGCGAGCAAGGGGGGGGCAAGAGGGGTCCGTCGCCCTGGTCTCCGGTTCTTGGAGCGTGCCCACATTCTCACGTGCGAACTACCTTCCAGAAGGGGCTTTGGGCCCCGAGGCTGCTGAGCATTTTTCTCCTTCCTCCAGACCGCCTCCTCTGCTCAGGCCATGATGTCAGTGACGGGGGTCTCATCACCTGCCTGCTGGAGATGGCCTTTGCTGGGAATTGTGGGATAGAAGTGGATGTTCCTGCTCCTGGGGTCAACGGTGAGGAGTGGGAGGTCTAGACCTGGGCCTGGGCTGCCTGCCCCACCCTGTAGACCCCATGTCCTGTGAAAAAAATGGAGCGTCCCCAACCCCATTCCCGAGTCCTTAGCTATCTTCTCTGACCACTGGGCCTGGTGACTCACCTATCTGGGACCCCCCCATAGACCCTGAGGCCACATCCTTGGTCCCTCTTCCCCAGGCCTCCCCTCACCTCTGATCCCTGCCTCTAGTTCCTCGGCCCTNCCCCCCCCCCCCCCCCGCATCCCTGGTGGCCCCTAGTCACCCTTGTGCCCTCCCCCTTATTCTCCCAGCGCTGCCTGTGCTGTTCGCCGAGGAGCCGGGCCTGGTGCTGGAGGTGCGGGAGTCAGACCTGGCGCAGGTGCTGGAGCGCTACCGGGCTGCCGGCCTCCCCTGCCTGGAGCTGGGCCCCACGGGCGACGCCGGGCCCCACGCGCTGGTGAGGACGGGCAGGACGGTGCACAGCCGGGAGGCCGTGGCTCAGCTGCGCCAGCCCCGGGAGCAGCCTCCTGACTGTAGGCCCTGAGAGACGCGCCCCTCCCCGCAGGTGCGAGTGTCCGTGAACGGGGCTGTGGTCCTGGAGGACACTGTTGGGCAGCTACGAGCCGTCTGGGAGGAGACAAGTTTCCAGCTGGACCGGCTGCAGGCAGAGCCGTGCTGTGTGGCGGAGGAAGAGCAGGGGCTGAGGGAGCGCACGGGGCCCGGCTACTGCCTGCCGCCAACCTTCCCCAAAGTGTCCGTGCCCCACGAGCCTGGTGAGGGAGCCTGCACCGTCTGGGCTTCCCCGACCCTCAGCCCAGGGTGGGGGCGGAACGCAAGGCCTGGGCGCAGGGGCCTGCCCAGGAAATGGCATGTGTTGGGGGGGGTTGTGGTAGGGAAGGAGCCCTCTGGCCCAGAGACACGCCGCCGCCTCCCCCCAGGTGGTCCCGTGCCCCGAGTTGCCATCTTGCGAGAGGAGGGCAGTAACGGAGACCGCGAGATGGCAGATGCCTTCCACTTGGCTGGGTTTGAGGTCAGCGGGGTGGCTGGCAGAGCGGGGGCTGGGGCTGGGCCTCGGGCTGTGTGTTCTCGCATACTTCCCCTGCCCGTCCTGCCAGGTGTGGGACGTGACCATGCAAGACCTGTGCTCTGGGACGATCGGTTTGGACACGTTCCGTGGTGTGGCCTTTGTGGGCGGCTTCAGCTATGCAGACGTCCTGGGCTCTGCCAAAGGTAGGTGCCGGGCGGCTGGCCACTCCCTCCCTGCACGCCTCTGCGGAGGTGCCTTGGCTCCCTTCTTCCTGACCAGGAGGAGCTGGTCTCTTACCTCCGCAGGGCCAGGGACGGGGAGTACATTCATTCCAGGCTGGATGCCAGCAGCTGGCCCGGGGGTAACTGATGCAAGGCGGGGTGGCTGGGTGGCTCTGGGTAGCATGGGCCCCGTCTGAAGGGGTGGCAACTACACGGCGCTGGCAGACTGTGCTGTTTTGTTTTGTTTTAAAGATTTTATTTACTCATTTGACACACAGAGAGAGAGATTACAAGTAGGCAGAGAGGCAGGCAGAGAGAGAGGAGAGAGGAGGAAGCAGGCTCCCTGCTGAGCAGAGAGCCCGATGTGGGCCTCGATCCTAGGACCCTGGGATCATGACCTGAGCCGAGGGCAGCAGCTTTAACCACTGAGCCACCCAGGCGCCCCAGACTGTGCTGTTGAAAGGCGGGCACAGTGTGGCCAGATCTTTCTGGTTTCCAAGAGAAGACAAGAGTCCAGATTTTTTTTGGGGGGGGGATCCCTTTTTTTTTTTTTAAGATTTTATTTATTTGAGGGCGCCTGGGTGGCTCAGTGGGTTAAAGCCTCTGCTTTCGGCTCAGGTCATGATCTCAGTGTCC
>LNAC01000150.1:1892573-1925048 GCA_002007465.1 Ailurus styani | reverse complement strand
TCTCTCTCTCTCTCTCTCTCTCTCTCTCACTCTCCCCCCCCCAGTGATCGCCACATCGTGCCTCCCATTGCTCTGGGCTCAGAGGGATGTTTTATGTGCCCCTCCCTCGTAACGGGGGTTGAGGGGCTGGGGGTGTATGAGAGCACGCAAGTCAGGACCTGCGTGTCTTCATCAGAAAAACAGCAGAAGCTTTCTGGATTCTGCTTTTTAAAACATAGCACTGTGTTGTGCAAGCAGTTTGCAGACGTTTCTCTGAGCAGGTCTCCCGCTATGTCCTAGGGCCACCCCCGGGTGCCAGCCTCCCAACTCAGTATTTGCTTCTCGATGCAGCAGCTCCCTTCCTGAAAGAAATGGTCAGTACCTGCTTCCCTAGAATTAAGCCTTTAGCCAGCCTCCCTCCCTCCTTCCCTCCATCCCATGCTTTCCTTCATCCATCCATCCTTTTCATTCATTCTTTCCCTTGTCCATCCATCATCCATCCATCCATTTCCTTCCTTCATCCCTCCCTTCCTTCCTTCCTTCCTTCTTCCCTCCCTCCCCCCATTCCATTCATTCATTGCTTCATTCATTCCATTAATGTTGGATGATTAGCTATAGTGCCAGGCACTGTCGCTGGCCTCAGGGGTTTTACGATTTGATAGAATTTTAAATAATAACTATAGGGGCGCCTGGCTGGCTCAGTCCAAAGAGCATGTGACTCTTGATCTCCCGATCATGAGTTCGAGCCCCATGTTGGGCATGAAGATAAACTTAAAAAAAAAAAAAAAGCTACATATGGCACCTGCCATGAACCAGGCGTGTGCTTTGGCATTTCGTGTGTCTAAAGTATTTTTCACAAGAATTCAACGAGGTGGGCGCCTGGGTGGCTCAGTGGGTTAAAGCCTCTGCTTTCGGCCCAGGTCATGATCTCAGGGTCCTGGGATCGAGGCCCGCATCGGGCTCTCTGCTTGGCAGGGAGCCTGCTTCCCCCCCTCTCTCTCTCTCTGCCTGCCTCTCTGCCTCCTTGTGATCTCTCTCCCGCTGTGAAATAAATAAATAAAATCTTTAAAAAAAAAAAAGAATTCAACGAGGTACTTGATAGGTGCCTGCCTCGCCCCGCCCCTTTTCTATTTACAAAGGAGCAATTAAAGTGAAAGGTTACATTAATTGCCTAGGGCCACAGAGCTTGTCTGGGCAGGGCCAGCTCGCCCCCTCCTGTGGCTGCCTGCCATCCTGCAGCCCCAGGTGCTGGGGCCCGTCCTGTCCAGTGTCGCCGACAGTCTGCGTATGAAACTTGAATGCAGAGTCCGTGTGCTCCCTAAATAGGTCAACATCTTCATTAAAGCTATTTCCGCAAAAATGAAGACTGGAGTCAGATCCTGGAGGGCGTGGGGCCTGGGGGTTGGGAGGGCAGGGGGGCTGAGCATGGGTTCCTGGTAGGACAGCTACGAGAGGAGAAGGATTGTATCATAGTAGTGATACAACATTAAATGATCTTGGTGAAGAAAACCGTTTCAGGCCTCTTACTGCTTGGCAGTAAGGCCTACCCGGAGCAGCTGATTGGGGGTGGGGTTGGGATGGGGGGGCTCTTAGGGATCAATTTTGGCGTTTGAATATTCCTCCCTGATGCTGGGAAACCATATATATAATTAAAATGAAAACGGGGGTGCCTGGGTAGCTGAATCAGTTGAGCTTTCAACTCTTGGTCTGGGCTCAGGTCATGATGTCAGGGTCGTGGGGTTGAGTCCCACGCTGGGCTCCATGCTAGGTGGGGAGTCTGCTTAGGGTTCTTTCTCTCCCTCTGCCCCTCCCCTGCTCATGCTCCGTCTCTCTCAAATCTTAAAAAAAAGTTGGGTGGAAAAACAGCTCCCACACTGAGACGCCTTTTAAAAAATTCTTGGGGTGCCTGGGTGGCTCAGTTGGTTAAGCATCTGCCTTTGACTTGGATCATGATCCTGGAGTCCTGGGATCGAGCCCCACAAGGGCTCCCTGCTCAGTGGGGTGTCTGCTTCTCCCTCTGCCCCTCGTTTTCTTCACAGGAGACAAGCAACTCCAAGAGCCATTCCACAACCCTTCCAAGTGGTGGCTTTCATTCTCAAACTTCACACCCCTCCTCATGGATTTGGGGTTTGGGTCCTCCCTGTACCACTTCCAGATTATCCTGCATCCCCTTTAAAGAAAATCCTGCCCCATTTTAGGCTCATGCCATCCTACTAAATCACCCTCACCCTCGACTTGGTATTCTGCTGGCTTCCCAATCATTCCCGGTGGAAGAGATGGCCACTTGTCCCCCAATATCTGATTCCCCCTCTACAAATATAACCTTCAAGTATTTTAGCAGGGGTTGTGTGTGCTCAAAATAAAGATGATGTCTCCCAGATGCCCTTAACAGGTGGGGCTATATTCTGACCAACAGGAGAGAAAACAATGTATATGACTTCTAAGTGTTCTTAAAGGAAGGGTGCATGCTTCTGTTCGGCTCTTCTTGCTTCCTGCCGTCTGGACTGAAGATGTGATTGCTGGAACTCCAGCACCCACATTGGACCATGAGGTAGATTTTGGAATTGGCATCCCGTGGTACAGAGTAACAAGATAGGAGGAGACTGGGTGTCTCAATGCTGAAGACTACATAGGAGCTCTGGAGGTCTTACCTGTGAGAGACAAACTTCTGTTGTGTTTAGCCTTATTTTGGTGTTTTCTATCACTTGTAGCGGACGGAACCTTATCCTACGTCACCCTTCCTAACTCCCTCTCATTCTTCACAGGCAATGGGTCCTGGTTCATAGTCGTTTTTTTTTTTTTTAAAGATTTTATTTATTTATTTCACAGCGGGAGAGAGATCACAAGGAGGCAGAGAGGCAGGCAGAGAGAGAGAGGGGGAAGCAGGCTCCCTGCCAAGCAGAGAGCCCGATGCGGGCCTCGATCCCAGGACCCTGAGATCATGACCTGGGCCGAAAGCAGAGGCTTTAACCCACTGAGCCACCCAGGCGCCCCCTGGTTCATAGTCTTGCTGTCCACCTCAATACCTCATTGTCCTGGATTCACCTCAATGACCATGTAACACTCTGGACCTTTCTCCAATGACTTCCTCCATTCCACCTTGGCCAACCACCTCCCTTGGGTTTCACCATCCCCCAGATCTGCTGTACCTCTAAGCTCACTGAGCCAGCACCCTACCTGTGATCATAACTTCCCTTCCTTGTAGCTTCTTTCTTCATCTTCAGTACTCTGAGATCTCAAAGTCATCAGGACCTCTCGCTCAGTAACACCTTCCCCCCAATCCACTTCTTTCTTCCTACTCATCTGACTTCCAGGCATAACTTATCCAATGCCCTCTAAGTTCACCAGGTATCTTTTCATCATTCCCATGTGACAAAATCCAACCCATCAGCTTTCTCTGAGAAAGCCAGATAACAGGGCAGACTGTCTCCTAAATTCATCCTGACCCATAGGTGACTCAGTCAGTGGAGCACGCAACTCTTAGTCTTGCGGTTGTGTGTTTGAGCCCCACACTCAATGCAGGGGTTACTTAAAAAAATTTTTTTAAGGATTTTATTTGTCAGAGAAGAGAGCAGAAGCAGGGGAAGCTGCAGACAGAGGGAGGAGCAGAGTCCCCGCTGAGCAAGGAGCCCGATGCAGGACTCGATCCCAGCACCCCCCTGCTGCTTCACCGACTGAGCCACCCAGGCACCCCGGAATTACTTTAAAAATGTTAAAAACAAAAAACGAGCTGCTTCTAGGGGCTCCTGGGTGGTTCAGTCAGTCAAGCATCTGAATCTTGATTTCCGCTCAGGTCCTGATCTCAGGGTCGTGAGATGGAGCCTTGTGTCAGGCTCACGCTGAGCGGGCGTGGAACCTGCTTGGGATTTTCTCTCTCCCTCTGCCCTCCCCCCGCCCCCCGAATGTTAACATTAGTAAAGCCCGATACACTCGGAGGTTTCTTTGATTTTTTCTTTTTTTTCTTTTTTTATTTATTTGACACAGAGAGATCAGGTCACAAGTAGGGTGAGAGGCAGGCAAAGAGAGAGAGAGGAGGAAGCAAGCAGGCTCCCTGCTGAGCAGAGAGCCCGACGCGGGCCTCGATCCCAGGACACTGAGATCATGACCTGAGCCGAAGGCAGGGGCTTTAACCCACTGAGCCACCCAGGTGCCCTCTTTGTTTTTCTTTAATAGAAGAGTGAACTTAGTCTGGTTTCTGGTGGCTTGGCTTTGCAGTTCCTCTCAAGCATTTCTTCCTTTTACTTCCTTTCTCTAGGGGGTTCAAAGTTACAAGCTCTGGTCATCACATCACATGAGGGACACTGTGTGTGTGTGTGTGTGTGTGTGTGTGTGTGTGTGTGTGTGTGTGTGTGTGTGTTGAGGTGGGTGGAGGCGGAGGGATGCCAAAACAGTAAATCTTACCTTTTTCTCAATTTAACACCTGCCTGGCAGCCAGTGGGGTCCCCGGGGGGCGGGCAAGCCTATTTCCCTACCTCCTGCTCTATTCAAGACCCTGGGGTAGAAATCAAATTTCAGCCCGTCCTTGGACACCTGGGGGCAGCACCCAGCCAGCCGGTGGAGCCCCCGTGTACTGCTGGGTGGGGGGGGAGCTTGGGTTGGAGTCCTGTCTCAGGCTTAAGGAAAGACCTTCCTGTGTGAGCAGCCCACTAGGACTGCCTGCGACCCTGAGTCATTTCCTCCAAGGAAGGGGTGGGTTGGGGCAGCTTTGTGTGCCCCATGGGGCTGGAGGAGCAGCCTGCAGCCACAGAATGGGATAAAGGGTGTGCAAAAGCCCTGTAGGGTCTCTCATTCAGGTATGAGAATGGTCAAGGGCCTCCTCCTAGGAGGGAGGGAGACAGTCCAAACGAGCCATCTCCGTGAAGGGTCATTCAGGGGAGGCTAGGTACCGCGGGAGCTCTCTGCAGGAACTGGGGAGCCAGTTTTCAGGCACAGGAGGGGTCCCAGGACTAACTGACGACTGAAGGAGGAATAACAGGGTCCCAGGACTAAGTGACGACTGAGGGAAGAATAGCAGCTTGTACCAGGGAAGCAGGGAGGACAGCTGAGAAAAGCAGGCCGGTCCTGGCAAAGCCTCCCCAGGCCAGCAACAGGGTGACTTAAGGACCTGAACAAAGGTGAGAGTCTGGAACATTACCTACAGTGCGAGAGAGGACAGGCACAGTGAAAGACCCAACAAAGCATGTTAGGGAACCTGGACTCCACCCCGAGAGCAATGGGGAATCTCTCTAGGAGGGGTTTATAGAGGGATAGAGACGACTGCTTGGGCCACAGAGGAGGATGTGGGGAGTCCGGTAAGAAAGCACAGCCCTCTCCAGGCAGGAAATGCTGGGCCGGACTGGAGCGGTGGAAACGTGGATGGGGAGGAATGGAAGGATTCCAGAGATGCTAGGGGGCAGAATTGCCAGGAACTGGATGAGGCTGGAGGACAAATTGAGAGCGGAGCCAATGGTGAAGCCTAGACTTCCCGCTTGGACCACCGGGGAGGTGATGATCTCATCGGCTGTGATTGGAACACAGGGGACGGCACACGTTTGGGAAGAAGGTGATGTGGTCAGAATCTGAGGTGTTAGTGGGATGCAGGAATGGAGGTATCCAGCAAGCAGACAGGCGAGATCTGGGTTGGAGATGACCGGGGAGTGGAGTCCCTGGGTGTATGTACGGAAAAGGCCATCTAGGAAGGTCCTGCTAGTCTGTGTTTAAGGGGTTGGCAGAAAAACAGGAGGCTGAGTGGCTGGCTTCCCACGGCCTGAGTCACTGGAGTATCCTGGGACGGCCCTGGGCAGGAATCCAGGGCAACGGAAGGGGCTAGGGAGCCAGCCCAAAGTCCTTCACCGCAGAGTCCTAGCTCTGCTGACCTCGTCTTCACCCCGAGGCAAACTCTTCTGGCCCCCAGATCCTTTCCCCCACAGAGTGCACACAGCCCTCCCCACTCCCAAACACTTCCCCTGTGGCCGGTTACAAGGAAATGACCTTAGCCAAATAAAGCAGACGAACAGAACGAAGTTATGTGGCACTTTAGGGGCTGGGGGCCCCGTGGACTCCCACTGTCACCTCCTAGGAGAATGGGATGTACCTCCCCCCGCCGGTGAGGATCCACCAGATTCTGGAGAGCTGCCGCTATGGGACCCCTCCCCACGCCCCCCTCCCTCAGATGCAGGCCAGGCCACCAGGGGCACGTCTGGTAGGGCGCACCACCTCTCCCAATTCACCACATCTAGACGGCCTCCTCCTCCTGCTTCTGGAATACACGATGTGGGGTATAGGGGGGCAAGGGTCCGTCAAGAGGTCAAAAGTGAGGGTTTTGCCAGGACCCTGGGAGCTGGGCGAATACTGAACTCATTCTGAGGCTGTGTGTCCTTTGCCAGCTCCAGGCAGAGAGAGGGTCCTCAGGAAGGAACGCTACCGAGCACGGTCACAGGGCACAGTTGTCTCTGGGTCACTGGCTTGGACAATCCCACAGCCAGAGGGAGGGATGGCAGGAGCAGAGACGCTGGACTCCGCCGTGGGGAAGTGGTGCACCCAGTGAAGTGAAGTGAAGTGAAATGAAGTGAAGCGAAGTGAAGCACCCAGTCTGGTAACTTAGGGCCAAGAAGAGGCTCTCTCACTTCTCCGCCCCACCCCCAACCCCACTCACCCAGTTGGGTTGAGTTACGACCCAACTCTTCCCCACCCTAGTTGGGTCACCGGCATCGCCACTGTTCCATCTTTGATGCTGTGCTTACACTTTGCAGGTCACCCAGATTACGGCTCCTCTTCTTTATTGCTTTTCTGGCTCCATCTCTTCCTCTCTTGTCTCTACCAGCTTCGCCCAGACCCTCGGTCCCCTGAACGTGCAATATTACAGACTTCTTCTGTTGCACCCTAACTGGTCTAACGCCCACTGGAGGAAGCCCTGGACGCCATGAGTTGCTGGCTGTTTCCCACAAGACCACCCTCATTGCAGATGCCAGCCATAAATCTCAGGGGTCTGTGAGTCACCCACATTTCTGGCCAACTGGCTGTAAATCCCAGGGTTCCTGAAATGCCCAGAGATTCAGTAGGTCACTGGAACAACTCGCAGAACTCAGGAAAGTGCCGGACTTAGGGTTGCTGTTTCACTGTACGGACAGGCAAACATAAGTTCTGGAAGGGTCCTAGAAGCAGAGCTTCCGAGCCCCGTCCCCTAGCAGACAGAGTGTGTCACCTCCTGGCACACTGCTGTGTTTATCATCCAGGAAGTCCCTCTAAGCCTCGATGTCCAGCATTTTTATTGGGGCTTGGGGTTTTATTGGGTTGATGTCCAGTGGAGCGAAGCACCAACCCTCTCAGTCACATGGTTGGTCTCTACGGTGGGGCCTACTCTTATCCCGATTCTTCCCTTTGCATCCACTCTCTAGTCTCATTAGCGCAAACTACCAGGGCCCACCAAGAATAACAAAGAACGCCTGTCACTTGGAAAATCCCAAGCATTTAGAGTTTCCCTCCTAGGAATCAGGAACCAGGGCCAAATTTTTTATGGTGCACCATCTCTTGACTGCTCTTAACTGGTAAATGACCTCTTGTGTCTTAGGCAATATCCGATCAATAAGGACTTATAGGCCGGCCCCCCTCCTTCCTTCCTGCACAACTCAGGGGAAAGCTAAAGGTGACCGATGGGTATGGTCCCTGACCTCCTGGTGCTTAAAATCTACTGGAGATTAGAGCGTTACAACACAGCGGGGTGCCTACGGTCGGGGACAGGGAGGCCAGGAGCCACGGGCACCCTCAGAAGGAGCAGTGAACCCCGGCAATGAGTTAGCCAGGGAAGAGGGGGAGAAAGAAAGTTCTGGGTGGATGGCACAGGCGTCGAAGCCGAGAGGCACGGAGGAGGCTGACCCAGTCAAGGGGCTGAGGGAAGTTCAAGTACCTTGCCTCTAGAGCATGAGGGGAGAATGGGGAGATACACGGCTGGAAAGTCCCGTGGCGGTGCTGGGTGACCTCAATACAACTCGTCCCCAGTACAAGAACATGCTGTTCTTCCTCAAACACCGCATTCGTGATACCAGGCCTTTGTTTAGAAACCTACTGTGCTTACCCCTGAGCTTCCCCTGGGGCCTGGTGCTGGGCCAGGGCTCCTAACTCACAGCTGGGTTTCTTAAGCTCCAATCAATCAGCTTGGATGGGAAAGAGTGGCACTTGTGGACTGAAGATCCCCGAGCCCAGTAGCATGAGCGGTACTGTGTTACTGTGGGAGAGTGTCTGTTACATGTTATACTCACCAGACCTGCTGCCAGACCTCGCTTACGTGATAAGCAATACATTTTTATTCAAACAAAAATCTGGGGTTTTAATTTTGATTTTTGTATTTAAATATTTTCATTTCCTGGGGCGCCTGGGTGGCTCAGTCGATTAAGTGCCTGCCTTCGGCTCTGGTCACGATCCCGGGGTCCTGGGATTGAGCCCCGCATCGGGTTCCCTACTCTGTGGGGAGCCCGCTTCTCTCCCTCCATCTGCCATTCCCCCTGCTGGTGCTCTCTCCCTCTCTCTCAAAAAAATAAATAAAATCTTTAAAAAAAAATTTTCGTTTCCTTTGTATCCCTACATATTTTATTTTATGAATTTGAAAACATCATTCCGAGTAGGGGGCCTTGGGTCTCACCGAGCTGCCAAGGGGATGCATGGTAGAAGAAAAGGTCCAGAACCTCTGCTTAGGAGAAATATGTGTCACCCAAACTGATGCTTGAGTTTGGGTGTATTGAGCCATCTCCCTGCTGCAAGTCCATCCCTTCCACCTCCCAGTACCTTCAAGGTGCTCTGGGACACCTGTCCCCAGAGAAACCAGCGCCATCAACTGCAGACAGGGCATTGGATAAGGGAACGTCCTTCAGATAAGGGGACAGAATCCATCAGTTGCAGGGCTGTTTCAACCAGTGAGCTGAGATGGGGACAAATCCTCACACACCGCCCTGAGAAAAATGGCTTGGGCCACCTCGGCCTACTGAGATTTGTCCCATGACACCCATCATCCTAGCCACAGCCGGCTGGACTGGGAATCTCACTTGGATCCAGCTTGTGGCCCGGTGAAGTGGCCAGGCAGGAGAGCTGGCCAAATAGGTCCTTAGATTCTGTCTCTTGGGAATTTGAATTTGAAGGTACAAGAGAGTCAGCAGTTGGGAGGGCCCAGAGAAGTGCCAGACACCAAGACAGAAGTGAAGGACGAGAGGGAGGGACGTGAAATCCAAGTGGGAATTTGCCAGGTTAGGGTGGCCTTCCACCCCCCTCTCCCACAGGAGGTCTGGCCCTGTGCCTGTGACACTTCGTGGAGATCTGCTTCTTACCACTTGGAAGAGCTCAAGAACTATGGCGAGTCAGGAGTCCCCAGCTGCACAAAGCTCATCCACGAGCATGGCTCCTGTCATGCCAGAGACCCCAAATCAGGAAGTGGGGGGCCTTCTCTCCAGTCTTCCTAATCCTGTGCGACCTCCTTCTGGCTCAGTAGGCCCTCATCCCTCATGCCCGGTGCCAGGGCCGTGTTAACTTCTTTGTCCTTGAAGGTCCGTTTCCAAGGGTTTCCTATCTGCTTGACTGCTCACAAAGCAGCTAGAGCTGGTATTGCCCTGTGGGGTTGCGGTGGGGGTGGGAGTGGAGGGCAGGCCGGCAGAAGCGGGATAAGAGGGACAGAGAGGTCTGCCACTCTGTGTCCCATCTGAGAGGCAGCGTGGAGGAGACCTCTCTGTTCTAGCTCCCTTGGTTTCCCTTGTCCGGGATCCTTCTCTCCTGCTAGGGTCTGCGACACTCCCCTCCTCTCTAGAATTCCTCATGGATCAAACCTAGTCCACTCTCTTTGCCCAGAAACAGATCCAAATGCAGCTACGTCCATAGCTCCTTTAATCCCAATGTTTTAGAGATGAGGACATAAGGACCAAAGAACCAGAGAAGTCTGAGGCTGGCAGTCAGAAGGGAAGAGTCCAAGCTCTTTGGGATGCTCTATAAAAACCCTGCCCAAGACCATCTCTCCAGCATCACTGCTCACAGCTCCCACCGGATCCCCCCTGCACCCTTGCCAAGCTGATACACTTCCATCTCCCAAAACACCCCCTTTCAGCTCCAAGTCTTTCTCCTGATGTTCTCCTGTCTAACACACCCCTAGGATGCCTGGTGAGTTCTGGGTCAAACTTGAAGACTCAAAGTGTACCCGGCGGTTCCCGGTGAGGCATGGATCCTGTCCTAATTGCCTTCGTATCTCCCTCCGGCTTTGGTATGGGGCCGAAAATTAGGTGTCCCCTGGCCCCAGTGTCCTGAAATCATTAGGGTCTGTAAGTAGAGCGAGCACTTGGAACCCCGTGGGTGGGGTTTAGTCAATCGTTCAACAATACATAATGGGTCTGTTATGTTCCAAACACTGCCGGGTGTAGGGGATCAAACATGAATGCAGAAATTAGCTGGGAGGATGTAACTGAGCAGAAACTTTAAGAACATTCTGAAACTCTGTGAAAGAGCAACAACAGAGGGTTTAATCCGTGTTTTCCTCCAGGTGCGTGTGAGGGCGGCCCCCCTCCCCACGCCCATCCCCCCACCGCGTTCTCAAAGCGAGATTAAAGAGAGGGATTAAGAACCTAATCCCCGGGTCGGGTCTCGCTTGCAGGAAGGCGAGAGGCCTGAATCCTAGCCGGGCCCCACACGTGGCCCCAGCGTTCCCCTAATTCCCCGCATTCGGGAATTAGCGGTCTGGTTTGCAGCCCGTTGCCATCAAGACGCCCGAAGGAGGGAGCTGCGAGACCCTCAAACTATTCTCCCCGGACTTGGGAGACCCCACCTAGACGTCGGTCCCTCGCACGAGCCAGGGCCCCCAAGGAGGGTCCCAGGCGACAGTCTTAGAAGATGCGACCCCTTTAAAGAGAGGAAACTGGGGGGCGCGACCTAGCGAGCACGAGGGCGTCACAAACCCCACGCCCCTGGTCTGAGATCGCGCCCGACCCCCAGGCCCCGCCCCGCGCCCCCGGGAGGGCCAGGCTTCCGGGAGCCGCCCCGCCGGGCCCCGCCCCCACGACGCAGGCGCCGATTGGCCAGCGCGGCCGGGGGCGGGGCCCACCCTTAAAGGGGCGGGAGCTAGGGGGACCGGAGGCGGCGGCGGTGATGCCGCGTGGCCGCACGTGGGTTTCTTCCACATCTAATGCCCGCACCTGGTCCCAGGCCCATGGAGCCCACGCGAGGCTACCCGCTGTTCGGGGGCGCCTTCTCCGCCACTCTCCCTCCCGGGGCCCTTGACGTGAGGTGAGAAGGCGCGGGCGCCGCGGGCCGGCCGGGTGGGATGCCGGCAGAAGCGGGCGGGGCTCAGCCGGGGTCGGCCTCGCCTCTCTCCAGCGACCTGCGACCGGTCCCGGACAATCAGGAAGTTTTCTGCCACCGCGTGACGGACCAGAGCCTGATCGTGGAACTTCTGGAGCTGCAGGCGCACGTGCAGGGCGAGGAGGCTGCGCGGTGAGGGAGGCGGCCGCCCGCGCGGCTGGCCAATGGGAGGGCGGGAGCCGAGGAGGTGGGCGGGG
This sequence comes from Ailurus styani, assembly GCA_002007465.1. Taxonomy (NCBI): domain Eukaryota; kingdom Metazoa; phylum Chordata; class Mammalia; order Carnivora; family Ailuridae; genus Ailurus; species Ailurus styani. The sequence goes on along the minus strand of LNAC01000150.1, from coordinate 1,913,565 downwards.
CCTGCGGCTGGACGGTTAATCAGGGCGATGAGAACTCCAAGGGCAACACCTTATCACCGGAAGTGAGCGAAGCTTAAGGGACTCAAAGATGCTGGGGGGCGAGGTGGGGGGGGTTGGGGGGTGTGAGACGTCCCTCCCTGACTCCGCTTCCCCTACTCTAGGTACCACTTTGAGGACGTGGGCGGGGTGCAGGGGGCTAGGGCCGTGCACGTGGACAGTGTGCAGCCCCTGCTTTTGGAGAACCTGGCTCTGAGGAGCTGCTGTCAAGAAGCCTGGGTCCTGTCTGGCAAGCAGCAGGTAGCTAAAGAAAACCAGCAGGTGAGGGCAGGGGCCTGTGTCCCGGAGGGGTGAAGGGAGTGGCCCTGGGGGTGGGGTCAGGTAAGCATCTCGACTCTGATCCCTTTAGGTAGCAAAGGATGTGACAGTGCACCAGGCTTTGCTGCGGCTGCCCCAGTACCAGACTGATCTCCTGCTCATCTTCAATGATCCCCCGTAAGGAGGACCGAAAGGATGCGTGGCTCATGACTGGGTCCCCAGGAGGATCTGCTGGGAGGGGCAGAGCCGGGAGACTGGCTGGTGGGGTCCTCCACGGAAGAGGGAGAGGGCCAGAGGTTTGGGGTCACAGACACCCAGGTCCCCCAGGGCACAGGAAGTGGGAACTCTCCCACCCGCGTCCTGGATGATTGTTCTCTCTCCATCTGTTCCCCCACCCCCAAGCCCTGACAATAGGTTATCCCTTGGTCCTGAAAATCTGTCACTTCCGCCCTGGAGCCTGGGTGACTTTGAACAGCTGGTGACCAGTCTGACCCTTCACGACCCCAACATCTTTGGTCCCCAGTAAAGATGCTGAAACACTGCGTGAAGCTGCTCAAGTGCATGGGGACCCCATTCTTCGAGGGGAACAAGGGGTCGGACACATACCCCTAATTCCTTCCCTGTGCATAAACACAGGACACCTCCTGTCTGCAGAAATAAACTTGTTTTATAACCAAGATAATATCTCTGTGCCTTTGCATTTAACAAGACACCTGGGTTCCCCCAAGTTCCCTTTGGTCTTGGAGTGGGGAGTTAAAAGTTTGTGCATAGGATCAGAAGGGACCCAAGGCTGTCCAGATTAAAGGAGGGAAAACTTTGGAGTGACTGGTTCAGCCCTGGGCGGGGGGGTGATGTGTCCCGGAGGACGGGGAGGGAAGGTTTAAAGTGACACCCGGGGAAGGGAGGGAGACTGTCCCTTGTAGTGATTCAACCCTGAGAAAAACAGACGGGGAGTGGAGTTGGCTGTCCCCCTTGGAGGGATGACAGGCCACCTGGTCAGAAGTGGCCAGGATGTGGGAGTGGAGGCAGAAGTGTCAGGGAGTGCTGATTTGGTGTGTGAAAGCGTGCCTGTTGTCATTTGGTGTACGTGTAGTAAAAGGTGCGTAACTGGTCCCAGAAGAAGAGGGAAAGGATGGTGTGGGGGCCAAGGCGGAAGTAGGAGGCACCTATACCCTTGTACATGCCAAAAATGCCCTCTGTCCGAGCGGTCTGTAGAAGAGCATCCAGTATCCCCCGGTACATAAGGCCCTGAGAGCAGGTTGAGAAGGAGGGAGAGCACAGGGAAGGCGTTTGTCAGAGCCCACTGGGGGCCTCCTCTCAGCGGGCTGCATTCTAGGCTGTCCCCACCTGCACCCACCATTCGCTTTCACCCGCTGCCTGGCCTGCCCCGCCTGCCGGCCCTCCAGACCATTCCCTTACCTTGCCCCGAGCGTCGGTGGGCTGGTTGTAGAGCCTCGTGCTGACCACATCAAAGGGCGTCATGGCCAGGACCACCGCGATGCCACTCACCATGGCAGCCGCCAGGGCCACCTTCCAGCTCTGGGGAGGAAATATCTAAGGGCGGAGGGGGGAAGAGGTGTGTCAGCCCATCCTTGGACCCCTAGGAAAGGGTGGGCCCTGCCCTGGGGAGGGAGTAGAGAGCGGGTAACTCAGGGAGCTTCCGTGCGGCCAGTTAGGACCCAGCGTGAGAACACGGTGCAGGAGGAAGGGCAGGATGCTTGAGGCTCAGATGCACCATCTGGGAGGAAGCGACAAGGGCACCGTGAAGGGTGTAAAGTCAGCCTTCCTGCCATTCCTGGACATGGACCGTGAGCGCCTTCCCCTCTGGGCACCACCCCCTTCGGCATGCCACCCCCCTCGCCCACAGCCCCAGGGAGCCCCCGCCCCCCCCACCCCGGGGGGCAGTACCTCCCACTGGGTGATGAAGTCCTTGGTGGAAGAGAAGGTGCACAGCTGCGTGGAAGAACCGACGATCACTCGGGGCAGGCCACCCAGGGCCCCGCGCCACAACCCCACCAGCCCATGCTTCTGGCCAATCTCGCTTAGCGCCTGAAACATGCCCTGGTAGGGGGAAGACCATGGGGGCGGGCTTCAGTCCCCCCAGCATCAGGGGCTGCCACCTCACACTGCCAAGGATGGGTCCTTCACGGGCACCCGACGTCTGGACAGCCGGTTCCGTGCGGACTTAGAATCGGAATGTGTCTACCACCCGCCGTCGTTCCCTTCCTCGCTGCTCCAGAATAGGGGCAGGGGAGGGCAGGATCGCGGGGCAGGGTTGCAGCTGGTGGGGGAAGGCAAGGAGCCCGGGTGGGGAGGGAGTGCGGGGGGGATGGGAAGGGATGGGCAGGGTCTCCCAGCAGCCTTGGAAAACCCTCACCTGATGCTTATACTGGTGACCTACGGCAATTTCTGAGGCCGCCTGTGCTTGCAGGTGTGTCTTCACCTGGGGGCAAGAGAGTATCACAGCCTGTGGCCCCGCGGCCAGCCTCCCACCTCAAAGACCCAAACGCCGGACCCCGTCATACTTCTTCTGCTAGGGTGTTCAGCAAGGAATATCCTTTCAATCTGGTAATCATTGTTGTCTCCATTAACGCACTGGTCATGAGACTCTGTGTCCCTTGGCTCCAGTCCCAGGGGATGGATCTCCTAGCACTGCAAGACACCCCCACGCCCTCTCCATCCTCCTTCCCTCGGGGCTTGGGTGGGGGATGGAGAGCTTAGAGAGTGGCAATATTTCCTCAAGACTGTTCCCATTAGCCAACACTTGGGTGTCCGCCTCTCCTGCTAGCTCCTGTTCCCAGCATGGATCTCCAGCCGCCCCCACGACCAGGCTCCCCCATCCAACCCTGGGGTGCGTTGCGAGGGGTCGTCTGTAAGCCAAGCCCCGTGGAGGCATGTGGAGGCTGACTCTGGAGGGGTCACTGTCCCTGAACGTCACACGCTGGCAGTGAGACCAGACTGCCTGTCTTATAGAACCGCCTGCCTCATCGCTTCTCGGCCTTTTGGCTAAGATCAAGTGTAGAACCGCCTGCCTCCCAGTGTCTTCCAGGAGCTCTAAACAGGGCCTAGTCCCAGCAACAAGTAGCTGTGTGACCTTCAGCTGGTTACTTCCCGTCTCCGGGCCTCAGGCTATTGACCCTTCGCCTATTTCAGAAGACACAAAGGAGGAGACTGTGGGATTCTAATTTTGTGGAGCCCAGGACTTTCCCTGAATCCTACACCCGCTGATGGATGTGACTCGAATTCCTCTTCGCCCCCGACACAAACCCACTCCCAATCTCAGGGTCAGGTGGTGAAGGCCCAGGCCCCGCCCTACAGCAAGGGTCTGCGTGAAGGCCCCAGGCAAGACCCTTCTTCTCACCATGTAGATGGGACTCCCCAAGTAGGCTCCCAAGACCCCAGCCAGGGCCCCGGCCGCGGCGCTGCGGGGAGGGCTGAGGGTGCCTTCGGCCGTGTGCAGGTAGCCCCCAGCCTCGGCCAGCCCGTAGGTGCCCAAGCGGATGCCATTCATCAGGAACTGGTATAAGAGAGCTGGGGCCAGTCCCTTCTGCAGGGCAGCCGGGCCATCCACCTTGCCGATGGTGATGAAGGCATGGAAGACGTTTCGGTAGTGCCGCTGGTAGGTGCCGGGGGCCTGCAGTTCTCCCTGCAACTGCATCCTGGTCTTTACCACTTCCAGGGGGTTGGTGAACAAGCAGGCCCCGCAGGCTGCCAGGCCACTCATCAAGAAGTCCATTGTTGGGGTAGCAGTAACAGGAAGTGGCCCGGGAGTAAAAAAGTAAAAAAAAACGAGCTTCAGAAACGGGGTCAGAACTCAGGGGGAGGCCTCCGTGCCAGCAGTCCCCCCACCGCTGCAGGAGATAGGAATTTAGGGGTCTGGAGAAGGTTGGGGTCTGAGGTCAAGAGGTCAAGGGTTAGCTGGAATGTGGGAGTCGGGAGCTGGCAAAGAGAGAAGGAAGAGGAGTTTAGGAGAGCCTGGTGAGAAGGCTATGACGGGGCTCCGTGGGTCACGGGATCTGTGGTCCAGGAGGGGCAAGAAGGCAGGAGGACGGCAGGTGGATGATGGGGATGGTCGGCTCCGGGGGTAAGGGTGGGGGGGGGCGGCGCAGGGGAGGGAAGCGCGGATCTGGGAGATGGGAGCCGGGAGGAAGGAAAATGAAAAGCAGCAGGTTACGGAGGAAGAGGATCCGGGAGAAGATCGGTGGCGTCTGTGTCGGGGAAGCAGGTCGGAACTCCGGGCCCGGGAGGAGCGTCTCCAGACAGCCGCCTGCCGGAGCCCGCAGCAGCTTCGCGGCGGGCAGCCTGCGGAGGCCGGACCGCCACACTCCAGCCACCGGAGGGCGGCGCCCAATCGGGGGGCGAGGCGAGCCGGGGCCCGCAGCCCCAGCCAATCAGCGCCGAGCCGGCTCCGCGGCCAATGGGAGGTGCTCTCGGCGACCCGGCCCCCGGAATCCGCGGGGAGGCGGTTGGAATTAACTCTCCGCGCGCCGGCGCGGGCGCCCCAGACGCGGGGCTGGGGAGGGGAGCCCCGGGAGCGGAGCTCCGATCTCTCGCCGGGAGGAGAGCTGGGGCCCGGGGCTGCGGGACGGGCGCAGAGGCCGAGCGCAGAGGCAGCCGCCTCCTACGGGGCCGAAGAGGGCGCGGGGTTGGCGCGGCTCCCGGGGTGGGCGGAGGGCGCCCCTCCACCTCCTGTCCGGGTTCGCGGCGGACTGGCACTGCCAGGCAGCAGATCCGCTCCCCCGCGGGCTCCGGCGCCAGGTGAGCCCGGAAGCTGCGGCTCCGCCCACAGGTGCGGAGGGGACACACCTGCTGGATCGGACGGATCTCCCGAGGCTGAGGGCGGGATTCGTAGGTCCCAGCGCCGGGGTGTGGCTGGTTGCGGGCCCCGAAGGAAGGATGGCGTGGGAGTTCAGCCACAGCCCTGAGCTCTTGATCCTCGCGGCGATCCAGAGAAGGGCGGACGGGGCAAGGCAGGGAGGTGGATCCCCGGGCTAAGCTTCCCACGGGCAGCTAGTGGTGGGAGAGCTCCTGGGATTCAGGACTTGTGTCTTTGCTCGTGGGTCTGGTAACGGTTAATCACGGGAGAACTGAGAAAAGAGACTGGAGAAGCTAGCAACCTCGGGAAGGGGTTGAAGGAGAAAGAAGGCTTGGAGAAAGAAAGCAGGATGGGGGATGTCAGGTGGGGCGGGGGGAGGAGGAGGAGACAGGCTGCGTGTGAGGCAGCCTTCAGATTCAGACTAGGAGAGCCTTTGGAGCTCCAGTGTGTGTTTTCTTGCTCACCAGCTGGATGACCTTAGGGAAATTACTTAACATTTCAGGGCTTCCTTTGTCGATGGGAATGCTAATTATCTATCGCACTTACCTGAGTGAAAGGTGTTGGGCTCTACCCAGTGCCCAGTTATCAGGGTTCCAGAAAAGTCAAGAGCTGCCAACCCCTGTGCCCTCCTGTATCCTGTTCCCACTGCTGGGAATGCCCTTCCCCCTTCTTTTGGTGATTCCCAAATCATCCCTCACCTTGAGCTTTCTCTCTCCGGACCCTTGAAGCTTTCTCAAGTTCTCCACTTTCAGCCGGTTCCATCTTGCTTTGTTCTCAAAGTGGGGTCCCTGGAGCAGCACCAGCAGCACCTGGGGGAATAAATGCAAATTCTCTAGTCCTGCTTCCTTCGTCAGGATGTAAACAGGAGGTGAAAGATCGACTGTTTGAACAAACCCTCCAGGTTATTATGGTTTGTGCTTTTGTTTTGGAACCACTGGAAGGGCACAGGTGGAGACAGAGGGAGAGGGAGAAGCAGACTCCCGGCTGATCGGGGAGCCCCAAGCAAGGCTCCATCCCAGGACCCCGGGATCTTGAGTTGAAATCAAGGGTCAGCCACTTAACAGATGGAGCTACCCAGGTGCCCCTGGCTTACGCCTTTTATCTTTAATATCTAGATGCCTAGATCTAATATCTAATATCTTTAATATCTAATGCCCTAGAAATAGACTACTTTTAAAGTATTACTTTAAAGATTTATTTATTTACTTGGCTGGAGGGGCCGAAGGAGAGGGAGAGAGAAAATACCAAGCAGACTCCCCCACTGAGCACGGAGGCCAAGGGGTGGGGGTAGGGGGGCTCCATCTCATGACCCTGAGACCATTACCTGAGCCCAAACCAAGAGTCAGATGTGTAGCTGACTCAAGCCACCCAGGCGTCCCCCATACCCTACTCTTTGAAAGGAAGTCACTATGCTCAGCTCACACTTAGGGAGTGGAGAGTTAGACTCCACCTCCCTGAGGGAGAAGTATCAACACAATTTATTTGGAATTCTTCATGGGAAGTTTGTCTCCCTCATTTATTTGTTTATTCACCTATTGATTTCTATCAGCATGGACTCAACGGATTCTTATTTTATACTTTGAGTTGTAATTCAATATCCTTTATTTTGTTGCCGCAACTGTTCCAGCGTTAGCCCTCCGAGCTCTTGCTTCGTGTATTTCTTTGACACATCGCCATCAAAAAAAATTTTTTTAATTAAAACATTTTTTAAAGCATTTCTCTATGTTCTGGCCAAATAAGATGCTCCAGGCTCTTTTGTGTAGTCCCTGCCCCAGTGCTAGAATCAGCCATTTCTCCAGGAAGCTCTAGTTCCTTTTATTGAAGAAGGGTATTAAAAACCAAAATCTGGGCCCCACATTAATTGTAGAGATTGCTTTTTAAAAAAATCTTTAAAAGAGAAAGAAGGAAAGGAAAAAACCCCAAAATCTGGGCACTGAACTTGCTCGTTGCCATTGGAGTATCTTTGCTTTTAGACCCTCATGCTGATGTGTCCTGCCCTAATCCATTGCTCCGTGGGTCATTTTAACCTCTCTGTGCTTCTCTGTAAACTCTCACTCCAACAGTGAGCAACCAGACTCCTCTTATCACCATCCACTTACTTAATTGTTCAATTCCAGCATACATGTGCAGGACTTGTCAGAACTGTGAACCCATAACTCCATGGGAATCCACCTGATCCGCTCCAGTACAGGGCAGTTTCCTTCTGCCTGTCATCACAGAGACTCCACTCATTTCTGAAGTGACTAAGTCAGCACCTACCTCTCCCCATCCCAGCCTGCCTGCGGGCCTTGCTTGGTAAAGTTGTATCACACATTTGTCATACGGTTAGACTTGGTTACATTCTGCATTCCTTCCTGGGAGACCTTGGCTTCCTAAGAGATTTCAAAAAAAAAAAATTTTTTCCCCCTAAGATTTATTTATTTGAGAGAGAGAGAGAGAATGGGGTGGGAGGAGCAGAGGGAGAGGGAGAGACAGTCCTTCAGGTTCCATGCTCAGCTGATGTGGGGCTCGATCCCAGGACCCCGAGACCACAACCTGGGCCAAAACCAAGAGTCAGACGCTCAAGAGACTATGCCACCCAGATGCCCCCTCTTTGTGTCTGTCCTTTTGCGAATACCACGTCATCTTGATGACTGTCAACTGTTATCATCTTCTTGTGGGTACGAATGGCCTGAGACAAATTTGAGAGGAGTGGAGGGAGAACCCAAAGGTGGGTCCCAGGTGCCTGGGAAGGGGTGGAGCCACAGAGAGGGGAGGGAGGAGGATGCTGGGGGCGGAGGGCACTGGGGTGTGGCTTTGCAGGCGTGGCCCGGATGCTGATGGATTCACGTTCAAAGCCAGGTCCTGCACCTAAGGGCTCAGACTCCACCTGGTGGCAGTGGGATAGGACCTCCATCCTCACCAAGATCAGAACCTGTGTCTATTCCCAGAACTGAGATCAAAACCTGTGTCAGTCCTTTCCTCACTGCCCCCTTCTGATTCATCCCACACTGGGGGGTAGGGGTGGGGGTCTATACTCCCAGAAGGATTCTACTGGAGGTCAAGGTCTTGGCCCACTCAGAGACCAGTCGGACTCAACATTTCTTTCATTGTCAACTCCTTTCCCCTCATAAGGGTTTTTTTTGGGTTACAGGTGACAGACGACCAACCCAAACCAGCTTACAGAACGGGAATTTATTGACCCGCCTAACCAAGAAGGGCAAACACAGCTATGATTTCAGCCCAGCGGGATCAGGGACTCAAATCAGTGTCTCTCTGCCTCTCCCTTGTGTTGGTGTTATTCTCAGGCCACCTCACTGATGGCCACCAGCAGCTCAAGGCCTGTGTCCCCCCAGCCTCGCAGCCCCAGTGGAAAGACAGTGCTTTGCTCTTCCACAGCCGTGTCATGAATCAACCCCAAACCGAGTGGCCTGAGAGACAAACCATTTCATTGTTCATGAATCTGTGGATCAAGAATTTGGGGGGCGGGGGGAAGAGAGAGAGAGAGAGAGAGAGAAAGAATTTGGCCAGGGCTCCGCATGGATGCCCAGGGGTGGTATCAGCTGGGCTGAGCTGGCGGAGCCAAGGTGGGCTTGTCACGTGTCCTGAGACCTCCCTCCCAGCCGGTGGCTGGGGCATCCTGGTTCTCTGAGTGACTTCTCCCTCCGCGTGGCCTCCCATCACCCAGTGGAGTCTAGCCCACATTTCTGCACCCATGGCCGGCTCCCAAGAGGACAAAGCAGAAGCTGCCAGTCCTCTTCAGGACCCAAACAGAGTGTTGGTTCGTCCCCAATTCTCTGGATCAAAGCAAGTCACCGTGGGGCCAGTGCAGATTGAATTGGAGGGAAAATCAACTCTTCCTCTTGATGAGAGCGGTGGCAGAGTCACACTGCAGAAGGGCATTTGGGATGAGAGGGATTGTGGCCACCATCTTTGGAAATAAGCTACCAGTGAGAGTCGAGTCCCTTCTTCAATGAGGTGAGCCCCGATCCTGCGTGGATTAGGCTTTGGCCCTGTTGGCATCCCATGCTCACCCCGAAGCAATCTGAGTGGCTCGGGAAGAGAGAATGTGTTGACTGGCTGCTTCTGGGCCATGCACCACCCCCACGATGGGCCATCTGGACTAGAACGATGGGAGCGGGAAGGGGGGGGGACAGTTCCCCAAAGGAAAACCAGGTACCAGAAGAGGGGGGACTGCGCATGGTACTGATTAAAACTATTGCTGTCCACTACCCCATCCCAGCTGGGATGCCTGTTCCGCCCCGCCTGGTTGCCCACCACGTGGCCTCTTGCTCCTCCAGCCTCATATCCCTCTTTCCATTTTGAAAAGCTAAGGTTCCCTTTAAAAAAAATATTTTACTTATTTGAGAGAGAGAGAGAGAGAGAGAGAGAGAGAGAGAGAGAGCATGAGCACAAGCAGGGGGAAGAGGAGAGGCAGAGAGGGAGAATGTTAAGCAGTGTTCGGGCTTGATCCCAGGACCCTGAGATCATGACCCTAGCCAAAATTAGGAGTCAGGTGCTTAACCAACTGAGCCACCCAGGGACTCCTGAGATTTCCCTTCACCGTTCTCTAGATGGGCCCATTTCCTCTTCACTACATCTGTGCTTCTGTGGTCTCCCCAGATGGGCACCTGTGTCTTGCCTCTTGGCCTGGCCAAGCCCTACCTGATTTTCAAGGAATAGTCAAGGCTGCCTGATATGGAGGTGAAGAGCTGGGAGAGGGCTCCCGCATCCTTCCAGAAAAGAATCTTCGCGCAGAATCAAAACCAATCACATTGACACTCCTTGATTACTTCATTAATCATATTCCAAATTGAAAGCGTTTTGTTTTGGACAAAAAAAAAAAAGAGAGAGAGATATCCATTGCAGCATTCATCGTAATGGCAAAACTTGAATGCTACCCACATGGCTTGCAGGCGGGAATGGGTTGTCATAATCAAGATTCTTTCAGCAGTAAGGGACAGAAACTCAGCTCCAAACTAACCTAACCACGAAAGGGAGTTCGGTGGCTCGGGTAATGGGTCTGTCCAAGGGACTCCCATGAGTTGTCAGGCCCCCTCCATCCCTTGGCTCTGCTTCCTATGGGTATGGGGCTCATTTTCTCCCACTATTGACTAGTTTCCTCCATTGCAGGGAGGTGGGGGGTGGGGTGGAAGGGAGGCCAAGTCTGATTGCTCTGGACTTACATTGTTCCCGCTTTGTGACCTTGGAGGAAAGAGAAAGTGGCTCTTTCCCAGGGGCCCGGGAGAAGGAGGCCGCCTTGGCTGGGGTGACTTGTGCGTCCCTGGGCCAGTTGCTATGGCCAGAGGAAAGGGGTCCTGCGATTGACCAAACCTGGGTCAGAGGGCCGTGAGGAGGCTCTTGTGGTTGGCTGAAATCAGATGGAGTGGGGAGGGTTGGCAGGGAGGCGAAGCAGGTCCTAGGAGACTGTTACTGTTCTTACCAAGACGGTAAAACCTAGTTGATGTGATAGTATAGTCCAGGAAAAGGTACAGTGACAAAGACCATGCAGCAACATGACCAATGGTCATAAGGCAATGCTAAGAGAAGGAGGCAGAATACAGACTTGAAACTACGCCGGTACCTTTGGAATATGGAAACATAGAAAGCCTTTGCCTCACGTGAATGGTGAGAGACTGTATGACTGCATTCGAAACCCTCACTACCTTTGCAAAAGCACTGTACAACACAATACATGTGTACAAAAATAATCTGGCGTACATCGCACGATCTGATTTCCAGAGCTCAGTTTCCTTTTGGAAGGAGATGGGGCATACATACGAAGAAACAGATGGTGATTTTTATAGCTGTGCAAAATCTCGAAGTTTGGGTCTTTGCGGTTGCTTTGAGCAGTGAGCGGTAGAACCCCTTTGTCGGGAATGTTAGAACATTCGGAGTGTAGTTCCAGGGAGCTTCCATTTCCCCAAAACATGCTGTCCTGCCTCTGGGAGTGGGAGACGTGTCTCACCAACAGTCAGGCCGATGAGAAGCCTCCAGGGGGGTCCGTTGGGACAGAGAGAGGAAAGAGGAAGGTTAGGGAGCCCAGGGTGGTCCAGTTCACTCCAGTCCTCTGCTGCCTAAGTTCCTACTCACTGCCTAGGGTGGTTTATGGGGTGCCAAATGCCACTCATGTTTGCAGCTAATAACCTGCATTTTGGGGATACCTTGCTTTTATTTTTCTTTGAAAAAAAATATCAAAGTAATCTCTACACCCAGTGTGGGACTTGAACTCACAACCCTGAATTCAAGAGTCATGTGCCCTATCAACTGAGCCAGCCAAGTGTCCCTTGGGTTATCTTTTTTAATGTTATTTTTATAAAAATTTTATTTATTTATTCAGCAGAGAGATAGAGAGCACAAGCAGGTGGAGCGGCAGGCAGAAGGAAAGGGAAAAACAGACTCTCTGCTGAGCAGGGAGCCCGATGTGGGGCTCAGTCAGGACCCTGGTATCATGACCTGGGTGGAAGCCGGATGCTTAATGACTGAGCCACCCTAGTGTCCCTTAATGTTATTTTTTAAAAAAGATTATTTGAGAGAGAGAGCATGAGCAGGGGTGAGGGGCCAGAGGGAGAGGGAGAAGCAGATTCCCCTCTGAGCAGGGAGCCCAATGTGGGTCTCAGTCAGGACCCTGGGATCACGACCTGAGCTGAAGGCAGATGCTTAATGACTAAGCCACCCAGACGCCCCTATAACTAGCTTTCTTGAGTGGGTCTGTAAGGTAATCTTGGAGAGATTTCCTCTCTCTGAAAGCCCAAAAGGATCTAGAGGTGAAGGCTGGGAGGTTGGATTTCTGGTCCTGGTGTGTGTGTGTGTGTGCATGTGCGTGTGTGTGTTTGTGTGTGTGTGTGTGATTGGAAACCAGTGGGATCAACAGAGTTGTGAAAATGGTCTGTAGGGAAGGCTAGTCAGGGGACTAGAGGGCTATGGTTTGGGGTATTCATTTCAATTTGTTTCAATTTCTAAAATATTAAGCAGCTATTATATGTCTGACCCTTTCCAGAATTTTAGGGTACATCAGTGAACAAAACATAAAGATCCTGCCATTAGGAAGGTTACTTTTTTTTTTTTAAGATTTATTTATTTATTTATTTGACAGAGAGAGAGAGAGAGAGATCACAAGTAGGCAGAGACGCAGGCAGAGAGAGAGGAGGAAGCAGGCTCCCTACTGAGCAGAGAGCCTGATGCGGACCTCGATTCCAGGACCCTGAGATCATAACCTGAGCTGAAGGCAGAGGCTTTAACCCACTGAGCCACCCAGGCACCCAGGAAGGTTACTTTTTTTTTTTAATTTTAAAAAGATTTTATTTATTTATTTGACAGATAGAGAGCACAAGTAGGCAGAACGGCAGACAGAGGGAGAGGGAGAAGCAGGCTTTCCGCCGAGCAGGGAGCCCAATGTGGGGCTCCATCCCAGGACCCTGGGATCATGACCTGAGCCAGAGGCAGTGGCTTAACCGACTGAGCCACCCAGGCTCCCGGAAGGTTACTTTTTAACATGAAAATATAATTAACTATAAACATAATCTATCAATTTAATACTAAACGTTGTGGTGTTTTTGTTTTTAAGATTTATTTACTCAGGGATGCCTGGGTGGCTCAGTTGGTTAAGCCTCTGGCTTCAGCTCAGGTCATGATCTTGGTGTCCTTGTGATGTGGGAAATAAAAGCAGAAGAAAAATTATTAAATTTCCTTACCACCTACAGCGCATTGACTGGTCCTTGAAACAGGCAGAGTGACCTTCCTCTAGGGACTCAACTGCCTCAGTGTTCATACTTTGCTAAGGGCAAAAGGTAATCCTAGCCTGAGACCCCCGCAAACCCCACCCTGATCCTATAAGTCTACTTTAACGTATAAAAATTCCTTTGGAAACTTCCTTTATCTCTAACTCCCCCAAGATACATGTTGGCCATCATCCCCCAAGCCTATGACCCACTGATATACATCTGAAGGGTCTCATGACTCAGGTTTGATTAGATGGTAATAAATGACCTTTTCCCAACAACAGTTCGCCCCCTCAAGGTCCTGGAAACATTGCTTCCAAAATTCCTTAGACACTTACTCTCTCCCTAACCCCCTCCCAACTTGAAAGTATACAATGGGCCACCCCTCATGACCCCGGTGCAGCTATTTCTGCCCACAGGTCCTGTCCCCATGCTTTAATAAAATCACCTTTTTGCACCAAAGATGTCTCAAGATTTCTTTCTCGATTGTCAGCTTTGAATCCTGATGTGTTTCCTACACTACTTGGATTGAGCCCCAGGCCATAGGCTCCCTGCTCAGCAGGGAGCCTGCTTCTCCCTCTCCCTCTGGCTGCCCCCCTCCCCTGTGTCACACTTGTGCTCTCTCTCTCAAATAAATAAAGAAATAAAATTTTTCAAAAAGAGATTTATTTACTCATTTTAGAGAGAGGTGGGAGGTAGGCGCAGAGGGAGAGGGAGAAAAGCAGAATTTCTCACTGAGCACAGAGCCGGACACGGGGCTCGATCCCACGACCCTGGGATCAGGACCCCCAGCGGAAACCAAAAGTCACACGCTTCACCCGATTGAGCCACCCTGTTACCCCAACATCTTGGTGTGTTATAAGGAATGATTGCCATGGGAAAGAACGCCGGTTTGGAATGCGGCGTGAGGCTGCGGCCTGCCATTTCCGACTGGCGGGACAGACCTCAGGAGAAGGCGGTCTCTGAGCAGCGGCTTGAAGAGGTGAAGGACTCCCCGATGGGGACGACTGGGGAGGCGGCTTCCAGGCGGTGCGCGCGGCCAGTGCAAAGGCGCCTGCGAGCAGAGGGCAGGGCAAAGGGTAGATGGTGCAGTGCCTGGTTGATAGTGAGAAAAATTTGCCTTTCACTTGGAGGAGAAAGGGGTTCAAACATTTCTATCCCAGTTTTCCGGCTTTTCTTTCCAGTGTATTGTGTGGGGGCACAAGGATCTAGAAAGATCGGCACCCGGGTGTGGGCAGAGCCCCCCCACCTCCGATTTCAAAACTGCCCTTGTATCTTCCTCCCACTCACCTGCATCCAGGCTGGGGTGTGGCTCCTTCCACCCCCACAGAGCAAATTGCAGCTGAGAGGGTCCCCAGCCCACCCCAGTGCCGGGGCTGCTGACTGTCCAGCGCGCAGGGACACCGAAGCCTCCCAGTGGGAGAGGGAGAGTCAGGGCCTGGGGCCCAGAGAGAGGGGCGCTGAGAACCGGGAGCAGGCAGGGGTCCCAGCAAGTGTCCCGCGGCCACGTGGAGGAGACGGGTCTCAGCTCTCCCCCTGCTTCCCTCCCCGCCCCCCACACACATGCACACACGCCTGACACAATGGCCGGGTGGGGCTGAGGAACTGGCTTCCTCTGTGGAGATCTCAATCTGGGCCCTCGGTTCCCGCCCCAGAAACACGGGAACAGACTTTCGGAGACCGGGCCCCACACTCCTCGCTCCAAGGGGTCGGCAGGACCGGCTGAAAGTAGAAACTGCTTCCAGAAAGATAAAGGTAGGTTCAGGGGGCACTATTGCAGAGTTGGGGGGGGCAGAATCCTGGATGGGGGAGTCTTGGTGTGAAATAATGGACTGGCTGGCACCCAGTGGGACAGGTTGGCAGCTCAAGGGACAGGCTATGGTGTGAGGTGAGGGACCGACGGTCAGACACCTGGTAGAGGGACCCACGCACCATCCACTAGCTGACAGAGGGGAGTCTAGATGCCCGGGCCCTCCCTGGCCCGGCCCTGTGCTATTGCTCCCCGTCCTCACCGCAGCCCCTGGGAGACCCCAGTCTACACAGCAGCGCAAACCCAACGGGTGCGCACAGCACAGCCCACACTCCAGGCCTGAGGTTCAGCCTTTCCCGGGACCCTCGGGATCCTGGGTCCCTCACATCTTCCAGAGCCCTAGTGTGCGCATGTGGAGTGCGGTGTGGTTTGGGGGGGGGTGTCCGGTTGGGAGGAGGATCCGATTCCTGTTTCCTGCCCCTACTCACTCAGCCCTGGGAGGTGACAGAGGGGAGAGGACTGAAGGGTGAGTGCATGGGGCCGAGCACCTGGGTCCTGCCAGAGACCCGAGTGGGGGGCGGGAAAGGAAGTAAACGCAGGTACCTGTTGGGGGGGGCAGGGATCCCTGAGGGGGGCAAGGCTGGGGAGGAGCCGGAGGGTTAGTGAGGCCACTGGCCAGGCCACCTAAGGAACTTCCTGCGAGAACACAGAGGCCATTGAGCTGCAAGACTCCTAGTCCCCCGCCCCCAGCCCCCAGCCGGCATCATTTCTCCAGAACCCAGCCTGGGGCCTGGAGGGCTCAGACTCTCCTGCCGACTCCTGTCTGGAGTTTGGGGGCCCCCCCGCAGCCTGCTCAGGATGGCCGCCGTCTGCCCGCAGGAGGAGGTGAAGCCCAGATGCGGGTGCCCTGGCCCCACTGGTCCTCACCTTCAGTCTGGTCTCCCGACCACCCACCAGGCCTCCTGGCAGGACCCAGGCTGCTACCGGGGCCTCTCGGACCAGACTGGAGGGGGTGGGTGGGTGGGGGGCGCGCAGGGATGGAGACGGGGCAGGACAGACCATGCCCGGGGCCTCCTGGTCTCTGGGGGTCAGAGGCTCCCGGAATCTTCAGGGCAGGAAAAGGAGACTAAAAATAACCCGGAAAGGGAGAGTCCGGACAGAGGAACTGGGAAATGGGGGGCGGAGGGCCGGCGGGGCTGCGAAATAGTGATGCATCCCTCGCTGCCCGGGCTCGCGCGGCGCGCCTGCGCACACGGCTGCCCAGGCGCCCCCCCACCCCTCCGCCCGCGTCGACGGCGCCGGGCACGCGCGCCCCGGTTCACCCCACCTGCCCCCCTCACCTGCTCAGCAAGCAGCCTCCGATCGCCCCCGCAGGCGGGGAGGCAAAGAGGGGTGAGCGGTGAAGACGGGAGACAGCGGAGATGAGAAAGAAGCCAAGGGCGGGCACCAGCCTTCGCTCGTGACCCTGACCCTGACATCCTGCCCCTTTTGTTGGCCGACAGTTCCTGCTCCGAGGCCTCAGTCTACCCACGGGCTGGGGGCCCTAAGGGTCTGTCTCTCCCTCCCTCTTCCTCAGGGGATGACTCCAGCAGAGCACCCCACTCCTTCGAAGAGCCCAGAGGGATATGTCAGCCCAGTCTCTTCCTGCAGCAACACCCCCTACCCAGAAGCCCCCTCGGATCATCCGCCCCCGCCCCCCTTCTCGCCCCCGGGCTCCCCAGTCCCCAGGGCCCCACCACAACGGCTCCCCTCCACAAGAACCTGCCCTCACCCCCAATGATGCCCCAACCCCAGTGTGCACCCCCATCCACTGGGACCCCCCTGCCTCCTCCCTCAAGCCCCCTGCCCTCCTGCCGCCATCAGCGTCCAAAGCCAGCCTCGACTCCCAGACTTCCCCAGACTCGCCTTCCAGCAGCCCCAGTCCCGCGTCCGGGCGCTCCGCCACCCCAGAACCTGCTCCCCGGTCTCCAGTCCCCCCACCTAAACCCTCCGGGTCACACACTCTGCCCCTGCTCCCCTCGCCTGCGGTCCCCGCCCAGGGTGGCTCTGCCTCAGCCCCAGGCACTGTGCGGAGACTGGCTGGCAGGTTTGAATGGGGGACTGAAAGCAGGATCCAGGCTGCGGAGGCCCTGGAGCCGGGTCCCCAAGGGGCAGCGGATGTGAACGGGGAGAGAGAGGCTCCACAGGGCAACCTTGCTGGGAGTGGGTCGCAGGAGAACGGGACTCCGGGTAAGTGTTTCATGGGACCCCGGGGGGGGGAGGGGCTCCATCTAGCTGATCTTTGTTCTTGGTGCTTTAAGATTGTGATTTCAGAGGTTACGGTTTTTTGTTTGTTTGTTTTGTTTTGTTTTTGCCCCAGGGATACAGGTCTGTGAATCATCAGGCTTACACCTTTCACAGCACTCACCATAGCACAAACCCTCCCCAGTGTCCATAACCCAACCACCCTATCCCTACCCTCCCACCCCCCAGTAACCCTCCCAAAGTCTACATTCTTAAAAGTGGATTTCATGTTCGGAAAATCTGGGTTGCATGTTTGTTGGGGTCTGAAGACAGGCAGGTGCAGGAGAGAGATGCTTGGGGCGAGATAGCCATGTACCCCTGCTGCACGGCTCAGGGGAGGGAGGGGGCCGGGCAGGGTGGGGCCAGGCCCCAGGGGCCTCCTCCTTAAGACACTGGTGTCTCCCACAGATGCTGGCCTGGCCTGCCCTCCTTGCTGCCCCTGTGTCTGCCACATAGGCCGGCCTGGCCTCGAGCTCCGCTGGGTACCTGTGGGGGGTTATGAGGACGGCCCCAGGGCTTTCTGCCGCGCCTCCCCACTGAGGGCTTCCCGCTCCCGCCCCAACCCTCCAAGCATCAGTCTCCCCCCAGTGGTCCTGACGTCCTACCGCTCCACGGCCGAGCGCAAACTCCTCCCGCCCCTGAAAGCCCCCAAACCAACTTGGGTCAGGCAGGACACCACCACCTCCGGGGACCCCCCGCAGCCAGATCTCGAACCGCCCTCTGAAGATGGAATCCAAACAGGTACCAGGCCTGGGGGAGGGGGCTTCCGGGCTGGGAAAGGAAGGGCTGGAGGTAGAGGGGTCTCAAAGCGGACAGACTGCCACCCCCAACAGGCCTGGGGGCTTTGGGTTCCACCAGGAAGCGTCTCTGCTGGGTCTAGAGTCAGGAGTCCTGGGCTGGGGATCCCGGAGGTCTGTTCTCTTCACTCTGGGCAATCTCTCTCCAGGGGACAATCCTGATGAAACTCCTCAGACCGCTCTTCCAGCAACAATGGAGAGCAGGTACCAAACCCTGCACCCTTACTCCTTCCCCCAGAGCAGACAAGGCATCAGGGTCCAGCTCCAACCCCCCTGCCCGAACGTGGGGCGAAGGACGTTTAGGGCTCCAGAGACAAGCAGCTCCGTCCCTTGCCGGCTGTGTGACCTGAGACAAGTCCCTTCGACGTTCTGGGTCTCAGGGTCCTCATCGGTGCACGGGGTTACGCCCACCAGCTACCTCACCGAGGTGTTGAGTGTGGTCTTGGTAAAGAGCAAGTGCTCCGTTTGGCTTCCCCCACCTCCAACCTCCCTCTGGAGCCACGGCCCACAAATCCATCCGGCACCGGGAACACCTCTTGTGTGTCATCTGGGCTTGTCAGTCATTTCAGATTCGGCACCCCTAGCTGGTATGGATTCTCCTGGGCGTGTCACTTGGTTGAACGGGACAGAGCAGGGAGGTGGAGCTTGGGCTGGTTACGCTGAGTGCCCCTGAGGCACAAACAGGGCATTGCAGACAGTGGTTCCACCGCGAGACAACTGGAGAGAGGGGCTTTACACGTGTGACTAGCAGCCCCCCCCAGGTGTGTCCCAGTGAGGCCTCTGGGGCACTCCATCCCTTTCTCTCCACAGAGACAAGGAGGAGCTGGAGGAGCTGAAGGAACAGACCTGGGAGCTGCCCCTGCAGGATGGTGAAGGCTCTGGATGTGGGGGTCCCTGCTGTGACCAGCAAGCCCCGGGGGAGGGTCTCGGGGTGCTGGCCTTCCCTGATGGGCTCCGTCTGCTCCCCAGAGCCCCTGTACCAGAACTATCGAGCAGCCGTGCTGTCCGAGGAGCTCTGGGGGGTCAGCGAGGACGGGTGTCCCTCCCCCACAAACCCCGGCGAAGCTCCCACCTTCGCACGGCCCCCTGGACCTCGCAACACGCTGTGGCAGGAGCTCCCGGCCGTGCGCGCCAGCGGCCTCCTGGACACGCTCAGCGCCCAGGAGCGACGCATGCAGGAGGTGGGCCTGCCTGGGCTCCGGCAGGGCTGGTGCAGGGGAGGGGGCTGCTGGGGCCTGGGGTCTGGGACCTGGCCTTTCCAGTACCGCCCAGCTCTTCCTCCTCAGAGCCTGTTCGAGGTGGTGACATCCGAGGCCTCCTACCTGCGCTCCCTGCGGCTGCTGACCGACACTTTCGTGCTGAGCCAGGCTCTCCGGGACACGCTCACCCCCCGGGACCACCATACCCTCTTCTCCAACGTGCAGCGAGTCCAGGGAGTCAGCGAGCGGTCAGTGGGGTCCTGTCCTCGCAGCCACACCAGGCCTCGGGCCGCTGAGCACTCTCTTAGCTTTCTGCTTGTCCCAGGTCTTCTCTTCCTCGCGCCGGGTTAGTGCCCAGGTCTTCTGCAAACGCCTGGGAGACGTAGCTCTCTGCGCCCCCCCTTCAGGTTTCTAGGGACACTCCTGTCCCGCGTGCGCTCTTCCCCCCACATCCGCGACCTGTGTGACGTGGTGCACGACCACGCCGTGGGTCCCTTCTCCGTGTACGTGGATTACGTGCGCAACCAGCAATACCAGGAGGAGACCTACAGTCGCCTTATGTGAGTGTGCGGGAGGCGGGGCCGCGCCGCGTGGGGAGGAGGAAGCCGGGGACGGGGTTGGGGTCCAGCGCCTGGAGGTGGTCTCCTTTCACAGGGACACGAACGTGCGCTTCTCCGCGGAGCTGCGGCGCCTGCAGAGCCTCCCGAAATGCGAGCGGCTGCCCCTGCCGTCCTTCCTGCTGCTGCCTTTCCAGCGTATCACCCGGCTCCGCATGCTGCTGCAGGTGCCTGTGCCGGGGTGGGGTGGGGGGTGGGGGGGGTGCCCCTGCACCGGCCCCCTTGGGGAACTCTCCCTCGGCTTCTGATTGAGAAGGACCCACCAAGCCTACCCGGGGCTAAGCAGATGTGTCTCTGAGAGCAGTCTGGGAGCAGTTGGAAAGCACCCCTGGCTAGAGACCCCCGAGTTGTAGACCTAGCTCTGCCTCCGACCTGGCTGAGTGACCTTGGGCAGGTCCCTTCCTCTCTCTGGGTCTCAGGGAATGTGCGGGGTGGTCTTTGGGCTCTCCCACTGCATGCCTTCCCGGTGGCAGTGATGTCACTCCCAAAGAGGCAAAAATTAGCTCTTCAGGGGTGCAAAAATCTTCGCGATGCCAATGTTGGTGGTACTCCCGAGGGCTCATAAATAGACACGCAGAGTATCTGGGGTGTTAAAAGGACATGGCAGGTGGAACACTTAGGGAAAACGTGTCTGGAAAGGCTCCTCCATGGAGAGAGAGGCAGAGTGCGGAGTGGGTGTGAGATCAGGTTGAGGAAGACTCTTCCGTCGCAAAGTGGAAACTTCTCCCTCAACCAGGTGACGCAATGTGGGTGACTCGGTGTGAGGAGGCCCCATCTAGATTATCAGCGTTTTCATATCCTGTTCAACTTTGTGTATCCCCAGTGTAGAAACCTAATAATCGTAACGCTAATCATAGCAGCTCAAGGGCTATGGAGTGCCCCGTCCTCAGCATGGTGTTAAGTGCTCTGTACCTGTTTCACCTTACCAACAACTGTGGGGAGGAACTGTTACTGAGCCCACTTTATAGATGGGGAAACTGAGGCATGAAGAGGCTACATAACTTGCCCTGGGTCGTGCAAATAATGATTGAGAGAGGCAAACTGTGAATCCGGGCCCTCTTAGCCACTCTGCTATATTTTGGTGCTTAGAGTTGTGGTTGATAGTGATTAAAACAGTAGCAACCCTTTTTTTTGCATTTACCATGTACCAAGGACTATACGGAATTGAATCCTCACGACAGTGCTATTGGTATGCTAGGTGGGTGTTCTCCCCATTTGACAGATGGGGAAAACTGAGGCTCAGGAAGGTGACCTGAGGCACTCAGGGTTGTGCAGACAGTGAGAGGTGAGGTCTCTTTGCCTGATTGAGGTTGGTTCCCCAACCCTGTGAACCCAGACTAAGGATTCTGTCAAGGCAGGTGGGGTCCTTTTAACTGAAGCGCCACCTTGTCCCCAGAATATCCTGCGCCAGACAGAGGAGGGGTCCAGCCGCCAGGAGAACGCGCAGAAAGCCCTGGGTGCTGTCAGCAAGGTGGGCAGCAGGGATGCTGGGGTGTGCAGGGGATGGGGGGGCAG
>LNAC01000150.1:1854603-1883299 GCA_002007465.1 Ailurus styani | reverse complement strand
GTGGGGGGCTGGGGACGTGGGGGTCTTGTGGGGGGGCAGCTCCTGCTGAGGATTCGCCTGTGCTCTCCTGGCTCCTGCTAGCCTGGACTGGATGTCCGGCTTCCTGTTTGAGTCTGCATTCACTCACTATTGCCCCAAGACATTCCTTTTCACCTAACTTAGTCTGGTGGAGGCTTGCAACCGGACAACTCCCACTGATACACAATCACATCGTTGGCCAGACCACTGCTAGCCTGTAAGGCACCCTTGTACCTCTAACCTTGTGGTTAAAAGGCGGCTCCTCTGAATAGATGCTGGGGTGGTTGTCTTGGGGGGAGTGGCACTTTTATGAGATAATGAACAAAGCACTTCTTCCTCCCACTCAATGGAGCCCCCTTGGAGGGGTGTCACTTATTGAGCAGAATGCAGACTGGGCCTCAGTTCTCGCTCACCCCCCACCCCCAGCTGTGTGCTCTTGTGCAGTGCACATCATGCACAACCTTCTGTGGAGACCCTGTTGTCAGGTCCCCCCACCCTTCCCTTCAGCTCTCTTCTTCTCCTTCCACCTGCCAGTTTACCTCTTCTAAGAGTTTACTTGGATGGCAACAAGGCTGATAACAGCTATGTTTACTTTTGTAGCCATAGTTAAGTCTTCCGTGCTTTGTCCATCTGTTGATTCTAAAAGCTGAAATTCAATTAACAGTGTTTACCTTATATATTGTGACTACATAAATAGCTTTCATTGCAGACCTAGTAATCACTAAGATTGCATTTCCTTTCCTAGACTATTTTTAATTACCTTTTGCAAGACAGTACCTGATACATTCACAGGATCATATGAATTATACGTTCGTTATAAGAGATTGTTATATAATGAATACTTGTGCACCTATCCTAACTGAGGAACCAATAACCTATTACCAATAACATGTATGTACGGGACAATCTTCCCAGTCCCATTCCCTTGGCTCCCCTGGGAAATAAAATAACCCCTGTTCTATATTTTGCATTTATCATTCCAATGATTTTTATTTATAGTCTTGTTTACGTTTTTATTTAAGTAATCTCCGCACCTAATGTGGGGCTCAAAGTCACAACCCCAAGGTCACGAATCGCATGCATTCCTGACTGAGCCAAGCAGGCGCCCCTCTGCTGATTTTTAAAACTTACCACGCCATCACAGTAGTATGTGTGTTTAAACAATGTTTTGTTTAGCTGTGCGTGTTTACAGGCTCTATAAAAATGGTATCATGTTTACAGCGTAGTCTTCTGGGAGTTTACGTTTCTTGAGAGACATTATATTTCCAAGATTCTCCCGTGTTGTTTTGTGTTACCATTAGAACTCCTTGTTAGGATGAGAAACTCTTAGAAATTCCAGGAAAATGAAAACAGATCCAAGGAAGGAAAAAATTCCTGAGATCACCAGCTGTGCTCAGCCTCCTGACCCGGATGCCCCTGAGCATGGCCAAGGGTTCTAAGGATGGTGCTTGTCCCCGGCAGGGCCAGACTGTGTGGGGACTTGGGATGAAGACGGCTCCACTCTGGTGACTGGTGACACTTTGAGGTGTGAGGGTCACGTTTTTCACCGTGCGGACTAGAGGAGAAGAGGAGGTCGGTCTGGTGAGGAGGAGAAGGACGCTCGTGGACAAGCGGGAACAGAGCCAGAGTGTTTGTGTCTCCAAAATTCCCATGTTGGCATGGGAACGTCGAGGTGATGCTTTTAGGAAGTGGGGCCTTTGGGGGGTGATTAGGTGATTAGGGGCTTTTGAGAGTCTGTCCTCACAAAAGGGATCAGTGTCTTATAAAAGAGACCCTAAAGAGCTCCTTGGCCCCACACAAGGGTGACAGCAAGAAGTCCGAGAACTTCAGCAGGCTCTCATCGGCCCAGGCTGGCACCATGAACTTGGACTTTCAGCCTCTGAAAATGTAAGCACAACATTTCTGTTATTTATAGGCTACCCTGTGTGTGGTGTTTTGTCATAGACGCTGGACGGACTAAGAAACTGAGAAAGAGCCCTCACAGGATTTGAATTCCTGATTCCAACTCTTCCTCGGGTCCAGCTGAGAACATGACCTTGGGATTCACGATAAACTCCCCTTTTTGCTTAGGCTAATTCGGGTCCTCTTGCTATCTCTGTCTCTCTCAAATAAATAAATAAAATCTTAAAAAAATTAATAATGTGGTCGCCTGGGTGGCTCAGTGGGTTAAAGTCTCTGCCTTTGGCTCAGGTCATGATCTCAGGGTCCTGGGATCAAGGTCCTCATCGGGCTCCCTGCTCAGCAGGAAGCCTGCTTCCTCCTCTCTCTCTGCCTACTTGTGATCTGATCTCTCTCTGTGTCAAATAAATAAAGAAAATCTTTTTTTAAAAAAAGTTTTTATTTATTTATTTGACAGAGAGAGAGAGAGAGAGAGAGAGAGATTACAAGTAGGCAGACAGGCAGGCAGAGAGAGAGGAGGAAGCAGGCTCCCTGCTGAGCAGGGAGCCCGATGTGGACCTTGATCCCAGGACCCTGAGATCATGACCTGAGCTGAAAGCAGAGGCTTTAACCCACTGAGCCACCCAGGCGACCACATTNTAATATAACAATCTCCACTCTCACTTTCTGGAAATTTACTGTGAAGCAATGAATGCTTATTGTTTATCTCATTCAATATTCAAACCAAGTCTGAGACACGTCTCATCGTCCCAGTGTGATAGATCAGTAAACTGAGGCACACAGAAGCTAGAGGATACATGCGGATTCACAAGCCCCTACCCCTCTCTCTGCTCAAAGCCTGTGTTCTTAACCACACGGTATCACTGTCTCCACGGAGTAAACCCCTCTGGTGAGATTCCAATGCACATCCCAAATCCGAAGGCCTTTTTCCTCGGGACAGTTCCCAGGGTCTCTCTTTTCCCAGAAGCCACCATGATCAGGTGACTCAGATCTATTTTCCTGTAACTTAAAAGGGAGGTTAGGAAAAAAAAAACCTCAGCTTGTGTGCGTCTGGCTGACTCAGTGGGTGGGGCGTGCCACGCTTGATCTCCGGGTTATGGGTTCAAGCCCCGTGATGGGCGTAGAGATTACTGGAAAAAAACCAAAATCTTAAAAAAAAAAAGATCTCAGATTGTGCGACGCCCCCCACCCCCTCCTTGTCCTATGTCCCTCCCCTTCTGGTACCGAGGGGAAAAAGAGGGGAAGAAAGTACAGAGAAGAGGGAGCGGAATGGCAACCATCCAGCAGAAGCCAGCGGAGGTGGGAGGGAGGGGAAGGGGGCGGAGGAGGCAGTGAGAAGGTGGGCCTCCCCCCCACTTTGGAAGCCGATTCCAAAGAACAACAGAGGGGGTCACCCCAGGCCCTTGTCCCCTCCTTCCGGTCATCCCCAGTGATCTGGCGCTCAAGATGGCTTCACCGGCGGAGACCACCGAGGATGGGTCTTCCTGCCCCCGTGCATCCTGGCCAGGTCGCTCTGCCTGACTCAGTCATTGCTTTCGTGGAGGTTCAGAGACTTGTCTGGGGCTATAACCATATTGCAAGGGGCATAGAGTCTCAGTGCAGGTGATCACTCCTTATTCACACAACTCCCCCTGTTATATGGGGAGAAGAGCCCCAGCGAGGTGGGGATTGCCTTCCCCTAGGCTTGTGTACCCCGCTTCGAGCTTGGGGAGGAGTCCCAGGCTGCTCTCCCTCCCCAGCCCTGGTCCCAGCCCCTTTTCTTCCCTTCTGCCCCAGGCCCTGCTTGTTCCTTTCTTCTCCGCCTCTCCCGGCCCTTCACTGCCAGTTCTTGTACTCAGTACCCCATGCCTTCCCCTCACTGTCCATGTGGCTTTCAAAAAGCATGATAGCAATTTACCTTTCCACAAACAATGCACAAGAAGGCTGGTTTTACTGTATCTTTGTCAGCAATGACTGTTAACTCTAAATATAGAAATAGATAATTTTTTTCTGATAAAAAAATGTTGCACAGTTATTGTGGAAAATGCACAAAGTTTAAGAAAGAAAATAAAACTGACCTAAAATTTACTTATATAGATACAATCACAGTTGGCATTGTCTATGGATTTACTTCCAGTCTCCTGTGTGTGTGTGTGTGTAAGAGATATCTATAATACAAATAAACATATATTTATTTGTATTTTGATAAATGTATGTATTTATATTTTCAAAATTGCAATTCTCCATGCCCTGTGTTGCAAACTCCCTTTTGCAGTTCTAGGTATTTATTCCTATCCTCATAATATTTCTATAACATCACGTGTTTAAAATTTATTTGATTAGGTAGTATGTGAACAGAGTGGAAATGAAAGCAAAATGAAAGATAACATGGCAAAGTATGGCCATCCCCCCCTGGCCTCTAAACCCCATTCCTGGTTCCTCATTTCTGTCTTTTTTTTTTTTTTTTAAACACAGAGAGAGAGATCACAAGTAGGCAGAGAGGCAGGCAGAGAAGAGGAAGCAGCCTCCCCGCTGAGCAGGCTCCATCCTAGGACCCTGAGATCATGACCTGAGCTGAAGGCAGAGGCTTTAACCCCCTGAGCCACCCAGGCGCCCCTCTTTTTTTTTTTTTTAAGATTTTATTTATTTACTTGACAGAGAGAGAGAGACACAGAGAGAGAGGAAACACAAGCAGGGGGAGTGGGAGAGGGAGACACAGGCTTCCCGCTGAGCAGGGAGCCCGACGTGGGGCTCAGTCTCAGGACTCCGGGACCATGACCCCAAGCTGAAGGCAGACACTTAACGACTGAGCCACCCAGGTGTCCCCTGGTTCCTCATTTCTTTCGAGACACCTTCTGTTTGGAGACCAACATTTGTCATATCATTTTTTTAAAAGATTTTATTTATTTATTTGACACAGAGAGAGAGATTACAAGTAGGCAGAGAGGCAGGCAGAGAGAGAGGAGAGAGGAGGAAGCAGGCTTCCTGCTGAGCAGAGAGCCCGATGTGGGCCTCGATCCCAGGACCCTGAGATCATGACCAGAGCCGAAGGCAGAGGCTTTAACCCTCTGAGCCACCCAGGCGCCCTATCATATCATTTTTTAAAAAGATTTATTTATTTTAAGGGAGAGAGAGAGAGAGAGTTGGGGGGGAACGGCAGAGGGAGAGGGTGAGGAGGGGGGTCTCAAGCAGACTCCATGCTGAACATGGAGCCTGACGTGGGGCTCAGTCTCACAACCCTGAGATCATGACGTGAGCCAGAACCAAGAGTTCGATGTTTAACCAACTGTACCCCTAGATGCCCCATATCACTTTTAAAAAAAGATTTTATTTATTTGACAGACAGAGACAGAGGGAACACAAGCAAAGGGGAGTGGGAGAGGGAGAAGCAGACTCCCCTGCTGAGCAAGGAGCCTGACGCAGGACTTGATCCCAGGACCCCGGGATCATGACCTGAGCCAAAGGCAGACGCTTAACAACTGAGCCACCCAGGCTCCATATCATTTTTTAACTAATGCATAATAGTCCAACATATGGGTACAATATATTTAACGAATCTCTCCTTGGATATATACGTGTGCAAGGAAGATCTTTGCACACAGATTTTCGGGCTGCTCTTGGATTATATCCTTACTGTAAATTCCAAAAAGCACTGCCGAGTCCAAGGGCCTTAACCATTTACATTATTTCTGATATATTGTGTCAGGTCACTCATCAGAAATGCTGCCCTGTGATAGTGTGTGAGAGTACCTCTTCTCTCTAAATCCTTTCCTTTACCAGGTATTATCAATTTTGTCTTTTTTTTTTTTTTTAAAGGTTTTATTTATTTATTTGACACAGAGAGAGAAATTACAAGTAGGCAGAGAGGCAGGCAGAGAGACAGGGAGAGGAGGAAGCAGGCTCCCTGCTGAGCAGAGAGCCCGATGCGGGCCTCGATCCCAGGACGCTGAGATCATGACCTGAGCTGAAAGCAGAGGCTTTAACCCACTGAGCCACCCAGGCGCCCATCAATTTTGTCTTGGTCTTTGTTGGTTGCATAGGTTGACAAATCACATTTACTTGGCGATTCTTTGTATCAAGCTTCATGCCTATACTGGACATTTGTATTTCTTCTTTTGAGAATCACAGTCCAGGTCCTCTGTTTCTTTCTCTTTTTCGTATGGTTGGGATTCTCAAACAATCTCTATATCAAGAATCCTTTGTTGTTTAAGGACCGAAAGTAATATTTCATTATTATCTCACATGTACGTTTCTGAGGCTCTTGGGTGGCCCAGTTGGTTAAGTGTCTGAATCTTGATTTTGGCTCATGTCCTGATCTCAGGGTCATGAGATGGAGCCCTGCATGGGGCCACGTGCTTGGTGAGGAGTCTGCTGGAGTTTCTCTCTTTATCCCTCTGCTCTCCCCCTGCAAGTGCTCTCTCTCTCTCTAAAATAAATAGATAAATCTTTTTTTAAATGTGCGTTTCTTTAGTTAACCTTTTCTCATACCATTAGATCATATATTTTTTTCCTTCGTGAATCCTAAATTCGTCCTGTTTTCTCATTTTTTCCAGATAGTTATAAGCTGTGGACCAATCACCCAATCTTCGTGATGGCCATGATAACTTTCTGCCTGACGTTGGTGCTGGGCTTTCTCCTCACCATCTGGTTGCACCTGCCGTACCTACCTGGTCTTCAGAGACTGCCCTTCGTCAGCTGGGTTGGGACTATCATGAGCTTCTTTGAAGGTACCCCGTGGCTCTGGAAATGGTCTTTAGTTTCTCCCAAACCACATCTTCCTAGGCACTTCTCCCTCTTTCTTTTTTGGGGGGTAGGGCAGGGGTGTGGTGGGCAGTGGCCGAACAGAACTGATTGTCCTTGTGAACTGAGCCCCACCATTTCCTCGTCCCCGGACAGCTGGGGTTGGAGCGGTTGATGGTGGTTTGTGACTGTATCCCAGCAGGTGAAGGAGAATCCCTGTGGGGTTCTCAGGTAAGAGTAAGATCTCTCCGGTTCCTGTCTCCTAGTTATCCTTATTTTCTTTACCCTGATGTTGTTCCCTCTTAACCTCTGGATCTTTGAGTTGAAGAAGAATTTATCAATCTCCATTGGCTGGAGCTATTTCATAGGCTGGCTGGTGTTTGTCCTCTATGTCACCTGTGGTGAGTGGCCTGAGGACCCCGGGAAGAAGGGGACATGGGTGGCTCGGGGCAGAGGAAGTGTGCAGGGGGGGCGGGTGGCAATCCTCAGGGACAAATTCTTAGGGATTATTCTTTCCTTTGGCCTCACCTCGATGGCCACTTTCTTCCAGTCCTCCAAATTTCCTCTTCCCCATCCCTTTGTGATTTTCCAGCGGCCCTCTGCTACTTCAACCACAAACATTTCTGGAGTGTGATTTTGAAACATCCCAGTGGCAGAGTGTTCTGCAGCAACTGCTCCAGCCCCAAACAAAACGTGAATGAAGAAGCCGGTTGTCTCACACAGCTCTATCAACCAGGGGGAAGTCCTGGATCCGGAGCAAAAGAAGGCATCTCCGTAAACTTGTCGGAAATCCTGGTGCCACATTCTGCCCGTTCATCGGAATCTCTGTCCTCATCCTTTCTCACAACCTTCCTCACAACAAGTTGGCCTTCATCACTGCAAGGAATTAGAGAGGGAGGATATTACTTCTTCTTGTTCCTGCTTGCTTATAGCTTGGGCAATGTGGAATAAATAGTCTCTTGTTTATCGTGTCTGGCTGTTGCTGAGATAAGACAACAACTCAAAGAAGGAGAGGAAGGGAGAAAGAACAACTTTGTTTCCCAATCGTTCCTACCTAGGAGACTTTTGGCACCCTTTGGTTCCCAGAATTGCCCAATCTCTCCCGTAGCACACTTGTCCACAGGTGAAACTCCTCTCAAGAGCTAAGCCTCTTTCAACTTTGTCCCCACTATCCCAACGTTTGTTAGTAGTTAGAGGGGAGTGATCGGGAGGGAGAGATTTATGAACCAGTTGGCTTATTCATAGTGAACAATTTAAGAGCAAACTGACCCAAGGTAAGAGGCAGGGTATCTGGGGTATGGCTGAACTGTGTGCACTGGTGAGCAATCCCACCTTCTGTGTCCAGATCATGTGACTGAGAAGTCCTAGAGGCCTGTGCCTGGCTACCACCAGCACCACTTCCACCAACTCCACCTTCACCTCCACCTCCACCATCACCTTCACTTCCACCATCCCTATCACCTCCACTACTCCCTGGTTGCTACCGCTCTCCACCCAAGCCTCCCTTGTTCTCCATCCTGTAACAGCAGGAATAAAACGTGACAAGAAGGAAAATAATAGAGTCAGGCCCTAAGATCAAGAGGCAGACTGCACCTTTGGGTTATAACCTGAGTCTCATGAACATGTCCAACACCCACCATTGGTAGTGCTGGCAATGACTATTGGGATTCAGACATCCTGCCCAGAAAGGCTGGCTTCCCAAGAGAGCAGCTGTAACTGATCTTTGTCATATCTCTGCACATGGAACCATCATACCAGTCAGCCAGTGGAGGGAAGGGACAAATCATGAGTGGATTGGATAGGTTAAAGCTATATTATTAGTTGAATCATATGATACTGTTGTTTTAGCAGTTAAATGCTGGCAATTTCATAGAGTTCGATGTAATATACATGATTGATTTCTATTTGATTTTGAGGCACCTTTAAAATTCCTTTTTTTAAAGCTTTTTATTTATTTATTTGACACACAGAGAGAGATTACAAATAGGCAGAGAGGCAGGCAGAGAGAGAGAGAGAGAGGAGGAAGCAGTCTCCCTGCTGAACAGAGAGCCCAATGTGGGACTCGATCCCAGGATCCTGAGATCATGATCTGAGCCGAGGTCAGAGGCTTTAACCCACTGAGTCACCCAGGGGCCCTAAAATTCTTATTTTTATCATACCTGACCAGCAGTAGTGGGATTCCTAACTTAGTTCCAAACAAACATTCTGAGCAAAGAATTGAATACATTGGCTTGAAATTTGGGCAGAAGAGGCATTCCACAAATCCCTACAATCCCTACTCGTGGTCCCCCTTGTACTCCTTTCCCCTGGTAGCAAGGATCTATTAGGGGATTATTGAATTAATCATCCTTGGGGAAGGGACATCAAACAGAGGGATGTCATGACCTCTCATATATATATATTTGGAGAAGGTATTTTGTAATTTGGAAGAAGTCATAAACTCAAATACCTACAGAGGCTAGGCAGATAGCATAAATAAATAAAGGGGCTATGCTTCCAGTCCATATGTAATTTCTCTCTCTTTTTAAAAATAATTTCTCTCTTTTAATAAAGACTTAGTGTATTATCTATTGCAGGATATCAAATTATCTCAAACTTAATGGCTTAAAATAATAAGCATATTATCTCACGTAGTTTCTGGGATCAGGAATCCAGGAAGAGCTTAGCTGAATGGTTCTTGCTCAGGGTCTCTCATGAGGTCATAGTCAAGATGTCAGCTGGGGCAAGAATCATCTGAAGTCTTGACTGGGGCTGGAGGACCTACTTCCATTGTGGTTCACTCATATGAATGTTGGCAGTTCCTTGCTGTAAGGGCCTCTTCATGGGCTGCTAGGTTGTTGAGAGCTAACGACCCCCAAAGTGAGTCATCTAAGAGCAAGAAAGGAGGAAGAGGAGGAAGAGCCAGTGTCCTTTATGACATAGTCTTGGAAGAAATACAGTTACTTTCATCACATTCTACTTTTTGGAAGCCAGTCATTAAGTCTACCCCACACTCAAGAAGAAGGGAATTAAGTTTCACCTCTGGAGGGGAAGCACATCAAGAATCTGTAGATTATTTTAAAACCACCACATTCAATCCTTCTGGTCACAAATTATTTACATTCCTCCCCCATGCAACACACACTCACCACTCTCAAGGCCCTGAAAATCCTCATCCCAGTAGAGCATCAATCAGCTAAAAGTTCAAAATTTTACCGTGTTGTGAGAAACTAAGTCCTCATGGGGTCTTTAAGGATTACTCCAATAAAGCTATGGAAATTGCACTCGGAGAGGTATATGAAAGTGAGGAATCATTACATCCACAGGTCCTAGAAGAAGGAGGCATGATATTCCACATGGAGGCCACATAGGAGGGATGTCCAGACAGCAGGCTCAACCATGCAGATGGGGAGCTAAGAGAGTAAGAACCCACGGCCAAGTGCCTTTACTGGGGTCAGTGCAGAGCACACAAGTAAATGTATGAGGAAATTTCATTAGTGCATTTAAATGTTACTAGGTAATAGTCAGGGGAGGGCAAGGATGGGAGCTTGTGGCAGGATCCAGCCTCATCACACTGGTGCATCTGCTCACCTGGTGAAGTGCTCCTAGTCTAGTTATGGAGATGTTGATGCATCAGGCAAATATGAAGTTTTAGGAATTTATGAAACACTTGCCATTTGTTTGGGGCTGAATTTTGTCTCCCCCCAAATTCATATGTTGAGGTCCTACCCTTTAGTACCTCAGAATGTAACTCTTTGGTGACAGGGTATTTAAGAGGTGATTATGTTAAGACAGGTGATGGGCCTTCATCTAACCTGAGTGGGGTCCTTATGACACAAGGAGATTAGGAACACAAAGAGACACCACATATGTACATGCACACAGGAAGGCCCATGCGAGGAGGTTCTCAACTGCAAGCTGGGTAAAAGAGGTTTCAAAAGAAACCAAACCTATTATACTTGATCTTGGACTTCTAGCCTCTAGAACTGTGAGAAAATAAATTTCCATTGTTTAAACCGCCTAGTCTATGGTACTTGGTTATGGCAGCCTTAGCAAACTCATATACCACCTAAATTAGGTGCAGGTGCAGATGAGGCTTTGGATGTAATGCCTTAAGCACAGTTGCTCTCAATTTGAATATCTGTGAACTATAGAGACACGTGACCATCCCCCACATATCCAGAAAATGGCGGGACAGTCAGGGATAATCATTATAGACGTTACTGCTTAAAAAGGGCCACAGTGATGTAAAATTAACAGAAGAATATATAGAATTGTTGAATGATTATGTTGTACACTTGAACCTATTACAACACTGTATGTTAATTACAATTCAATAAAAACAGCTGGTATGGGGGAGGAATGAGAGGCACTCAGGAGTCACTGGTCCATAGCAGTTTTGAAATCCAGCTGGGAAAATGTTGAAATTTCCTTGATTAAGATTCAATCCTGGGGCACCTGGGTGGCTCAGTCATTAAGTGTCTGCCTTGGGGTCAGGTCATGATCCCAGGGACCTGGGATTGAGTCCTGCATTGGGCTCTCTGCTCCACCAGGAGCCTGCTTCTCCCTCTCCCACTTCCCCTTCTTGTGTTCCCTCTCTCGCTGTGTCTCTCTCTGTCAAATAAATAAATAAATCAACAACAAAAAAAAATATTCAGGGCGCCTGGGTGGCTCAGTGGGTTAAAGCCTCTGCCTTCGGCTCAGGTCNCGGGCTCCCTGCTCAGCAGGGAGCCTGCTTCCCCCCCCCCCCCGCCTGCCTCTCTGCTTACTTGTGATCTCTCTGTCTCTGTGAAATAAATAAATAAAATATTTAAAAAAATATTCAGTTCTATTTCTGCCCAGGTGTAAGCCTCCATGGCGGTTGTTATTGTCGTTGTTGTTTTAGATATAACACACATGCCATAAAATTTACATGTTAAACTGCAATTGCTGGATACAGTGTTGTTTAAGTGTCAATATTTAAAAAAATATTTTATTTATTTGAGAGACAGAGAGAGCACAAACAGAGGGAGAAGCAGGTTCCCTGCTGAGCAAGGAGCCCTATGTGGGACTCGATCCCAGGACTCTGAGATCATAACCTGAGCTGAAGGCAGCCACTTAACTGACTGAGCCACCAAAGTGCCCTGTTTAAGTGTCAATTAACCCAAGTTGGTTGAAGGTGGTGTTTAAATCTATATCTGTACTGATTTTTGGGGGGGGCAACTTGTTCTATCAATTTTTGAGAAGGATGTTGAGATCTCTAGATTTATTATTATTTATTATCATTGTACATTTACTTGCATCTCCCTTCGGTTCTGCCAATTTTTGCCTTAAGCATTTTGAAGCTCTGTTATGTTTATATACATTAAAAAACTTTTTAAAATTTAGATTCGATTCAGTTCAATATAGTGTATTATTAGTTTCAGGGGTAGAATTTAGTGTGTATATACACATTTAAAAAATATATTTTATTTGTGTATTTGACAGAGAGGGAACACAGGCAGGGGGAGGGGGACAGGGAGAAAGCAAGGAGCTCCCAAGCAGGGAGCCCTATGCGGGGCTGGATCCCAGGACCTCAGGATCATGACCGGAGCTGAAGGCAGCCGTGTAACGACTGAGCCACCCAGGTGCCCCTATACACATTTCTTAGAAAGATTTTATTTTTTTGAGAGAGAGAGGAAGGGAGAGAGAGCAAGCAGGGGGAGGGAGAGAGATAAGCAGACTCCAAGCTGAGCACAGAGCCTGATTCAAGCTCACGGCCCTGAGATCGTGACCCCGAGATCATGACCTGAGCTGAAATCAAGAGTCAGACTCTCAACTCGCTGCGTCACCCAGGCGCCACAAAAATTCCAGTTTTCTCGAGGCCGAATGATATTCCATTGTACGGGTATATCTCATTTTGTTTATCCATTCATCCATTGAAGGACAGGTGGGTTGTTTCCCCTTTTGGCTACTGTGAATATTGTTGCTGTGACTCAATCTCATACACGTGATTTCAAGCCAGCGTCTGCTGGATTCGGTAGTAGCCATTTATTTTCCTACGGTGGTCATTTATGCCGTTCGCCGAATACCTCCAGCTCTTCGCCTTCCGGGATATGCTAAGATGGCACCCTCTGGCTCCCCTGTGATTGGACGGGGTCACGTGACTCATTCTGGCCAACACATCGCGAGACACACTTCTACTTCCGGTCCAGAGCCTTTAACTGCCAGTGGGAGGCCCTCCAGCCATCTCGTTGCCTCTATTTCAGTGAAGGTGGTGGCTCGTCTGTCACCCTGGACGCCAGAATGAGGAGACGCGGAGCTGTCTGACTGAATCGTGTCCTCCCCCTCCTCAGATTCATACGCGGAAGCCCTAACCCCAGTGTGGCTGTATCTGGAGATGGGACTTTGGGGAAATAGTGAAGGTTTAAATGAGGTCACATGAGTGGGGCCCTGCGGGGATAGAATTAACGTCTTTAGAAGAAGAGTCGCCAGAGGGCTCCTCCCTCGCTCGGCTCCGTCAGCTCCGTCGGCTCCGTCGCTGCGCACGCGCCAAGGAAAGGCCCTGTGAGGGCGGAGCCAGATGGCAGCCGCCTGCGGGCCAGGAAGACCACTCCGGCCGGAAACCCAAGCGGCCGGCACCGCGACCTTGGACGGCCAGCCTCCAGCCCTGGTGAGTAGATTGAGTAGATAAATGTCTGTTGTTTAAACCCCCAACCTGTGGAATTTTGTTATGCGGGCCCGTGTAGACCAAGCTATGTGGTGTGAGTGAGAGTTTAGCTTGGTTGTTGCAAGATTGCCGGATTTTCAGGTTTTAGGGTTCTCCAACCCCTCAGCAGAGCTGAGACTATCCTGGTCGGTACAGCCCCTTTGGCTGAAAGGGAAAGAGAAAGATACAGTGAATGGGACGCCTTGGTGGGTTAGTCGGTTAAGCATCTGCTT
Source organism: Ailurus styani (assembly GCA_002007465.1). Taxonomy (NCBI): domain Eukaryota; kingdom Metazoa; phylum Chordata; class Mammalia; order Carnivora; family Ailuridae; genus Ailurus; species Ailurus styani. Next base: position 1,869,784 of record LNAC01000150.1, on the reverse strand, counting down.
TCGGCTCAGGTCCTCATCCCGGGTCCTGGGATCGAGTCCCGGATTGGGATCCCTGCTCAGTGGGGAGCCTGCCGCTCCGCCTGCTGGAGTGCATGCTCTAGAAGCTGCTGATACGGCACAAGAGATACTAGTACGTGTATGCTGTCAGAATAACTCAAGAAACGTGGGGGGAAAAAGCTTTATTTTTAAGTAATCTCTATGCCCAGGGTGGAGCTTGAACTCACGTCCCGTGAGATCAGGAGTTGCGGGCTCCGCTGACTGAGTCAGCCAGGCGCTCTGTGAAACTTTTATAAATAATCTTGACGGAAAAGTAATGGAAAGATTTTACCACACAAGTATATACATCTGACTTTGGGGCCCTTTTTCCTCCATATAGGTGAGGATTTCCATCCTTTGTATCTTTGATCTAATGTCTTCAAGAATTACTCTGTGGTTTTGTTATCATTTTCTAAATTGACTCACTGCTGGGGCACCTGGTTGGGTCAGTTCGTTGAGTGTGTGACTTTTGGTCTCAGGGTTGTGAGTTCAAGCCCTATGTTGGGTGCAGAGACTACTTTAAAGGAAAAAATAGGGGCGCCTGGGTGGTGCAGTGGGTTAAAGCCTCTGCCACCGGCTCAGGTCATGATCTCAGGGTCCTGGGATCGAGGCCCACATCGGGCTCCCTGCTCAGCGGGGAGCCTGCTTCCTCCTCTCTCTCTGTCTGCCTCTCTGCCTACTTGTGATCTCTCTCTCTGTGTCAAATAAATAAATAAAATCTTAAAAAAAGAGAGAGAAAAAAAAATAAATGGAGTACTGCTGGGGGGCTCAGTTCGTTAAGTGTCTGGCTTCGGCTCAGGTCATGATCTCAGGGTCCTGGGATTGAGTCCCACATCGGGCTCCCTGCTCAGTGGGGATCCTGCGTCTTCATCTCCCTCTGCTCCTCCCCCTGCTTCTGCTTTCTCTCTCTCTTTCTGTCAAATAAATAAAATCTTTTTTAAAAATCTTAAAAAAAAATAAAAAACATAAAGATTCGTTTATTTGAGAGAGAGGGAGTGCACATGCACAGGGGAAGGACAGAGGGAGAGAATCTCGAGTAGACTCCCCGCCGAGCACAGACCCTAACATGGAGCTCTGATCCCACAACTCTGAGATCATGACCTGAGCAAAAACCAAGTGTTGGATGCTTCAGCCCGGACTGAACCACCCAGGGGCCCCTAAAAAAATTTTTTTAGACATTTCAGACTTATAGAAAAGTTGCAAGAAGAGTATGAATAATTCCTTTATACTCTTCACCCAGATTTTCCCAAATGTTAACATGACTACATTTGCTTGATCTCCCCCGGCCTCTCCATCTCACTCTATACACACACACACACACACACACACTTTTTCCCCCTCTACAACCATTTGAGAATAAATTACAGACTCAGTGCGCCTTTACTGTCAGATACTCCAATGTGTATTTCCTAAAAACGCTTACATAACCACAGTGCAATTCTCAAGATTAGGAAATTAACATCGATAAAACAACACTGCAATCTGCAGGCAATATTCAGATTTTGCCAACTGTCCCAGCGATGTCCATTGTGACAAAAGAAAGTTCTGGATCATGCACCACGTTCAGTTGTCATGTCTTTTTAGCCTACTTTAACTGGGGCAGCTCCTTCGTCTTTATTTCCTTCCGTCTTTGTCTTTCACACCTTCGACCTTTTTTGAAGAGCACAGACCAGCTGTTTGGTAGGATGGCCCTCATTCTGGGTTTATCTCCTGTTTCTTTGTAATTAGATTCACGTAATGTGTTTTGGGTAGAAACATTGCAGAAGCGTTGTGTGGGACAAGCGCTGGAGGTGTTGATTTGATCAGTGAGTTAAGGTGGTGTCTGCTCGGGTTTTCTGCCGACAGTCCCGCCTGCAAGAAGTCCTCTGATACAAAGTGGGCAGGATGGAGAATGTTCACGGGTGAGCCGCAGACCCTCTTTCAACACTCAGCTTCAGTGGCCTTTCTGCGGGGCCTTCACAGAACGCCCCTCCCCCCTGCCAATACTGACTGAGAAGGCTTTGCTGTGTCCCTGTGTCAGCACGTAACATGCTACCATGATTGCTGGCTTGGTGGTGCCTCCACAGACCAGCGTGCCTGCACACAGGCACAATGCTATAGGCATTGAATGAATGGATGGAAGGGAGGGCCCAGAGAAGTAGGGGTGTGGAGGCTCTCTTCCGGATGCAGAAAGTGTCTGCAGCAGGAGAGGCAGCCCCCAGGTGTCTAGCCTGGCCCAACCCCAGTTCAGATAGAGGGATCTGGGACTGGGTTATTACTGGTGATCTGGGTTACGCGTGGAGGGAAGATCCTGGTGGTCCCTGCACATAAGGGGGCCATTTCCAGGATTCCTGCTTTGCAGAAAAGCAGAAAGAGAGGTCCTATCCTTCAGGGCACAGCACATTCAGGACTTGAGGTGGAGCGGAGGGGGAAGAGAAGCAAACATCTGGTTGCTGAATGACTCACCAAAGGTAGGAGGGACCCGTCCGTGCAAAATGCCAGGAGGCAAGTCTCCCGAGAACTCATCTGCTGCTCATGCACACGGTCCTGTCAAGGGAAGTGCCTAAAAGTGAGAAGGGATCTGAAGCCAAAGTTCCAGGTGTGCAGAAGCTGGTCAGAGCGAGGAGCTGATCAACAAAAGGATGTCACAGATCAAATGAAACAGAACAGTGGATTCTGTGAAAGACTCAGGGAAGCAAAAGGCAAAATATTAGGACTACTTTTGAATTGGGAAAAAGTAAAACCTAATTAGATCCAAATGAAAAAAAAATCTTGAATCAATTAGAAATAGAGGAAGTAGACATAAAAGAAGCAAGCTTCTGAAAGGCAAAGTCTCATACTAAAACAGAAGGCCGATTTGCTCAGGAAACTCTCATTTCCTGCCCACTTTGTTTGCTTGGAAAACACAGGAGAGCAGACCATCTGGGGTAATTAATTCTGGGGTAAAAATGTCAGAACCTGGGTAAACAAAGATTAGCGCCAAGATAAAAACAATAAAAGGAACCAGGAACTAAAAGAGAAACCACGTTTCAGTACATGCAAAGGGATAGAATTCTGGACAAAATTCAGAAGAAGATTCCAGGGACAAACCGATTCAGCCTTTGGTTAACTTTTTGAACAAGAGTCCTGGGGAGGACTCTTGCTCTTTCATATTTAAAAGTATCTCAGGTTTTAAATCAATTTCTGTAAAATGTCCACAAGTCAAGCAGAAAGATGTATAAATAACATTTAAAAACAAACTCCTCAAAACCTCCCCCTTCAAATACTACAACCCAAAGCCATGGAACTGCAAAAGGTTAGGGCAACTGGGCAGAGGTAATTAGCCTGCAGGGTGATTGAATTTCACTTTGGCAAACTGTGCCTTAATAGTCCGTTGCCTTCATGTCCAAAAATCTTGCAACATAACTGGGGAGCAAGTGTGTAAGCCAGGTTCTCAGGCACCTTCCCTTGCTCGTCTCAGTGTTAAGTGAGGGCACTCCCATGCTTAGCTTCACAAAACCACTGGGAAGAGCATCTCAGCAATATCAGAAGAAAGTGTCCCCTCTTCTCCAAGAGCTTCAGAAAAGCAGGTTTTATCCCACAACATAAAGCTTGTTCTGATAAAGTGGCAGATGGAGAACATTCGCTAAAGCATCTGAGTCTCCCATCTTCTCTCACCTTCTCAGAAGCAGGGACATGAGCCCTGATGGGGAGCTTCGGCGTGGGGGTCCTGGGAGAGGCAGGAAGTGCGAAAGTATAAGAGGACAGTTTCCACATGACACAGAGAGCAGGAAGAACACTCTCATCTGGCCTGGTTCAGTCATCTGGTCTGGTGGAGGGAACCAAGTCTTGGCAAGTATAAGTGACTCTAGCAAGGACGGAGACCGGCTGATGGCCTCTCTCCCTACGGCAGGTGCCATGTGGAATTCACATGCCTCGCCCGGAGGCCGCACACGGAACCGAAGCTGCTCGTCCTGCCCAAGTCAGGACTGCACTGTGTGCCAACTTGCATATCAAGTTTGGGGTCAGGTTTAAGCCATTTTCCCATGAGCAACGGGGCCCCTAGAAATTCTTTTTTTTTTTTTTTATTTGACAGAGAGAGAGCACAAGTAGGCAGAGTGACAGGCAGAGGGAGAGGGAGAAGCAGGCTCTCCGCTGAGCGGGGAGACTTGATGTGGGACTCGATCCTAGGACCCTGGGATCATGACCTGAGCCAAAGGCAGTTGCTTAACCAACTAAGCCACCCAGGCGCCCGCCTCTAGAAATTCTTGAGCAGGAGAGGTGGTTGTAAGAGCTGACTTGGAAAGACTTGGGTCTGAGTCTTGGGCTAGATGCCCTTTCTGAGCCACATTTCCTCCTCTGAAAAAGAGAGAAATTAAGTCAAGTCGCCTAGCTACTTAAACTTACTTCTTCAGCTTTGAACCACTTTGTAGGATTGTAAGGATTAAATAACAGAATAAATTCAAAGCACCTTAGCATTGAAGATAAATCAGCATTCACTGGTGCTTACTATTATCGTGAGCAGAGCTTTGCTTCCGCAGATTCATGAGGCCAACTGTCTCCCAATTGAAGCAAGATAATGGGGGCCCGACTTATCTCTGTTCCGTATGGCACCATCTGGGGAAGATCAGAGGGGGCTGGAGGGTCCGCTTTCCAAGATGGCTTACTCACGTGGTTGGCACGTTGGTCCTGGCTGTTGGTGAAGAGCTGAGGGCTGGAGGTGTTGGTTCCTTCCCAAGTGAGTCTCTCCACAGGGAAAGCTTGGGCTTCCTGACAGCATGGTGGTTGGGTTCCAAGAATGAGCATTCCAGAAACAGGTGGTATTTTTGTGACTTAATCTCCAAAGACAAATAGCACTACATTTTCTGTACTCTGTTAGTCAAGGCAGGAACGCAAGTCTGTCTAGGTTCAAGGAGATGACAAAACCCACCTCTTGATGGGGGTCTAGAAGGGCACGCATTATAGAGAAGTCACATCCATGCTTGGAAAACATGACCCGCCACTGGTAGGGAATGACATGATCTGCCAGTGATTGACTACGGCCGGTGAGGAAGAATGAGTTACTGAGGACGACTGCGGTTAGTGCCTTAGGTGACTCCATGGTGCCATTAATAGAATTTGGGAACACAGAGGGTATCGTTAAAGTATTCAAACAAGGAGGCCGTTAGACTGGGGTGGCGCCAACACTGTGGTAGCCTACATAAGCAAATCAAAACTTAGGCCAGGGCACTCAAAACCAGGCAAGTGAAACTTAAGAACAACATCACAAGCAGCCAACTAGGCTTTCCTAAATAAGGTGACTGCTTAAGCTATATCCAATCAAATAATTGCCTCGCTTTCCTTCAGTGACTTCCCTGCAAAACCCTCGCCCCTGCTCCTGGCAGGGGAGCACTCCTAACCACTTCGGGGTCGACATTGCTCAGTTCAAGTTGTTGTCTGTGCCAATAGGCTCTTCCAAATGCGAATGTCAGTTTATCTTTTCCAACATGTCCGTGGTGAGTACTGGTCCGGGGACCTTAAGCAGTGTGAAGACTGGAGCTTGGGAGGGGGTTGAAGGAGTTTTGCGCACACAAGTCTGTCAGTTGACAGACTAGGAAAAATGGTCAAGGATGAAGAAGAGGGAAAAATAAAGCCAGGTTCTCGGAACACAGTATTCAGTGGAGGGGGGAGAGTAGCAGTGAGGGCGGAATGAATGAGTAGCCCTAAACAGGACATAACCCACTAGATTTCCATTTCATGGAGACCGAAAAAAAGGTGGGGTGAGAACTGATGTGGATTTAACATCCCAAAGAAGTCAAGATGGAATAGGATTGAGCAGGAGCCATGGGCTAGGAAGTAGGGGGTACCCTGGTGACCTTTGGGAGGGTAATTCATAGCACATACCATTAGCATCTGTGTATCTCTTTCTAGTGTTTGAAGCAATGTCACATGAGGGGCGGTATGCCTTGCTGGAGAACACGCTTCTCCCCCCACTCCGTTAATAGCAGCAGTGATTACATGAATCACATAAACGTTCAGAGCCGGAACTACAATGCTCCTAGAAGAACACACAGGAGAAAAGCTTCATGACAGCGGTCTTGGCACTGATTGCTTGGGGGTGACACCAAAAGCACAGATAACAAAATGAAAACAGACAAGTGGGATTACATCAAACTAAAAAGTGTTGGCACAGTGAAGGACACAGAGTGAAAAGGCAAAGTATGGAATGGGAGAAGATACCTGCAAAGCCTTTATCTGATAAAGGGTTGATATCCAGAAAAGCAAAAAAGCAAAAAAGCAAAAACAAAAAACACCACCATCACCACCGACAATAAAAAAACCCAAGTAGCCCAACTTAAAAATAGGCCAGGGACTTGAATAGACATTTCTCCAGAGAAGACATACAGATGGTCAACAGGTGCATGACAAGATGCTCAACGTCATTAGTCATCAGGGAAATGCAGGTGAAAGCCACAATGAGATACCATGTCACACCTGTTAGGAATGTTATTATCAACAAGACCCAAAAGGTAACAAATGTTGGCGGGGAGATGGGGAAATGGGAACTGTGGCTTACTGTTGGGGGAAATGTAAAATGGTATGGCCACTATGGAAAATAGGATGGAGGTTCCTAAGAAAATTCAATATAGATATATCATATAATCTAGCAACCCCACTCCTACACAATTACCCAAGAGTTGAAATCAGGATCTCGAAAAGATATTCGCACTCCTGTGTTCACTGCAGCATTATTCACAACAGCCAAGACGTGGAAGCAACTCACGGGTCCACTGATGGATGGATGGATAAAGAAAATGTACCATGTGCCCACAATAGTTTATTCAGCCTCAGAAAAGAAGGAGACCCTGCTACGTGGGACCATGTCATTGAACCTTGAGGGCATTATGTGAATAAACCAGTCACACAGGACAAATACTGCAGGATTCTTCTCCAGTGAAGAATCCAAAATAGTCCAACACAGAGAAGCAGAGGGCAGCACGGTGGTTGCCAGGGATTAGGGGGAGGGGAAATGGGGGACTGCTATTTAGTGGGTGTAAAGTTTCAGTTATGCAAGGTGATTAAATTCTAGACATCTGTAAGTTTTGCCTCTAGTTAACAATACTGTACTGTATACTTAAAACTTGGTTAAGAGGGGAGATCTCATATCGGATGTTCTTACCACCAAAAACAAACAAACAAGAAACCCCCACTCCACATCCCCTAAAAACCCCCACAAAAAAGCAGACGTGTATTTGAGGACCCGAATAGCTCTTTCCACTGCACGTCTGGACTCCGAGGGTAGGTGGGCCGCAGCGGTGCACTCAACCTTGAAGGGCTGAGTGTGTCCGACCCAGCACACCGGGGCGGGCTGTGGCTGAGCACGTGCTGTGCATGTGAACAGTCAGAGGGACAGGGGCACAAGGGCCGGGTGCTGAGCTCTGTACTCATCAACACCCATATGGACGCCCCCCTCCCACTAAACCTCATCACAGCTCTGGGAGGTGGGAATTATTACTCAACAAATGCTTTTTTAAATTGAGGCGCCATCAACATACAATGCTGTGCTAGTTTCGGGTGTAGGACATACGGATTCAACAATTCTATACCTTACTCGGTGGTCACCATGGTGACTCAGGGGCGGTCACCACCTGAGATTGGGGTTTATCAGCTCCACCTTGCAGATGAGCTTGGAGCTCTGGGGACAGTCCTGCCCATATTCTGCGCGGCCAGATGGTGGCCACCTGGAGGACGCATGCGTAGCCTGCCCCCTGGGGGCTGCCACTGAGCTCCACTCCTTGGCTGTGAGGCAAGGACGCGGGCCTGGTGTGGCCAGATCTTCCAAGTTTTCCAGAGGTGTATGTGAAATCTGGTTTTCGAGAGTGATGGCGGTGATGGTTTTCAGTTTCACACACGAACTACATTCGCCCGCTGGAAGCAGTTGGTGGTGCCCCACGAGCCTCTGTTCCCGATGCTGAAATGCAGAGTGAGGCCACACTAGGTCTCAGCGTCCACCGATCTCTCCCACCACCAATGTTAAGAAGGAAAAGGGGAAGGAAGAGTGGAGATGCAGCAGCTGGGGAAACCTGGGTTCTCTGCAGCCCCTCCCTGGGCAGGTGGGGACACTGGGCCTTATCTCCCCTCTCACCCGCCCGGGTCCACAAGGCGGTTCCTGGTTTGCCTGGCAACCAGGAGGTGGTAGGTCAGCAAGAGGGTCGGTAACATGAGTCGAGCCGGGCCTCCCAGACCCTGCCAGGGTGAGTGACAAAGAAGCAATGCAGAGAGAGGTCCCCGCCAAGGATGGAGCAAGATTCCAGCCTCCTGAAACAAGCTGGAAGGTGCTACCCTCTCCTTTCTAATAATAATCACGTAGCCTCCCGGTAGCACTGTTTAATGAGCAAAGGAAGGGCAGAGGCCTCCAACTTCCACATGGGGGACGTGCTTCACTGGTAGCAAGGCCAACTAACTTCAGTGTTTAGACAAAGCCCTTCACACATCTTCTCTCTGGTTTTCACATCAGCCCTGCGAGGCAGGCAGTGTCTCCCCTTCTGTGGGTAGGGACAGGTACTGCCCCTTATGGAGGAGGAAACCGGCTTGAGGGGCCATCAGAATGGGCTTTGGATGGCTCTGGGATATGCAGGAAGGGTGCAAGGGGGACTAAAGACCAGACTCTTCTCCTTCCTGTGCCCATCTCTGCAGAACCATTCGTTCCCACGACACATCCTCCCTGAACCCCTCCGATGGGCTAGGCATTCGTCTCGGCCGTGGGAACATAGCAGTACCTGGATCCGGGGACTTGGCCAGTACCTAGTACTCAGATCCTTCTCCTTGGCCAGGTCAGCTCTCCTTACCCTGAACCGTGGCCCAGACTGGCCCTTGCTTTAGTCTTCTCTGGCCAGAGCAGGGACATCTGGTCCACGTTTGCCCTTTGCTCTAGAGTCCCTGGCGACTGGTCACTTCCTGGAATGTACTGACCTGTTCCAGAAAGACACGCTTTGCTATTCTCGAGGCAGAGACAACTGGCAGACTCAGACCGAAATCCCAGCCGTGTCTTGATTCTGGCCAACTTTTAAAATACGTTCTAGGCAGGTCACACCATTCCCTGTGCATGCCGTTCTCAGAGCAGGGATGGCACCTATGGTTTCTCTTGAAGCAGGAAATAGAGTGCAGGTGCTGAGGTGGCCAGTCTTCAGGGTATGCTAGATCCACCTCTTCTCTCACGCTTGTCCTTCACTTACATCTTTTCCTCTGATGCCCCCATCTTTTGGGATGTTGTCTGAGGAGTAGGATTTGCCAGAAGGATACGTACTAGATATATGGAAGGCACCCCCACCAGCTCTACACACTTAAGATCCCATCAGTTCACATCCTGCAGGCACACAGACTCTTCCACTGACTGTAGTTGGTAGAACTCTGTCCCCCAGAAAGATATGCCCAGGGCCAAACCCCCAGTATCTGAGAATCTGACCTCCCTTGGGAAAAGGGTCTTTGCAAATATAATTAAGGGGAGGCTCTCGAGATGAGATCACCCTCAACTGGGGTGGGCCTTAAACCCGATGACATGGATTTGGTATCCAATGGGGTCCTTCTGGGAGACGAGAAGGAGAACATACACGGGGACAGAGGGGAGAAGGCCCTGTGGAGACCCACAGAAAGATGAGGCAGAGATTGGACTTGTACAAGCCAAGGGTCACCAGCGGCCACCAGAGAAAGGCAAGAGGCACAGAATGGATTCTCCTTCAGGGCCTCCAGAAGGAGCAAACACCCCGATTCTGAACTTCTGGCCCCCAGAACGACGAGACGGTAAATTCCTGCTGTTCTAGGCTGCCAAGATTGTGGTCATTTGTCATGGTGGCCCCAGGTCACAGACCCGGCCTGGTTTTCCCCATCAAGCCAGGACTGCCATGGACAATTTGACCAGTGGGAGAGTCCAGCCTTCACGTCCTTTCCCTGGAGAATTTGGCGGCAGTTCCCCGAGGGCCATTCAGCGCCCACAGGCGCCATGGGTGCCCACTCAGCAGGTGCCGGGTCACCAGCAGAAGAGACCTGGGGCCCCCTGTGAGGTGCTGGGCTCTGCAGCTTCTGGAGCAGCGGGATCGAGGTCCTCGTCCATATCAGATCTGTCTGCCCCGACCTCAGCCTTTTCTTCCTGCCTGATCCAAAGGCTATTTTCTAACTGTTCTTCAGCAATTTCCAGCTCCTCCTCTGTTTGTAAGACGGCCACAGTTTCCCGGGGTAAGCGTGAGGAATACAGCCCGAGTTTGGCCTTAAAACCAAACATCGCTTCGTATGGACTTCGCTGCAGGGACACATCAAACAGCTGATTCCTCACCATCTGTATGAATCTCAGGCCTTCGGCCCAGTGACGCGAGCGGTTACTCTGCATCCAGGCACTTACCGTGTTCTTGACATCGTGGCTGAGTTGCTCCAGGGAGCCCGGGCCCTGGCCAGGGTGCTGCTTACCAGAGGCAATCTTTAGGTCCGGCCATACCTCATTGAGCTCATGAACAACCTGGTTTGTGAACTCCACGCCACTGTCAGAGTCTAACACCCTAGGTGTACCAAGAATCGTGAAGATGTCCAAGAGGACACTGACCACCTCACGGGCCCGCTTCGCTTTCAACGGCCGTAAAATAATAAACTTGGTCAAGTGGTCCTGGTAATATAAAATAAACTTGAACTCACCATCGGCATTTGACTGCATGTCAAGCACTTCAACTTGGCATCTGGAGTCCGTGTCCTTCAAAGGCATGGGTTTGGGGGCAAGACCTCTCTTAGGTACTGGGTTCTTCTGGTAGCACTGTTTACAGAGTGTCAGATACAAGACAATGACCTCTTTGGTGACGTTCCCGTACTTTCCTTGTAGCTCCTTGAGCATGCGCGTCCGCCCGCCGTGCCCAATGTTGAGATGTGTATCATGGAGAATATCAAACAACTCCTCCTTATGCACATAATACCGAATTCGATCACGTTCTCCGTGGCTCGCCTCGATTAGCTTCTCTGTGCCTTGCACAGAGATCACGTCGTATTTTGCTGCACGGCGGTAGTCACGTGAGGACTTCTTCCCCTTTTCCTTAGCTTCTTTGACTTCCTTTATTGTTTGAAAGTACTTTTCTTTGGAAAAAACCTTGCTGTTGTAACTTTTGCTTTCTACTAACTTGGTCACGCTTGTAAGAAACTTTTCTCTCATGTGACGAATCTCCGTTTCCATATCACTTGTAGTGGAAACACGAGGGGGGTCATTTCCAGGTTTCTGGGGCATCGTGGAGAACTGTAAGAAGGAGCCTAAGAAAGGGAGAGAGAAAACAGAGTTAAAATCACTGATATTCCCTCTAGGAGACTTTCCCTTCAAAGTTCCTCATCCTTGGGGCATCTGGGTGGCTCAGTTGGTTAAGCAGCTGCCTTCAACTCAGGTCATGATCCCAGGGTTCTGGGATTGAGCCCTGCATCGGGCTCTCTGCTCAGCAGGGAGCCTGCTTCCTCCTCTCTCTCTGCCTGCCTCTCTGCCTACTTGTGATCTCTCTGTCAAATAAATAAATAAAATCTTTAAAAAAAAAGTTCTTTATTCTTCCATCTGATTTTTGAAGAGTACCATGAAAAGAAAGATAACAGAGTAATAGTATAAAGCAGCAACAGAATAAAGCAACTAGAAAGCCAACTAAGACTGCTCAAAACTTGAGCATGTCAAAAAAATTTTAAGTCACTAAGATATATATAGAAATTGTAATTTTAGACTTTAGGCAAACAGAATAAATGAAACTGTTAGCTCATAAAGTGAAACCTAATTATCTGGTCTTTATTAAGTGAATAGGAGAGAGGATACATGGAAATGTTTCAGGCAGTAGACGAATGTTCTTCAGTAACTTTCAAAGTAATGTAAATGGGAGAACGTTGCTGGAAGGCACTATGGTAACAGCAAACCCTGAACTTGAAGTTAGCACCAGGGAGGGGCTTTTTAGCCTTCCCACCATCAATGTAATCAATTTCTTGGGCTGAAGAGTCTGTCTTCATTTTAGGAGAGGTAAGGAGAAAGTGGTGGGAAATTTTTTTTTTTAAAGATTTTATTTTATTTATTTGACACAGAGAGGGAGATCACAAGTAGGCAGAGAGGCAGGCAGAGAGAGGAGGAAGCAGGCTCCCCGCTGAGCAGGGAGCCTGATGTGGGCCTCGATCCCAGAACCCTGAGATCATGACCTGAGCCGAAGGCAGAGGCTTTAACCCACTGAGCCGCCCAGGCGCCCATTGTGGTGGGAAATTTTTGAGTGAAGTTTCCCCCTGGCAATGGCACACGGCATTGGTGAATGAAGATTCTGAGTCCTTACCCTGAGGGACCACGTTCTCATAACCGTCCAGCATTGTGTCTCTGCAGCAGGCCTTCCCAGAGGCTTTCAAACACTTCCAGTCTTTGGTCATATCCTCAGATGTTGCTACCCCTTGAAATGACACCAGCTGCTGCCACAGGGGCCATTCTTGGGGTCTGGGCTAAGGAGTGGCTGCAGCAGGACCGGGGGAGAGACCGTGGAGAGGGTACCAGGAATGAAGGCACGCCAGCATCAATGACTTGGAGTGTGAGTCACGTGACTATCACAAGGAAGGTAATGGAAGTAAAGAAATGGTCTCCTATCCAACCAGATGAGTCCAGCTTCGTGGGTGAGGAAAACAAGTTCTGCCCTCCTGGGAGGTCTGCAGGCCTAGACTGTTTTGATACTGCCTGAGCTGAGGCCCACGTATTTCCAGAACAAAGCAGAGAGTCCAAGTGAACTTGGGTATTCCAAGACTGGGAGACACCTTCCAGTACGGGCTTGATGGCTCTGACTAGAGGAGGCAGGGTCTGTTTCCAGAAATGGAAAAACTCCACCTGTGTGCAGAGAGATTTGTTGGGAGATCATCATGCCAAAAAGAGGTACGCCAATTGGTCCACACTCCACCAAGATGGGAGAATTCCTCAGGGAGAGAACTTGACCATCAACTGAGATTCCTTAGAACCACTCCAGGCTGTAGGATGGTGATGTGGCCAGGAGAAGAGTTCACATGATGATAACAGGAGTAACAACAATTGGTGGGGAAAAAAGATCCCTGGGATCCCAGCCATCAGATGGAGAGCCGAGGGGCAGGGCAGAACCCTGGAAAGCAGAGAAAGATGAAAAGGCTTCAAAGCTCTGAGCAACAGTCTTAGTTAAGCTGAGGTCCTGAAGATTCTCCACTAAAAAGGCTTCAGATTCCTGTGCTCAGCATCACTGGTTGACCATAGAACATTCCCGATTCTAAGACTCTGCTGACTATAAAATCACTGACTTTCAGATGACTTTCTTTTGAGGGGAAAAAACAGAGGACCTACATTAAATGAACACATCCAAATTAATACATGTGGAAAACAGACATTTTGGTGTTGAAGAAATAGGATGTTTGCAAATGCTGTTTAAGTGTGAGCTCCAGATCCTCAGTGTAAATGGACATTTTAAAGGCTCAGAGGGGGCACCTGGGTGGCTCAGTTGGTTAAGCGTCTGACTCTTGGTTTTGAACTCAGGTCATGATCTCAGGGTCCTGGGATGGAGCCGCACGTGGGTCTCCACACTCAGCACAGAGTCCGAGATTCTTTCCCTTTGGCCCTCCCCCTGCTCACAAGCTCCCTGTCTCTCAAATAAATCTTTTTAAAAATAGAGGCTCTGAGAAGTTCTGCAGTAAATAAACCAGTTTGTTTCGTCTACTAGTCACATTTCTTTATTTATAAGACTTATTAATTTATTTGAGAGAGAGAGAGCACAAGCAGAGGGAGCTGCAGGCAGAGGGAGAAGCAGGCTTCCCGCCGAGCAGGGAGCCCGACGTGGGGCTTGATCCCAGCATCCTGGGATCATAACCCGAGCCGAAGGCAGGCGCTTAATGGACTGAGCCACCCAGGTGGCCCTACCAGTCACATTTAATCATTTAATCACATTTTAAAGGAATATGTTATCATCCCGGCCAAAGGTCCTCAGAAGAGACCACAAGATATTCAGCAGGATCCAGGAAAGCACCTTCCAGACTCCTCCCTGAAACCAGCATCTCCAATTGAGTGGCTGCCCTGGCTGCTATTTGAGGCCCTTTGGGGGATGGGAAGGGAAGCAAAAGCCTCATCTTCATCCTATGAAAGAATGAAGACACCTTGGAAATAATTGATAATCAAAAGATGGAAAATCTCAGCCTTTAATCTGAGATATGGTCTTTACACTATGCTGGGAAAAGCCACTTTTAGCTAACAGACCTATTTTGGTTAGTCCATTAGTGTTTGTCTTGAGAAATGAGAACGATTTACCTATAGTACAGATGGGGGGATTTCATAGAGGAATCTTGACCCACCTTCTGGGAAAAGGCGGCCACCCTGGGAGCTTTGCTGCTTGGCAACACCTGGCTGCAGGTCGGGTTAGAAGAGCCTGCACTCTCCTGTTTCCCAGCGTCCCTAAGCGCCCTACTAACCTGTCCACCTTATATGCCCATCCCTGTGGTTATCTGGGTTCTCGACACCTGTTCCACAGCAGTGGGAAAGAACTGTGTTAAGCTTCCCGGTGCAATCTGTGACGGTGGGTTAACTAACTGTTAAATGACCTTGGTTAGAGAAAACTGGAACCATCTTCCTTCCTCACCCACCTGTGTCTTTGCTTTGGCGTTCCGGACCTGGAAGGTCCTTTCATTGATCTTGAGAATCACGCCCAGCTCAACTCAGCCACCTTCCTGATGCATTCAGCGATTGCCACCGCTCCCTCTTCTGGAGAGCCTGGGCTCTGGAGCACTTTATTTTGCATTTGTAGTCGACTGGTTCAGGTGTGCACAACCTAGCAGGTTGGGGCCAGCCATCTACCGGGCGGTATTCCATCAGAGAGCCGAGACAAAAGATGCTCAGAGGACGTCAGGCAGACACTTCGCGGACAGGTGCGGCGGCGGGGCCGCGCAAGGGGCGGGCTACGAGGGGCGTGTGCCCGCCCGGGGCGGTTACGGGGGCTTCAGCTCCCTCAGCCACCACAGGGGGAGGTACTGGTTTCCTGATGCAAACGCGGGGACCCCGCGGGTGAAGCACTTAGCCGGGCTTCCCTGCGCCCCCGACAGACGCCCCCCCAGCTCCTGGAGACCTGCTGCGGGCGCCGCCTCCCCTGCGTGCGTGGCCTGCCTCCCTGCACGTCCGCGGGCTCGGCGCCCCCACCCCCGCTCGCCTCCGGGCCCGGCCGCAGCCCCTGCC
>LNAC01000150.1:1841885-1854217 GCA_002007465.1 Ailurus styani | reverse complement strand
CTTGGCGGAGCGAGCCGCTGACCCGGCCCCCCACGTCGTTGCAAAGCCGGCGGCCGGTCCAGGGACGGCACCTCTTCACGGAGCCCCGGGAACCTACGTTTCAGATGAACGTTCCTTACTTCGAACTGCAACCTAAGCATTTCGGCTCTGCTGAGATTTTGGCACTCCTCCTCCGAGCAGCACCAGCGCGTGCGAGATGGTAAAGAACAGCTGGGGGCAGCGGCTCCTCGCTTCTACACAAGCCTCAACCCACTGGCAACGTCACTTACATGCAAAAGCCCTGGAAGTGCACCACGGGCACACGCAGTCGTCGACCAACAGCAGTGAGACAGGTGGGGGGCAGTAGCCCGCAGGGCTTTTCCTCTGGGCGACCTTCTCCGCGAGCCATGATGTCCCCCAAATACTGCCCACTATGTTATCAGTCCTGATTTCAGAATTTTGTTACTCTCGATGATTAAAGAGCCGGTGCTCAAATGGAAAAACCCACTCTACCTAAACAGTATTTTTCTTTAGCGCAGTCAAGCCCCAGGATGGGGTGGCCTCCCTCCAGTAGTAAATGCCACCCGACTTCCCGGAAAACCCACCCACTGGAAGGGAGGTGGTATCCCAAGCACCACAGAGAAAGCAAAGGCTCTTCATTTTAACAGTTTTTATTTCAAGTCACATAGAAGATTACTTTACTCCTGCATCTTCTCAATCGTTTCTTCCTTGTATTTGCCCTTTTCCTTTCCTACTTGGCGAGATTTGGCTTTGCGTTCAAGGATCTTTTTGCGGTCTTTGTCCAGTTTTAGCCTAGTGATAACCACCTGCAGAAAAACAAGACACTTCTAAAGCTTTCAACAGTTACCAGCTTCACAAGCTAACGGAATCATACCCATTTTTATTTCTAATGTAACTTGAGAATCATCAAGTTGGAATATAAACGTCGCTTCGACCCGTAAAACCACCATACAGGTTCTTGTGACAAACCTAATTGTTAAAGGTCTCCAGGTGACGGTAAATTTTGGTTTTATGAAGGAAGGCGAGGAACAGGGGAAAATAGCATTGAACCAGGTTTGGGAACACAGCAAAACGACCAAAAAGAAAATGACTGCCATTATGGAGCCTGAACTTTAGTATGGGAAGAGAGAAAACAAAGTAAGTGGATGTGTCAGACTGATATACAGAAAAACAGGGCAACATGGGGGAGCCTAAGGACTGCTGGCGAACAGGGGCTAAATCCTATAGGGGGATCAAATAAGGCCCTGCAGACAAGGCTACATTCAGACACCGGAAACCTCGAGCACATTATGGTGAGAGACGTCAGATAGACAAATGCCGTGTGATGTTGGGGATATGTTCTATTGTAAAATGTCAAACTTGTGACAAGAATAACATGGTCAGTAAGGGATGGGGGACAGGACAGATGTTAAGGTATAAACTTACAAACTACAAGTCCTATAGATACGATGTGCAGTAGTGATACATACACCATATCGTATCATAATCACCAAACTTGCTAAGAGACTGCAACTTCGTTACTCCCACTACTAAAATTAGCAATTGGGAGGAGAGCCACCACACACTGAGATGGTGCCAAACCGTGGACAAAATCAGAAGTCTGAACACATTAGATCTGAGGTTATCAATCAGAAATCCAAGCTGAAATGCAAAATAGGCAACTGGGTGTTGAGGTCTGGGTTGGAGTCATCTGCCTTTAGAGGTCTGAAGTCCTTAGACTGAAATAAAGAGATGAGGACAGTCCCTGAGCCACAGCGAAGGAAACTGTTACGTCCTATGCTGTGCTACCGTGAAAAGACCAAGAATCTATCGCTGGATTGGTGACCTGGACAGCAGCTCATCTGCTGGTGGAACAGACACAGGACTGGCGAAGGCTAGACAATGGCAAAGTCCCTGCTCTCAGGAGACACACACTAAAGGAATAAGAGGGAAGCGTCACCACGCTGATAACCCACCAGGGGTAGGGAAGAGGGGTAAAGAAAACACGGGAAAATACTAAAAGTGAACTCCAGGTGAAAGAGATGTAGGAATTTTGCCACACCAATCCTTCAACTTTCCTGTAGTTTGAAAAAACATATTTATAGCAGCATGATAAGATCTTTTAAAAACCACAAAAGAGAAATTGCAGTATCCAAGATTTTACATCTAAGTTCCAGACAGGCACCTGCATGGGAAACAGACCAGATTTTCTATGCTGGCTCAGACACTACCACTATCCATGAAATCTTAGCTTGTGGACTTCTGCTTTTTCCCCATTTGTAAATGGCTTAATGCTGTACAGGGTCGTAGAGTTGCCATACTGCTTACCTGGTTTTATTTACTTTTTAAGACTTATTTATTTATTTTAGAGGGAAGGGGAGAGAGCAAGGAGTGAGACAGTGCATTAGTGGGAGGGGCAGAAGGAGAGGGAATCTCAAGTAGATTCTACACTGAGTGGAGAGCCCTACTTGGAGGAGCTCAATCCCAGGACACTGAGGTCACAACCTGAGCCAAAACCAAGTCCCAGGCTTAACTGACGGAGTCCATGAGGAGCCCCTGCTTACTCCTTTAATACTAAAAAGGAACAGAGTATGAGCTCCATATAATAGAAAAATTACCCTATTCCCTAGATTGTAAGATTTGTTCACCATAGCTTACACACCAAGCTTACATAGCTTATCACCATAAGATACATTAAATATATATAATAACTGTTAAGACGCCTTGATCTCATAAAAATTTTCAGACTGCTTTCTAAAACTCCATTCAAATATTGTGTTGGCTTTAAGACTGGTTTCTAGAACCTCTAAAGCCAGGGGATTCTATTTCTCTCAGGCATTCTTAAAAACACCTACCTTGCTAGGGTGAATGCCCACATGGACGGTTGTGCCGTTCGCCTTCTCTCGCTGCACTCGTTCAATGTAGATGACATACTTCTTCCTGTAAACCTGGACGACCTTGCCAATCTGCTGACCTTTGTAGTGTCCTCGCACAACCTAAACGTTAAGTTCAAAAATAACAGAAATATTAAGATTAACCTTGGGAACCAGGAAAGCTACAAATCCCGTAAACCTCATTGACTCGATCAGATCTGTGAGAACTTTCAATTTTGAAAGACTTAACGGCTGGCGGAGATGTGCCAATAATTCTCTCTGGGTTTAACCTGCAGATAAACCATGCCCCCATATAAATCTAAGGATAGACAGCACATCCATCAACTGGTGGTCCACAAGCAGCCGTGGGCTTGGTGAAAGGCTGGCTTTCATAGCAGGTGGAGAAGGAACTTTACTCCTTGTCAAAGGAGGCAAGAGGCCACAAGATGAAATTCACAACCCATTCACGTGTCCAACCCAGTGCCAGAGTGGGCAGCACCGCAAATATGAGTGGGAACCAATTCTTTCCCAAAGTCTACCAGTTTCCTACCCCAGGAGTCCCAGTGATCCTCAGTTTGTCAAGAAGCAACCCAACGTGCTTCTGCACAGATGTTTCTCTCCAGCTGCAGATTTTCTCATTAAGAGATCTTGAAAACAGAGGAGACCACTTCCAGAATCCACTGGCAAATCTGGCACCAGTACGGTGGCACATGGCTGGTGTCAACCCACACCACTATCTGGCGACTGGCTTTTTACTTAAAGGGGTGTTAACCTCATCAAAAAACAGTGGCGATGGACAAGCTGCTTTAGAGACTTGCCTCAATCTTGTAATCAACAGCTGCAGGTTACAGCTAAGAAAACACATACAGAGATTTTCACTTAAACTGATCGGACAACTTGTTTACTGGTAAACATACAACAACTACATAAAACCATGGTTCGGTGAGGGTTCCTGTATCTGGGTTTTGATTCAGACAAAACTCTGAATTGGTCCTCAAATGAACCTTTGGGGACCAACCACACTGAGAAAAAGCTCATCACAAAGTAACGTGTTGGTTTTAAACCGTCTCTCTTCTGGTTATTATGCCCAAATTCTCATGCTTCGGATAACTGATCCTTTTTCCTGTTTGACTTTTTAGCTTCCTCTTGCACTCCTGTTCTGGGAGTAACGTCTCAGGGGCATCATTCCCAGAACGCAATCCCTCTTCCAGGCCCGGTGTGCGGGACGCCCGCCAAGATGACCCAAACACGGTACCAACCTGCACTTCATCATCCTTTCTGATGGGCATGGACCGAACGTTGTATTTCTGTCTCAGCTCTTTGGAAAGAGGGGAAGACATGATCTTTCTGCGAATGTGGGAAGGTGCATTGAAATGCCGTTTCCGGTTCTTGCTCCGGTCAGAAGTCACAAAGGGATTGAACTTCATTTTGGCTAAAGAGAAAAGTTAAAAGACATGTCAACCCTTAAATGATCACAATCTCGTCTAGTTTCCAAACAGGTAACAGCAACAATGTCACCTCGATAGGTTAGAAAGCCCACGGACACGGTCATATTCTACCGGGATGTTTTCTGTACTTGTTTATTGAATAGACAATTCCCGGGAGCCTGGGTGGCTCAGTCCCTGAAGCATCTGCCTTCCACTCAGGTCATGATCTCAGGGTCCTGGGATCGAGCCCCACATCGGGCTCTCTGCTCAGCGGGGAGCCTGCTCCTCCCTCTGCCTGCAGCACCCCCCGCCCCCGGCTTGTGCTCTCTAATATATAAAAATAAGATCAAAAAAAAAAAAATTTCTCCATCAGTAACACACTTGCTTCAGGTCACACCCTCCAAGCTCCTGAAATACCGGGTAAGGAAGTTAAGACAGGACTTGCATCTCCGATGCGTGAAGACAAAGCCGACCCATAACTCAATTATTCAATCAGAACATCACACTTTGCAAAGACCAACCAATATCAGGTGCACATCCCGGGTCCAAAAACCCTTCTCCTGGGCGAGCGCGGCCTGCGTGTTCCCTGCCTTTACCAGAAAATTATTTCGAGATCATTCCTTAAGAAACTACGCCGACCAGACTCGTCTCCATCCCCAGAAAACGCTTCCCCTCCAGGAGCCGACGCAGAGTTCCCAAACCCCCTTTCCTCCTCCCTCCCCGAGCTCGGCGGCTCTCCAGCTTGCAGGAAAACAGATCGAGACCATCCTGGCCCCTATCCCTGAGTGCTAATCCTCCGCTGGGAGGGTATCGGACCCCTGGGGTCAAAAGACATCGCGCCCGCGAACGGATGGCCGTGGATTTCTCGCGCTTGCACGGCCAAAACTCACCCACAGGCGCTCCAGCGATGGCCGCAGGAGGGAAGAGATCCACACGTTACTTCCGGTTCTGTAAGTTGACGAGAGATCTCGCGAGACCGATCATCTCTTGGCGCGAGAGAGTCGCGGGATTTGAACGAGAGGGAGAAATTGGGAAAGAAACTGATGACTAGGGTCCCCCGCGGCTTGGAGGGGAATTGCAAGGAACTGCAAAAACTGCCTTCTCTAGGGCCTGGTTCCTCCCTTGGGAAGTCTGGGTTCTGCAGGTGGGTGCTCCGGAAAGGGTCGCTCCTGGGCTGCTCGGGGTGTAACCGTTCCGGTGCGTGGTGAAGGAGCGGGCGCCCCGTTCGCCGGGAAAGGGCAGGTCTAACTAGCGGCCGCCAGGTGACGCTGGGCCTGCGGCTGCCGGTCACCTCGGTTCCGCGAGTGCGCGGGTCTTTCGCTGAGCTCCGCCGCCCCGCCCCGCGGCGTGTGCTGCCCGCGCCGTGGGGCCGCCCGAGACTCGGCTCCAGCCGGCCACCCGCCTTGCGAGGGCGGGGACGCGAGATCCACCCCGCCCCGCGCCAGGAGGTCTGCACCTGCGTGTCTAACGAGCTCGCCGGTGATGCCCAGGGTGCCTGTCCGAGACCACCCCTTTCTGAATGTTACTGCCTGCTGTCCTTCGGTTCGGGGTCTGATGGAAGCGGGGGTGGAGGGGTTGCGCGTGTCTGCAAACGGATGCTGGAGCGGGCTGTAGTGCGGGCCGGAACGGGGCGTGTGGCGGGGGTGAGTTCCCGCAGCTGGCCTGGCCGCGCACCTGGTGGGGGATCCGTTTCTGTCGAATGAATAATGCTTTGTCATTGAACGAGCGATGCGGTGTCCTACTGACGGAAGACACGCACTTCGTGATAATTCGTAAGAGGTAGTGAGCTTGCTGAGTCCTGGGACACTCTTTTACTCACTTTATGTTGTTAACTCCTTTAATCCATCAAATAGCCTGGTGATGCTGGTACAGATGGGGTCACTGACCCACAGAGAAGTGAGAGGAACTCGTGTAAGTTATGTAAAACTTTAGGTTATAGATGAACCCGTTCAGGCTCTTCCCAATCCCTTCCGCATATGGTCCCGATTTCTAGGACTCCACTGGGTCAAGTCAAAAAGTGAGAAACCACGTCATTGAGGAGCCAGAGTAGAGACAGTAAAGAACATGGGTTTTCATGACTTTAAAAAGTTGTGTTTTAAATATGCTGTAAACAGCCCTAGATTTTATTCTTAATAGAAAAATTCAGTGAGGGGCACCTCGGTGGCTCAGTGGTTTAAGAGGCTGCCTTCTGCTCAGGTCATGATCCTGGAGTCCCAGGACCAAGCCCGACATTGGGCTCCCTGCTCAAGGGGGAGTCTACTTCTCCCTCTGCCCCTCATCCTGCTCATGCTCTCTCTCACTCTCGAATAAATAAATAAAATCTCTAAAAAAATACAGTGAGAAGGGCGCCTGGGTGGCTCAGTGGGTTAAAACTTCTGCCTTCGGTTCAGGTCATGATCTCAGGGTCCTGGGATCGAGCCCCTCATCGGGCTCCCTGCTCAGCAGGGAGCCTGATTCCTTCTCTCTCTCTGCCTGCCTCTCTGCCTACTTGTGATCTCTCTCTCTCTCTCTCTGTCAAATAAATAAAATCTTTAAAAAAAATACGGTGAGAATACCTCTAATGCAATTCTTTTTTTCTTAAGATGATGATGATGAAGATGATGATGATGATGATGATGATGATGATGATTTGAGTAAACTCTACACCCAACTCGGGGCTCAGACTCATGACCCTGAGATCAAGAGCCACATGCTCTAGGACTGAGTGGCCCAGGCGCCCCTGTAATTCTTTTCAACAAATGTTTATGTATCTTTTGTAAGCCATCCCTGATCTGGACACTGGAGTTACAAAGTGAAATTAGTCAAAGCTTCTGCTAGCAGGAAGCTCATTGTCTAAGAGAGATAAGCAGCGAAACTGACAATCAGGGGACGCCACCCCCCACCCCGAAAAGTGCTTGATGAGCCGGCTGCCCTTGGTACTCCTTAAAAAAAAAAAAAGATAGAAAGCACAGGGAGAGAGGCAGAAGGAGAGGGAGGAAGAGAATCTTAAGCAAGCTCCACGTTGAGCTCATTGCTGGGCTCGATCTCATCATCCTGAGATCACGACCTGAGCCGAAACCAAGAGGTGGCCACTCAACCGACTGAGCCACCCAGGCACCCCGCCTTTGGTGCTTCTGTGTGGCAGGAATAGCAAAGAGCCCTGGGGTCAGGAAAGACTTCTGGGGCGAGATCACCCTTGGCTGAGTTTGGAAGAATTAAAATTAGCTCCACGAGGCAGTGGGAATCACTGGAGGGAGGGCTTGGAGATGTGAAGCAGCTTGACGTTTAGTCTCCAGGAGCCAGGTCCTTGTGGCTGGAGCGAGGAGCCTTCAGGGAAAAGCCCTTGGGGCTCCCGGCTGAGCTGAATTTGCTTGGGTTGCTGAAAGTTACAGGGAGCCGCTGAACGCTCCTGCCTTCCTATCTTGCCTTCCTTTCTGGTCTTCGCAGACACACCGTCTGTCTTCTTATTAGTTCCCCCAACCCCCTCTTTTTTTCTTTCTTTCTTTTTTTCTTTTTTAAGTTTTGTTTAAGTGATCTCTACACCCCACGTGGGGCTCAGACTCACAACCCGGAGATCAAGAGCCAGCCGGGTGCCGGTTAACCCCCTCTTCTTCAGGTCCCCCCTCTCCTCCTCCTCTCTTCCCATAAAGGCCTTCTCTGTTCCCTCATCCTGCCGATCATTCTGTCGTCACCCTTCCCTCCGGAGGCCTCCTTAGCTCCCTCCCCCCCACGCAACACTGAGTCATTGACATTAAACCTTCAGGTCACCATTTGGAGAGCACAACCACTTTATATGGTGTGAAGATTGCCAGGGTACAAATTGTACAGACAGATGCAAATTATGGGTAGCCTAGTTGTGGAGTCTGTTTACAGGCATAAAGTGTCTCGTGACCCTCTGGCCACCTAGGCTGGCTCCTCCGTCTCTCCTCCTTCCATGCCTCTCACAGGATTTGAAACAGGTCCTTTTAAATGGACTCTGGGGGGTTGTTTCAAGGATGGTCTTTGTAGGGCGCCTGGGTGGCTCGGTGGGTTAAAGCCTCTGCTTTCGGCTCAGGTCATGATCTCAGGGTCTTCGGCTCAGGTCATGATCTCAGGGTCCTGGGATCGAGGCCCGCATCGGGCTCTCGGCTCAGCGGGGAGCCTGCTTCCTCCTCTCTCTCCTCCTGCCTCTCTGCCTACTTGTGATCTCTCTCTCTCTGTGTCGAATAAATAAATAAAATCTTTAAAAAAAAAATAGAAGGAAGAAGTGGCTCTGTGAACAATAGGCATAACAAAGCGTCCCTAGGAAGATGACCGGATGGGTCAATTCCAACTGAGGTTGGGGTGGGGAAACCCTTGAACTGTTTCTGGAAAGGTAGGGAGGAGTTTTCCAGGCAGAGAGAGCCACCCAAGCAAAGGCCCAGAGGTCTGTACCAGCACCACCTGTTGGAGCTACAAAGAGTTTGTGTTGAGAATTGCTTTGTACCAGGTAAAAGGATAAGGGAAAGTGAGGATGGGGCCAGGGTATTTTGTGCCACAGTGGGACGCCTGGGTGGCTCAGTCGGTTGGGCATCTGCCTTTGGCTCAGGTCATGATCCCAGGGTCTCGGGATCAAGTCCCGAATGGGGGATTCCTTCTCCCTCTGCCTGCCGCCCTTCCCCCGCCCCGCTTGTGCTCTCTCTGACAAATAAATAAATAAATCTTAAAAAAAAAAAAAGGTTATTGTGAGGGAAGGTAGCAAAGTGTATGTGCGTAAGGGGGACACCCTGAACAAGGGGAGGAAGAGAGGAGCAACAGTTCACGTTTAATCCCAGGCATCCATCCGTCCGTCTGTCTGTCTGTCTGTCTCTTTATCTTAACGGTATCTTCCTGTGGTGCCCTGACCTCAGGGGGGTTGCTTAAAGCAAAAGCTTTTACCTGATGAAGGAAAGGAAGGAATCAAAGCAATCACATTAAATGATGCTGCCCAAAGAAGCCCAGGGAAACTGAGAAACCCTGAGTCAAATATTAAGCTTTTTACCTTCCTTCCTGGTGTGCCTGTTCGGCAGACGATGTCACACCCCTAACCAGACAAACCAGCCCCACGGAGCTGGGAGCTCACACTCTCGGGCTGCAGGACAGGTAGGCGGGCAGCTCTTGAGTGTTCTTGGGGCCAGAGCCTCCCAGGGCAACAGATGTGTTCACTGAAGATATCCTTAGCATCTAATAGCACTTTTCAATTTAATTCTTTAAAGATTTTATTTATTTATTTTTGAGAGAGGGAGAGTAAGAGGGGGAAGCAGATTCCTCGCTGAGCAGAGAGCCTGATGTGGGGCTCGATCCCAGGACCCTGAGATCCTGGTTTGAGCCAAAGGCAGATGCTTCACCGACTGAGCCACCCAGGCGCCCCTTCAATTTAATTTTTTGAATAAGACGTTTGCTTGTTTCAAAAAGTATCAAAGGGAGGGGCGCCTGGGTGGCTCAGCGTGTTAAGGGTCTGCCTTCTGCTCAGGTCATGATTCAGGGGTGCGGGGATCCAGCTCCAAGTTGGGCTCCCTGCTCAGTGGGGAGTCTGCTTCTCCCTCTTCCTCTGACCCTCCCCCTGCTAGTGCTCTCATGCACTCTCTCGCAAATGAATTAAAAAAAAAAAAGTATCAAAGGGAAAGGGAAAATCACCCCCGCCCTGTCCCATCAGTTTCTCATTCCCTTATCCAGTTAATCACTGTTATTAATTTTTTGCGTGCTCTTCCGCATTTCTTGATGCATACATAAGCACATAGAATGTGAATTTTTATTCCCCCCCTTCCACAATGTTCCACACCACGTCTATCCGGTTGGCCATCGTATCTTGGAGACGTCCTGTGGGGATATATGCAAGTCTCTCTAGAGGATGCATTTTTAGGACAGGACTTGCTGGATCGGAGTGGAAATTTTGATAGCTAATGTCAAATTTCCCTTCCCGGGGTTACCCATATATATTCCCACCACCTCCCCTACTTTCCCTCCGCTTTGGCACCAGAGTGGGTTTGAATCTTTCAGGGTTTGACAGGCTAATAGGTGAAAGACAGTGTACCCGCAGAAACTGTAATGTGCATTTCTTTCACGAGCGTGACTGACAATGTTTAAGACCCATGTGCGTGTGTCTTTCCGAGCTGTCCCTCTCATCTAAGGTGAATTAGCCGGAATGTCAGAACTCAGAGCTTCCCACATGCATTGGCGATGTCTCTGGAATCTTTGAGAAAATAGATACCTTTATTTAAAAAATAGCCGTTTGGCATCCTTTGAAAATAAAAGAAGTGCCGTCCACAGGTCACCACTGAACAATATGAAAACGCTACAGGTATTCTGAGGGTAAGACAGACTCATTAGAGTCTTTGTGAATATAACATTTTTAGTCCTATAATAAATATGTTTCCCACGAATCCACCTGTAATCCCTCTCCCCCAAATAGCACCGATACTCTTCTCTAGTCTCGAAAAGAGCACAAAGAAGCCTGGAAGTTAAGTGTTTTAAATCAGCCCTCCCTGTGTCCCAATGTCCCCTGTAGGATGGACCCCATCCCCCCGTGGTCCCCAAATGCACACCACTATGGGGATTTGGGAACCAGGTAAGAGGCAGGGCGCTGTTTCTTTCCCCGCAGACAGGGATCTTTGCTGAGACAGGGGTAGCCTGTGGGGGCCTAGCTGCTGGGTCCCCGGGAGGTGGTGAGAAGCCACCTATTTGAGAGAGTAGCTGGACATTTTTGTTGTTTTTTTAATCCAAAAATGAAGATTATGGGCCTCAATGAACAGAAAACAGCTGTTGGCAAGTGCCTCGCCCCACAATTAAGACCCGCTCCGAGGCTCTTCGAGTGGCCCTCCTCGCCGAGCCCCAGGACGGTCCAGGGTGGGGTCTGCAGGACCTGGGCTTCAGTGTGCGGAGACAGCGGCGTCCCTCGCCAGCGCAGCTGTTCCCTTCCCCACCCATCCTCGCCCAGCCCGGCTGGGAATCCGCCCCGGGGAAACTGGCCCAGCTGGTGTGGCCTCTAACGAGTGCTTGGATCACGAGGAGGACCTGGGCCGGGAGGGAGGCGGAAGCCCCCAGGGGTTCACTGTGCCCACATAGTTCTCCGCTGACTCAAGTCTCAGCCATCGGGCTCCCCCTGCACGCCCTGCCTGCCTGTGCATCCTTGAGAACCCCAGGACTCAAGCTCTGGACCATTCCCTGGGCCTTGGGGAGACCGCTGGCTCTGTTTGTGGGCCGCTTTGCTGGCCTCGGCCCCTGTTCCCCAGGGTGGCCCCTTTCCGTTTCGTCCCCCGAGATCCTGGACCACAGCCTCTGAGGTCAGCTTCTCCCCGAGTGGAGACCTTCCAGGCTGGTGACTTGGGGGTGGGAAGGCATATGCTGGCCCAGCTGTGAGGGTCGTGGATGGTTGCGGAGATCACGGGAAAGGGGCTTTTGGCCCCTGAGCCACCCCTTTTATTGGTTCCTGAGAACAAGCTAGAGAAGCCCGGGTGGCAATTCTGACCTGGACGAGTCCTGCGTTGGGTCCCCCTCCTGGCGCAACGGAGCCCCACCGGGCTTTAGGCAGGTCCCCTGGCAGATAGGGATGGCACCTGGGGCTGGTCACTCCACAGGAAGGGGGGACACCCATCTTCCCACCTTGCTCCGTTCCAGCCCGGAGGAAGGGGAAGTATCTGCAGAAGATACCCCCGCCCCGGGAGGGGGGCAGAGCTGTTGCTTCCGGGGGAGGGGGGAGGGCACCCCATTTTCCACCCTGGCCTGGAACACAGAGTTGGCATTGGGGCCCGGAGCTCGGCTCCAGCCGCAGACAAGACCGGACAGGACCGGACCGGACTGGACCGGGTGGGCCGAGCGGGAGGTGAGGACGCCGTCCAGGCTGCCCGTCCCCGGGGGCCTCACCCCTCCCAGCTCACCCCCCACCCCCCACCCCCCAGCTCAGTCCAGGGCGGCGCTCAGGCCTGCTTCCTCACCAGCAGCACCCAGGGCAGGATGGCGGCCACCACGGCCACCACGGCGACCAGGGTGATGAGCAGCAGGGCGCGCGAGCGGCAGCAGAAGGCCCGGCCGGAGCTGGGGGCCGGCGAGGCCTCGGACAGCTCGGCCAGGCTGCGCC
>LNAC01000150.1:1808174-1841778 GCA_002007465.1 Ailurus styani | reverse complement strand
GCCGGCCTCCACGGCTGCTGCGCGGCGGCCAGGGGGTTCGTGGGGCCCGGGGCGTCGGGCGGGCCCACGGGCACGGCCAGGGTCTGCGAGCTGCGGTCCAGCACCGACGGCCAGCGGGAGCTCTTCTTGCTGAGGAAGGTGACGTAGCGGCAGATGGGGCAGACGATGGTCCTCTGCACTTGGCCGTCCACGCGGGTGGAGAGCAGGTACTTGACCAGGCAGTCGTGGCAGAACACGTGGCCGCAGCTCAGCGTGCGGCTGGCGCCCTCCAGGTCGCGGAACTTCTCGTAGCACACGGGGCACTCGCTGCCCGAGCTGTCCTTGCTCTCCCCTTCGGACATGGCCAGGCTGCGCGGGCAGGGCCCCGGCTGCGGGAGGGAAGGGCGGTCAGCCGCCACCGGACCGTTCCCTCGTTCCCAGCGCCCTCCCTGCCTCCCGGCTTCTGCCGCGCTCTGTCCTCCTCTGCTGCTCCTCCCCAGGGGCCTCCCGGACTTACACGGAGACGGGGCCCAGACCCCTTAGGGGGAGATGAATGGCGCTTCTGCAAGGGGGGCTGGGAGGCAGATAAGGAGAAACCCCAGCCCCTTTGAGACTCTGGATCCAGGTGCATGGAATGTGCTGGAGGTGTAGCCTGCCTGATACCTCACCTCAACCATGACATGCACGCGGGGTGAGGTCACCGCCTCGCCTCTTCCTGCTTTGATGCCCGAAGTGAAGGCAGGAGGACCCAGTTCCCCCAAGGGGAAGCAGGTAGCTAAGCAGGTGCTCCCCCAGACTCAGACTGGTTTCCAGTGCGGGTCTATACCTGGAGTTGTCTTTTTTTTTTTTTTTTTAAGATTTTATTTATTTATTTGAGAGAGAGAGAGAGCACGAGAAGGGTCAGAGGGAGAAGTGGACTCCCTGTTGAGCAAGGAGCCCAATGCGGGACTCGATTCCACAACTCCAGAATCATGACCTGAGCTGAAGGCAGTCGCTTAACCAACTGAGCCACCCAGGCACCCCGGGAGTTGTCATTTTCCAGGAGATTCTCTGCTCTTCCTCTGTCCCCCCCCACCCCCCACTCAGGGACTGGCTGGTCCACTGGATTGTATCTAGCCTTTGGATTACATTCCTCTGTGCTAAGTGTGCCCATAAAGCAATGACTCTTTTGAAAGTAAAGCTCAGAACTTACACATCCAAATGCCTGCTGGCCCTCTGTGTAGTCACGGCCAGGAGCTGTGGGCTCGTACCTCCACCTGCCACAGCTCGCTCATTCTTCAGATTCTTACTGGGCTGCCTAAGGCTGTGAGGAGACCTTCTGATTAACCTTGGTGAAGGCAGATTTTCATCCTTCGAGATGTCTGGTATGCTGGAGATGGCCCAAGTCACTGGGAGCCAAGCCTGGTGAGAAAGTCACTAGGCGAGTGTTGGGCATCATCTGAGAGCAAACGAGTGACCCCAAAGATGTTCTCAGCAAGGGTAGAATTGTTGGATTAAGTCCAACAGCTTCCCAGAATCTTGTCTTTGAAGGCAGACATCAGCTTGGGAGGTCCAAGCATCCTCACTTAAAGGTCCCCCGTATCTGGGCGCCTGGGTGACTCAGTCGCTAAGCGTCTGCCTTTGGCTCAGGTCATGATCCCAGGGTCCTAGATCGAGTCCCACATCCGGCTCCCTGCTCAGCGGGGAGCCTGCTTCTCCCTCTCCCTCTGCCCGCTGCTTCCCCTGCTTGTGCTCTTGCTCTCTCAAATAAATAAATAAAATCTTAAAAAAAAAAGTCTCCCTTATCACAACTGTGTAGCCTCAAGCCCTCTAGATCAGTCTCTTTAGAAAGAACTGTGATCCCCTGTTGCTGACACTTTCTTCCATCAAGGATGTAGACAGAAGACACCCGAACACCAACAGAACTCAGCCTCCAGACCCGAGAGACAACGTGATGGGGAAAAGATCAGTTACTAGAAAAGATTATAGCTTCTCAAATCATAAATTTCCTGGAATCTCTCTCCTCTCTTGGCTTGGTTCTAAATGCATTTTGCCAAGTCGAAAATGTCCCATAAGGAATGAGGAGCAAAAATATGGAAAGGTGGGGATCGGGGACCTGGGACCCCGGAGGCAACACCTAGAGCTTTTCAAGCTTTGGTCTCTGGGTGATCAGTGTGGCCCCCCAGGCTGGGGGTGAGGGTTTCGAGGGTTCAGACCCTGGAAGTGAGTTCAAATCCTAGATACACCCATTATTGTCTGTATAACCTCAGGTAAATTATTTAACCTGAGCCTATTCCCCATCTGTGAGATGGAGTTAATAATACTGTCTTTCTCTCAGAGTTGTTCAGAGTATTTTTAAAAAGATTTTATTATTTATTTGAGAGAGACAGTGAATGGGCAGACAGAGAGGGAGAGGGAGAAGCAGGCTCCCCGCTGAGTAGAGAGCCTGACACAGGGCTCCATCCCAAGACCCTGAGATCATGACCTGAGCCAAAGGTGAATGCTTAACTGACTGAGCCCCCCAGGTGCCCCTGGAGTTGTTCAGAGTATTAAATGAGCTAATTTAATTTAATGAGTGAAGAGCCTGGCACACAGTAGGTGCTCGACAAATGGTAGGTGTCATTGTTAAGGCCAGCCTCTCCCTCCCTTTCCTCTCCCAGTTGTTCTTTATTATGTAGATAACTACACACACACACACACACACACACACACACACACACACACACACACCCCTGATAGAGGGCAGCTCCCCTCATATTAGAATAACTGTACGACGTGATGAAGATCTGTGGCTCCCGGGGCACACCGGGCAACAGTTCCAGGAGAGATTATGTAAGTGATGGGCAATAGATAACAATTAATGTGGTGATTCCAGTGTTTCTGTCATTTCTGTTTCATAACACGCGTGCAGGTGTCCAAACTAAACTGGGATTTTCTCAGGAATGACCATGATTATTTCTTAAGCCAACTGCTAACATGTCCCCGTGCATTTCACAGTGGCCCACAGGCATGTGGCAGCAATTCTATCCATCCATCCATCCATCCATCCATCCATCCATCCATCCACCCATCCAATTGATCATCCATCCATCCATCCATCCATCCATCCATCCATCCATTCATCCATCCATCTATCCATCCATCCAATTGATCATCCATCTATCCATCCATCCATCCGTCCATCCAGTTGATCATCCATCCATCCATCCACCCATCCAATTGATCATCCATCCATCTATCCATCCATTCATCCATCCATCTATCCATCCATCCAATTGATCATCCATCTATCCATCCATCCATCCGTCCATCCAATTGATCATCCATCCATCCATCCACCCATCCAATTGATCATCCATCCATCCATCCATCCATCCATCCATCCATCCATCCATCCATTCATCCATCCATCTATCCATCCATCCAATTGATCATCCATCTATCCATCCATCTATCCGTCCATCCAATTGATCAACCATCCATCCATCCATCCATCCATCCAGTTGATCATCCGTCCAGCCATCCATCCATCCACCCATCAGTCCATCCACCCATCCATCCATCCATCCAGTTGATCATCCACCATCCGTCCATCCATCCATCCACCCATCCATCCATCCATCCACCCATCCATCCACCCATCAATCCATCCATCCACCCATCCATCCATCCATCCACCCACCCATCCACCCACCCATCCATCCAATTATTCAACAAATAGTTATTGAGCTCCTGCTGTGTGCTAGCTACTGAGCTTTGGCGTTGGAGATAAGGAGGTTGAAGAAAGTCATTCATGAAACTTCAGAGCCTAGTGGACATACATAAATGTTTTTGAAAAAGATTTTTTTTCCTAAAAAAAGAGGAATGGTGGTGAGTAGTTGAAGTTGTTTGGGTAACTGAGAAGTAGGTACCGAGGTAGGCAAGGGAATTAAAGCAGTTAGGAGAATGCTAGGGGAAGGAAGGACTTTTGAGGTCATTTAGTTAAATCTAGTTCTATAGGGGAGCAGACCCATCCAGGTCCAGAGAAGGGGAAATGACTTGATTGAGGTCACCTGGGAAGGTGCCAGAGAGGGAGATGGCAGATAGAGGGAGAGAGGAGATTCCATAGGTGACCCAGAGAACATTAGATGAGTTGTGAAGAGCTATTTAGCTGACTCGGGAAGCACTACCCTCCTTGGGATGAGCAGGGTAGAGGGGAGGAGAGCCTCTAATTCTGGAGACTGAAGGAAAATCAAAGGGATCCAGGCATGCAGAAGACACCCCAGGTCCCCACTGGTGGCCTCCCTGGGCAATCCTTTCTTCCTCCTGTGCTTCGGGCGCGGCACGTCACTCATGCCTGGACAGCGCCACCCTCCCCAACTTCCACTCACCTCCCTCTCTCGCCTCCCTTTCTTGGCCTTTCCCTGCCCTCTCCCTCCACGCGTTCCTCTCTTTCTCTTGATTCCATTTTCATTCTTGATCCTTGAGTCCTTCTCATGGGCTGGCCTCTGTCTGGGGTGCTGGGGCCGGGGCAGCAGGAGAAATGCAAGGAACGTCCTCTGGCTTGGGCTCATTCCAGCTCAGTTACAGTGTGGACATTATGTGCCGAAAGGCACACCCCCCCTGGTGCTTTAGGAGACTGTGGGAGAGGAGGGACCAGAGTCGAGCTAATAATAAATAATTATAACAGCGACCGTTTATTGAGCACTGATTATGTGGTTGGCATCCCTTCCTCGTGCAATCCTGACAATGACTCTGGGAGGTAGATATTATCCCCATTTTACAGACGAGGGAACTGAGGCTCGGGGCTTAAGTAACTTGTTCAAAGTCGCACACCTGGGACAGGGCAGACCCAGGGAGCTAGGGACTGCCGCCTCTGGCGAGGGTTTGGATGTGTCCCCATGGAGGGCGGTCCAGGCCTTGGTCACTGAGAGCAGGACCCCGGAATAGGAGACCCCAGCCCCCACACCTGCACAGAAACACCGATTTGACAAACATCCACGGAGGAAAATACCTTACGGGAGCTCCGGAATCCAGTATGTTAAGTATGGACAGCTTACCTCATAAAGTGGTTTACACATATATGTAAAAAAAGGAAGACATGAAACTTGCTTCGCCTTGGTCAAGTCCCTCTTCAGAGTGACTCTAAACAGGGTTGTCACTCCAGTCACCTGTGAGGCAGGAGGGAGGACCAGGCTGGCCCAAGGGGCTGGGGGAGGGGGGATGCTGACCTCCATGAAGCCCCCGGTGTCCCCCCCCACCCAGAGCAGCAGCTCACCGTGAGGACGGCTTGGGGGGCGTCATCGGCCCAGGTGATTCCCGTCGCCCCCCCCTCGGGACAGTGAGCCCGGCGAGGCAGAGAGACACTTCGAGGCAGCTGGGCTTCCCTCCTGGAGTCCCAAAACAAGGTCCTGAGCTTCAGCTCCGACCACTCCCCTAGACACCACACACAGACACACGTACACCCCTGTGCCACTTGGGTTTCAGTCCAGAACCTTGCCAGGCGCTGGGATCGCGCTCCTTCCCGCCCCTGGCTGGGCCCCCGGACTCACTTTGGCTGGGACCAGGGAGAGACGCATCCACCTCTCCGCCGCGTCCTCGGCGGAGCAGATCTGAGCCACCCGCAGGCGCTGGGCAGACAGCACGTCTTCCTGCTGCTGTCACCGTGACAGCCGCCGCCGAGGCATTTCCTAATGACTGAGCCGCTCCGGACGACAGCGAAGGGAAGTGAATGTCGCCCAACCCGTTTGAGGCCAGGAGGCTCTTGGCGTTGCCCAGGGGTTTGGCGGCCGCTGGAGTCAGGTGATCTTGACGGGGATGCTCAGAGGGGAGCACCCAGTCTGAGGGGGAGCCCAGGGATGGGTGTCCCAATGGAGTCAGTGACCCAGGACACCCTCTGACTGAGGCTGCCCACAGGTGGGTCTCCCCATTCCAACGATAAGAAATTTATCCCCACTGTCCTTCACGCTCCGGGACCCATCTCAGTGATCCTCCCCGCCACACCCCTGCTCCCCTGCCATGCCCCGGGGTGGAGGGGCCACGTCAGCCTCAGCGCGGTACGACACCCAACGTTGTATACAGATATTTGGGTGACATGTCCACGTGCATTTGCCATTCACTAAATGCTCAAAGGGGCTCACAGCTCCCAAAGACCAAACACCATGAGGATAAAGAATGAGACCGAGTTAAACCAGAGAATTAGAAACACAGACCTGCCTGGAAAGAAATCCCTGATATCCTGGGAAATAGGAGTGAGCTTCCAAACAGTCTGTAAAATGTGATTCTGTCTATGGAAATTGCACAGTTTTTTCCAGAGAAAAATCTGGAATAAGACACATCAAACTTGACAGTAGTTTTCTTTGGTGGGAGTTTCTAACCTAGATGTTTCTGTGATATTTGAATTTTCAGCCTGGCTGTGTGCTGCTTTATTATTTTTTAAGATTTTATTTATTTATTTGAGAGAGAGAGAGTGTGCACAAGTTGGGGGAGGGGAAGAGGGAGAAGGAGGCTCCCCTGCCCGGCAGGGAGCCTAACGTGGGGCGCAGAACCCTGAGATCGTGACCTGAGCCAAAGGGAGCACACTTGACCGACTGAGCCACCCAGGCGCCCTTGAGTGCTTCTTTTGTGATCAGAAAAGAATAATCGAGAATAAGGCAGGTACAGAGGGGGACGGCATGGGGACAACGGGAAACTGTTTGAGGGATTCCCTCCCAGTTTTCTCCGGACTGGAGGCTCGGTCCTCACGAAGCTGGATTTCTTCTGAAAAAAGGAGCTTCCTGGATCCAAAGCAGAGGCAGGCATGAGTGTGACTCAGTAGGGTGCCCCAGGATGGCCCCTCCTTGACCTGTCCCGTCATGGCCTGGCTCCAGGGGCACCCCGAGGCCGGCTGGGGAGGGCAGTCGAGGCGGTACACCTGGCCACCTCACCCAGGGACATGGGCATGGCTGAGTGCCAACTGTCATGACAGTCTCTCCCTGGGAGCTGAAGGGGAGCAGTCCCAGGCAGTCAGAGACTTAACAAATGGAAATGCGGACTGCCTGGGAGAAATTTGTATTTCAGATCAATAACAAATACTTCTTTGAGTGCTCACACACACACACACACACACACACACACCCCTGAGAGAGTAGATCTATCAACCGGAGAAATCGAAGCTTGACTTCATCAGATTGGGTCCAGTGTCTTGCCCCTGAGAGAGAGGCACATAGGACTATTAAGGTTTGACAGGGAGAAAGAAAAAGTTAAAAGTCCTGCCGCAGAGACTCCCTCCCCTCCTTTTTCTTCCTCTGTCTGCCCGTGTTCTGCGTCTCCCAAATGGTAACCATTAACTCCTACCCATTGGGGTGGCTGTTATAAAGAAACAAGACAAAACAGAAAACCCAGAGGATAACCAGCGTTGGCGACAATGTGGAGCGATTCAAACCTTTTCGCGCTGCTGGGGGGAGGATGAAGTGGGGCAGCCACCGCGGAAAAGATTATGATGGTCTCTCAAAAAATTAAATGTCGACTTACCATGGGAGCCAGCAATCACACTTGAGGCTCTCTGCCCCAAACAGTGGAAAGCAGGGACTCCAACAGATATTCGCACACCCGTGTTTCGAGTGCACAAGAGCTGTGAAACATACATGAGAGGTGATATCAGTCAGCCTCCAGCAAGAAGCGCGTTCTGCCACACGCTCCCACGTGGGTGAACCCTGAGGACCCGACGCTGAGGGAAACAAGCCAGTCGCCAAAGGACAAATACGGTAGGATTCTATTTATCGGAGGTTCCTAGGATCGTTGGGTGCACGGAGACGGAAAAGTAGAACGGCGGTGGCCGCGGACTAGAGGCGGGGGAGCGGAGCGTCCTTTCTTAATGCGTCCGGAGTCTCAGTTTGGGGAGAAGAAACATGTTCCGCCGACGGACAGTGGTGATGCCTGCGCGACAGCGTGAACGTGCTTAATGCCACTCAGGCGGTGAATTTTAAGTCGTATGGGTTCTACCCCAATTCTTAGAAGAGATAACCCCTGTTGTTGGTGCTTGTTCCTGCAAATCCTCTTTATCTTTACACCTACATGAGCAAATACAGAAATTGATTTGTTTCCCTTCCCTGCTCTTTTCCCCCCCAAAAGATAGCGCAGTGCACGCAGGCTTCTGCCTCGTGCCTGTCTTACTGGAGTCTACTTCTTATTTGAATCTACAGCTCCATGATCATACATGGACAGCATGTTTTTGGCATCCAAGGGTTCAGCAACTTCCCCGAGGAAGTTCTGGGACTCTCTGGCCTGGGAGAGGGCCGGGGCTTTGGGCAGCTTGGAGATGGGCTCCTTCCCCCGGGCTGGTGGAGGGGGACCGGGAGCCGGGGTGGTGCGTTCAGACAGAGATGCTCCCCTGTCCCCCTCATCCCTCTGTAGCATCCCCGGGGACGTGGGATTCCCCCAGGTCTCGGCTCCCCTGCTCCCCCGGAGAGACGCCAGGGGCCCAGCAGCAGGGGCGCGCCACAGTCTCTTCGCCTGCTATGGGGACAGGGTGGGGGGTGCGAGGCAGGGGCCACCCTAAGAGGATGGGGTCACTCCTGCCATTCAGAACCTCATGCCGGGGCCAACACTAAGAAAAGTAAAAGTGAGTCACCCCAAATATCAAAGGCCAAAAGGGATGGGGGACCAGGGGTGGGGAAGGAAGGAAGTAATCAAGGTGAAGGCCAACCTGTGCTGGCCCAGAGGTTCTTGGTCTTTCTATAGCACTACCATCCTGCGAGAAGACACTTGACAAAAATCGTCTTCTGCTGACCATGCTCCTGTGGGGAGACAGGAGGCCCTTGCACTTGCCATATTCCGGCCGTGGAGGCTCGCTCTGTCCTGGCTCTGGGTGATGCTGGTGCAGGGTGGAGGGTGGGGGGGCAAGCTGGCTGTGCCTGTGCATGCTCATGGTGGTTGCAATTAAATGATGCCCGTGGGCCAGGAAGGGGGTAGGTATCTCCTTGCCTTGCTTGAATGTGTGTGTGTGTGTGTGTGTGTGTGTGTGTGTGTAGGACCTTTGATCCTCCTCCCGCTCTGCCTCCACTCATCAGCGTCTCGACTGGCCTGAGGAATGTGGACAGATGGGAAAGCCTAGCCAGGGAGGGCAGAGGACCCCAAAGTATGGAGCAGACGAGCCTCTGGTCCCCAGGGAAGCCCATGCAGAGACCAAGGCTTTAGTGATCCCTGAGTGTTTTCCCAGGTCTCTCCCCATCCCTCCTTCCCACCCTCCCTCTGAGGACTTCTGTGGCTCCCCATTGCCCTCAGTGCAAAGCCCACATTCAGCCAGCCCACAAGGCCCTCACTGCCTTTCCCCTTGGCTGTCTCACACCATGAAGCGTGGCCATGAGGCGGCTTTCAGTTCAGATCCCTTGAAGGCCTTGGGCTTTGGGGGCTCTGTGATCTTTTCCACGCTTTTTTTCCTTTCCCGTGTGAACGCCTTTCTCCTTCATCTCCTGCCACGCCCACCTGCATCTCTTTTAAGACCTTGAAGGAGGCGGTGCTAGCTCCTCCAGGGCCCTGGTAGCCTTCAAGCCCAATAAATCAACATTTGTTAAATGAATAAATCTACCTTCACAAGCCTAGCTCAAGGGTGTGGAGCTGGGGGCTGGGGTGGTGCGCCAGGCAAGTTCAGGAAACACGGTTGTAACACTTTCTGCTTGACACTCCTTTGGAATCCACGTGAAAGTCCCCTCCTCAAAGTCACGAGGGGCTGAGACCCTCCCATCTGGCTGGAGACAGGTGAATGAGCCCAACACGAGCCGTCAGAGACTTACCTTAGCCACTGTTCACCAATGTTGTCTTTGAAAAAGCGTGGTCTCAAGCAGGTTCTGCAGGAGGTGAGTCTGGGAAGGAGAGGGAAGGTGGCCTGGGGAGGAGGGAGGAAGAAGGCCGTGCTCCCTAGCAGTTTGTCTTCAGTGATTGTTGCCATATCACATTGCCCCACGGACAGCCGTTGACTTGAGTTGTCTTGAAAAAAGAAATAGAATCACATTTTATTTTTTAAAGATCTTATTTATTTGATAGAGAGAGAAAGAGAGGGAGCCCAGCAGGGGGTAGTGACAGGCAGAGGAAGAGGGAGAAGCAAGCTCCCCACTGAGCAAGGAGCCCTAGGCAGGGCTCCATCCCAGGACCCTGGGATCAAGACCTCAGCGGAAAGCAGACACTTAACCGACTGAGCCACCCAGGCGCCCCTAGTATCACATTTTATTTAATTTTATTTATTTATTTATTTATTTATTTATTTATTTATTTATTTATTTATTTATTTATTTATTTAGAGCAGAAAGGCCTCACATTTATTACCCAAACAACCCACAGGGGCAGAAGAATAGTAACAGAAAAATCACCTCCCTGGTAAACCGTGTCTGTCGACCAGGTAGGAAGGATGTTTACAGAGTGATCAGAGAGAACACATGATACCTATTTATTCAGCTTAATGAACACATGATGCCAGTTGGGTGTGCCGTCTCGTGATGTGGGACGTCAGAGACCCAGCTTGGTCCTCCAGCGCCTCCTCTTGGAGTTGGACCTGATTTTATTACCGGTTTTCATCCGAATCCACTGGGGAATGGAACGACTCTGCTTTTGTTTCTTGGCCAGGAATCGCTTGATCCTGAAAGTCTCGTGAGAAGACATGGCCAGACGCAGTCAACCGCACGCAGCTCACATTTTAAATTTAAATATTAACTCTCGCCTCCGAAGCCCCCATACCTGTGAAACCGCACTTCTGATACTCTGTCCTTTTTTTTTTTCCTTTTGGAAAAAAGATTTAAAAAAAAAAAAGTAATTTCTACACTCAGCATGGGGCTCACACTCATGACTCCGAGATCCAGAGTCGAACGCTCCACCGACTGAGCCAACCAGGCGCCCCTCACTATACTTTTAATAAACAGCACATTTAATACCTACTGTTGAGCGGGGTGGGGGGGAACCCCACAAGTTTCTCCTTGCATACCGCCTGAAGTCGTGCACCCAGACACTGATGCCCTGAGATGGGGCGGGGGAATGAGGGATCGTGGCCTGGGGGGCGGGAGGAGGCAGAGGCCCGGGATCTCAGAGCACGAAAGAGGCCGCCTCAGGCTGAGCCCAACGCTGGGTTTAAACGTTTGAGAGCCCTTCGGCCCGGAAGCCACAAAACAGGATCAACTCAAAGAATCCTGAGAGCAGGAGACACCTAGCTTGGACGTGAGGATGAAACTGGCAAGGACAGGGGCGCAGGGTGCGCGGTGCGGGCGGAGGAGGAGAAGCAGGGGTGGGGCAGCGGGCGGGGCGCCCAGGAAGGCAGAGAGGCCCGCCGCGCCTGCGCGAGGCTGTGCACCTGCCGGTCACCTGGTCTGCGAGCGCTCCCGCCCCCTTGCCTCTCCCGGGCGTGAAGCTCACACGGCCGCCGCGCGCGCCGCCCACCCCAGGTGCGCAGGCGCTCTGGGACAGGTGCGGGGAGGGCGCCCGAAGAAGCGGGCCCGGAGGTCTGATCTCAGGGCCGTCAGTGGAAGAGACACCTCTCCCCACTTCCTGGGGGCGGTGGCAGGAGAAAGCAAGCTAAAAAGGAGGCTTCGATGGAGGATCGCCTCAGCCTTTGCTCTTTATCCCGGAATTAAAAGCCTCCCAGACAGTTGAGAGTCCGCAGGACTTGAGAGAGGTAAGGCCAGAGTCAGGGACAGAGTCCGGAGTGAGAAAAGTTTATATTTTTTCTGATTATAAACAAACAAACAAACAAAAAACGTAAAATATAAAAATGTAAAGTGTTCATTTGGGGGGTAAAATGTAAAAATGTAAAAAATTCATAAATGTAACAAATTCATAAAAGCACACACGAAGAAAAATATAAGCTCTATGTCACCTCTCCAGGGAGCTCCCATAAATATTTTGGTGTTTGTTCTAACAGCCTATTTGCATATAATAATATAGTTACCATATATGGTGATGTTAAAATAATTATGTATTATATAATATATGATTATCATAAGATAATAAGTGGGATTGCACTGTATACTTTTAGGACCTGATTTTTTTCGGTGGTTATCTTGTGGCCCCCAATAAACAGTCCTTTATGCCCCCCCTTTTTTTAAGAGGAGGGAGGGGTGGAGGGGCAGAGGGAGAGGGAGAGAATCTTTTTTTTTTTTTAAAGATTTTATTTATTTATTTGACAGAGAGAAATCACAAGTAGGCAGAGAGGCGGGCAGAGGGAGAGGGGGAAGCAGGCTCCCTGCTGAGCAGAGAGCCCGAAGTGGGGCTCGACCCCAGGACCCTGAGATCATGACCTGAGCTGAAGGCAGAGACTTTAACCCACTGAGCCACCCAGGTGCCCGAGAGAGATCGTAAGCAGACTCCAGACCCAGTGTGGAGCCTGAGGCGGGGCTTGAACTCACCACCCTGAGATCATGACCTGAGAGGGAATCAAAAGTTGGACGCTTTACTGAGCCACCCAGATGCCCCTATGTCCTCATTTTTAATAGATGTAGTCATTTTTTTAATCTATCGATTTACATTTAAGTTGTTTTCAATTTCCCCTACTATAAAAAATTTCTGCAGGAAGTGTGGTTTTTCCTTTAAAGATTTATTTACTTGAGAGAGAGCGTGTGTGCGTGAG
The DNA here is from genome assembly GCA_002007465.1 of Ailurus styani. Lineage (NCBI taxonomy): Eukaryota > Metazoa > Chordata > Mammalia > Carnivora > Ailuridae > Ailurus > Ailurus styani. The sequence continues at coordinate 1,829,252 of LNAC01000150.1, read as the reverse complement.
CAGGGGTGGGGCGGAGGGAGAGGGAATGGGGAAGCAGACTCCCCAGTGCGTGAGCAGGGGTGGGGCGGAGGGAGAGGGTATGGAGCCCATCACCAGGGCTCGATCCCGATACCCGAAGATCACGACCTGAGCCAAAACCAGGAGCGGTCGCTCAACAGACTGAGCCACCCAGGTGCCCCAGGCAGCTTTGTTTTTATTGAAGAATCTTGGTGGTGTTTCCTTAAAATAATTATTTGAAGCGGAATTGATGAGTCAACGTATAACATAATTTTAAATACTTGTGATAAATATTGTCACATTTCCTTCCGTAAGTGTTGTACCAGTTTAGACTTCCTCTAGCAGCATAGAGAATTGGCTTGTCATCCTCACTCACCTTGCCTTACCTACTATAACTTTAACTTTATCAAAAAAAGAAAAATCTTGAAATCTTCCACCTCTCTGTGATCACCGTCAATATCCTACCTCTAGCAATATCAGTAACTTGTTTGGAACACTGCAACATAGCCTCTTCATTTTCCTTCCTGCTTCCCTTCACCTAGCCCCCATGGTCTACTTTCCACAGAATAGTCCAAATTATCCTTTTTTTTAAAAAAATATGCTTCATGTCCAGCATGGAGCCCTGAACCCACTACCCTGAGATCAAGAGTCAGATGCTCAACTAAGCCACCCCAGTGCCCCTGAATTATCCTTTAAAAAATGTGTACTAGTTGACCTCAGCCTGGTCAAGACAGGCTGACTTGTATCAGACCAGAATTCCTTTAGAGAACAATGTAAAAATTAGATCACATGCATAAGCACCTACACTCACCCACATTCACACACACAGTTGTTTTAAGGCTTCAGAGAGTAGCCAATGTGGGCAGAACTTAAGTAATCAGGATCCTGTAGAGAGAGAAAACACTTTGAGGTGAAGGGCATCTTCTCTACTGCTTTGCTTAGGGAAATTCCTTAAGGAATTTGCTGATTTGCTTGGGAGGCATTGTGGCTGAGCAGAAAATGGTGGCCTAAAATCTTGGCATTATCACAGTGCTCAAAAATTGGAGTCCAGGATCTGGCAAGAAAGAAGAATCTGGTTGACATCCTGGGGTTTCAGCTGAGACACCTGAAGGGCTATGAGGTAGGAGTAAGGACAATCCAGACATTGGGCAGTCCATACAGAGCCTGGAAGCGTCAATCCTGATCAGATCAAACAATTTGACCCTACTCTAACTGCCTGAGAAAAATGCCAACCAGAAATGTATATCTCTTCTGGAAAAATAACAGAATTCAGAGCCTTTGCAATGTTTCATTCTACCCAGCATCCAGCATTTGACAAAAACTAACAGATACACTAGAAGACAAGACCATATAAACAAAAACCAATGGAAAAATAAGACCGTAGAAGCAGACCCAAAGGAGGAAAAGTTAGTATTATTGTACACCAACTCTGATGTATTCAAGAAAGTAGAAGGTTAACTAGAAATAGTTTAAAAAATTTTAAAGGTTTTGGTTTTCCCACTTTTATGTATGTAAATATGTATGTATTTTGAGAAAGAGAGAGGCAGAAGGAGAGAGAATCTCAAGCATTCTCCATGCCCAGTGTGATGCCTGCCATGGGGCCCAATCTTGTCACCCTGAGAGCATGACCTGAGCTGAAATCAAGAGTCAGACATGCAACCGACTGGACCACTGAGGCACACCTAAAAATTTTGTCTTAACCTGAGTATTGTTGACACAAAATGCTACGTTAATTTCAGGTGTGTAGCGTAATGACTCAACTTCTCTATGTGTTAATGCTACTCACCACAAATGTAGCTACCACCTGTCACCATACAATGCAAGTACAATGTCATTGACTATATATTCCCTGTGCTATGCTTTTTAGTCCCATGACTTCTTCACTCCATAACCAGGAGCCTGGACCTCCCACCCGATTCACCCATTTTGCCCATCCCCCTACCCCTAGAAACAATGTTTAAATAGAACCGAATAGAAATTCTAAAACTGAGAAATATAATTACTGAAATTAAAAAAAAGAAGCCCAAAAACTATAGATGAGTTTAACAGCAGGTTAGATACAACAGAAGAGAGGATTAGTAAACTGAAAGATAGGTCAGTAGAAAATAGTCTGAAGCATGGTGTGGGGGAAAAAAAAGGAAGGAAAGTAGAAGAGCATCAGAGAATATGGAATGTGGTATAAAGGTCTAGATACATTTAACTGGAGTCATTCAAGCAAAGGAGAGTGAGTGACCAGAAGCAATAGTTGAAGAGTTACTGATTACAGATTCTACAATATTAATGAAAGACATTAAATCACAATTTCAACATATGACACATCTCAAGCAAAATAAATACAAAACATCCCCACATAGGCACTTTGTAATAAAACTTATGAAAACCGAAGACAAAGAGAATTTTTAAAAATTGGCTGAGAGAAAAAGACACATTGCTTTTAGGGGAGTACTAACACTATTGCTAGCTCATTTGCAAGATAGGTGATGGGATCCTGGAGAGAGTGAAAGTCAAGGCTACGTGTTATAATCTTTAAATGACTGAAGGAAAACAACTGCCTATCTAGAATTAAAAAAAAATTTTTTTTAAAGATTTTATTTATTTGTCAGAGGGAGAGAGAGCACCAGCAAGCAGAGTGGCAGGCAGAGGGAGATGGAGAAGCAGGCTCCCTGCTGAGCAAGGAGCCCAACGTGGGACTCGATCCCAGGACCCTGGGATCATGACCAGAGCTGAAAGCAGCTGCTTAATCAACTGAGTCACCCAGGCGTCCCTAGAATTTTATATAGAGAAAAATATTCTTCAAAAATGAAGGGGGAGCAAAGAGGTTTACAAATGAAAACAGAGAGAATTCATTGCCAAGAGAACTGCAGTAAAAAATACTAAAGGACACTCTTTAGGCAGAATAAAAATGATCCCAGTGGGAGCAAAGAATGAAGGGATGAATGAATGACAAGAGATAAACGTGTAGAAAAATTACATGAGGGTGCCTGGGTGGCTCTGTGGGTTAAAGCCTCTGCCTTCGGCTCAGGTCATGATCTCAGGGTCCTGGGATCGAGCCCTGCATTGAGCTCCCTGCTCAGCGGGAAACCTGCTTCTCCCTCTCCCACTCCCCCTGCTTGTGTTCCCTCTTTCTCTCTGTCAAATGAATAGATAAAATCTTTGAAAAGAAAGAAAGAAAGAAAAGCTTGGGGCACCTGGCTGGCTCAGTTGGAAGAGCGTGTGACTCTTGATTTAGGGACCATGAGTTCCAGCCTCACGTTGGATATAGAGATTACTTAAATAAGCAAATAAACTTAAAAAAAAAAAAAGGAAGGTAAGAAAGGTTTAAAATAGGGGTATTTCTTAAAAATGCCCTTGCCTATTTGTATTTCTTCTGGTATGACCATATCTATATCTTTTGCCCAGTTTTCTAGCTGGATGCTTACCTTTTCTTATAGATTTTAAATGGATCTAAATATAGGTAAATAGAAATATATGCATGTGAATGCTGTAAATGCTTTCTGGTAGGGATCAGTTTTAAATCTTGACGCCTTGGTCAGAACACTAAGCACCCGCTTTGACCACTTGTTCTGATGTTGGTGAGAAGGGGGCTGGGGGCTTGAAGTCATGGTTTGCACCCAGTAGGAGCTCAAGAAATGTCTATTGAACTGAACTGAGGAGGTCACGGGGCTGATCAGACATGGGGTACTGCATCATTAGCCTGTGCAGAGTGAGGAGTTGTCTGAACCGGTGACAGCAGTAGTGAATAGGCCGGCAAGAACTGAGAATCCCGGAGAGAGAGCTCTTTCCGTTTCGGAAGCTGAGCTGCGGCCCTTGGCGGGGATGCCTGGAGCAGAAACGTATGATGCATACCTAAGCAAAAGCAGCAGGTGGCGCTCTAAAGACGTGCCGTTGCCGTCCAGACTTGCAGGGGGGCCAAGATCTTGCTTGAGCACCTAGAAGTGGAAAGTGAGGCGTAGGGAACTTTCAGCCCTAACTTTTTTGCTCTGTGCTCCCTCCGGAGGTGAAATCCCCAAGACCAAGAGCGCCGTGGGTTATTTTTCCCCCCCTCTGTTTGCTTTCCCCGTGGGTGCCTGTATATATAGCGCCATCTATTCACTTCAGTTTGGACTGTGGGTCCAAGACTTTGATGAGCAAACCGATCCCCTGGGTCTTTTGTGAAAATGCAAGTTCCAATTCAGTAGGTTTGGGGTGGGGCCAGAGGTTCTGCGTGTCTAACCAGCTCCCTGGTGATGACTCACGCCCAGTAGTTCTCAGTCCTATTTCTGGGAGCGGGGAGAGGGCTGTGTCCCCAGATTTTGCAAGCTTCCTAGAGTAAACTCCCGCTGAGACGTCTGCAATACAGGTTAGAGCGTGGGTCCACTCCTGGGTGACCTTGGGCAGGCTGTGTGACCTCATGGGGTCTCCGCTTCCTGATCTTCAAAATGGGAAGAGGGGCGCCAGGCTGGCTCAGTGGGAAAAGCGTGCAACACTTGATCTCAGGGTTGTGAGTTTAGGCCCCACATTGTGTGCAGAAATTACTTAAAAATAGCAACTTTAAAAAAAAGAGAAGATTTACAGCCTCTACCTTAGAGACTGGTTTGAAGGTTAAAGCAGGATATCCAATGTGAAACATTCAATACAGTGCCTGGCACATAGTAAACCTCAACGAGGCTAGGGGTGCACTGAAAGAAGAAGCCAGGCGGGCACCCTGAAGGAGTGGCAGAGTGGAAGGAACAATCTCGAAGAAGGTGCCATCATCCGAAAAAGAGAGAGCCAGGAGGAGGGCAGGTCTCCTGATCAGGTGGCAAGCCTAAGGATTGCTTTTGAGGGAGATTAGAGTTTGCTGCAGGCTCGGCAGGGATCCTTCTGGAAGTGGCGAGGGTGGGTAGGAGCTGGACTGCCAGGCACGTCAAGTTTGGCTTGTTGCCACGTTTCACATCTTTAGGGGTCTTAGGGGGCTGTGAGCGGAGCTGAGAGGAGCCAAGGCTCACCCTGGTCCTGCCCTCATGCCAGACTTTGCCAAAGCCCGTTCAGCCTCCCCCACTGCTATGGGGTCCTCAGCCCAGGCTCCCGAGTTTGCCTGCGTGCTTTAAATAGGGTGGTGTTTCCACAGCATCTCGAAGGCCCACAGACATTTATGGACTAACTTCCGGTGCTCTGCTGAATGATCCGGGGACACAGAGACAGAGCTACGCAGCCTCCACCCTGGGGAGCTGGGTGACCCTGGGGAGGTCACACGTCACCACGGGAAAGGGATGGTCAGTGCGGGGTCTCAGTAGCGGTTCGTAGAACGGTGCTTCTTGTCGATGCGGGGGCCTGCAGCCACTGTTCCGGGGGGTCTCCAGACCAGGGCCGTCCGATCTGATAAAGATCGAGGAGCAGGTTCCACTCGCAGAGGCAGAGGGGAGGAGGGACTCAGGGGACCCGTGTGAAGCCAGTTGCACACATTATCTCACCGAAGCATCCAGTGCTGGTATCACCTCCATCTCATCGAGGCGGGAAAGGAGACTCAGACCCCAAGCTGCTCGTTCCAGGTCTCGCAGCGATCAAAGGGGAGGGTGGTGGCCCTCTGCCTTCAGTTCATGTGCTACGCCAGGTTCTGTGAAGCTCCGATCCTCAGTGACAGCTTCGCCCTTCCTCTCCAAATACAAGGACAGGGGCGCACAGGCACGCAGTGACAGCGGGGAGCCTTGAAGGCCTGGATTCAGGAGCGAGGACCCGATTTCTCTCTTCCCTTGCTCGGCACTGAAGGAAGTGTTTCTCCACCCCAGCTGAGCAAGGAGGCTTGGGGGGGGGGGTTGCCTCACTTCTAGATCACATACCCCCCTCCCCATCCCCGCTCACCCCCCCTCCCCGCCTTTGCGGCTGAGCCCACTTCCTGTCCTTGTACCTCTTTTGTCATATGGTGATTCTCACATTTCCTGTTGACTTCTGCTTGGTTTCAGCTGGTTCAGGCCCAGCAACCGTGGGTGCTGCTGTTGGTCTGACGACGAGGCCCGGGACACAGGAGCAGGTACAAGGGGATGGGGGGGTGCTGACTGGAGAAGGTCTGGTTCAGGTGAGGCTCAGCTGGAGGCGCCCCAGAGTGGGGGGGCTCCCGGTGGTCTGCGGACCCTCTCTCCGTCCATGTGGCTGGGGGCACTGGCAAAGGCTGAGGTCAGTTTTGTGAAGCTGGTTATGTCCGGTGGGGGGTGACACCAGACGTTTGCTTTGGTGGTGGCTTCCCGGAACCAGGCGGTCTATCCCCATCTCCCTAAGACCCCATCACCTTGATTTGTCTTTCTGTTTCCTAGGCTGCCTGGGTAGCATTTTCCAGCTCACAGAGAGGCTTTCTTGGGTTCAGACAGGTTTATCTTGCTTAACATCGCGCTGAGCTGACCAAATTAGGAGATTGTCACCAGGAGTCCCGCCCCTTTGTCTCACTCATGGCCAAGTCACTCCCTTCTGAACCGTTTTCTCGTCTACAAAATGGCACAGTGTCTCTATTTTGTGGGACTTTTTGTGATGCTTAATCAAGACAGTGATTATGAAAGTGTTTTGTAATCTGTAAGATGGTAACCAGAATTTGAGGTTACTTTTATTTCATTTTCTAAATGGAACTCCACACTTTTTTTTTCCTGGTATGATAGTTGGTATAAACCCCCACAATACAGAGAAAGTCCGAGTTTCTGCATGATTCCACCCCCGAAGATTACCACGGACCCTTTACCGTATAGATCTAGGCTTCAAAAAACTTAAAAATAATGTATTGCAGTAAGATATACATAAAATTTACCATTTTTAGGTCCACAGTTCAGTCATTGCCATCCGTGTCTAGAACTCTTACCGTCTCGCAAAACTGAAACCCTGTCCCCACTAAATACTGCATTCTCACTCTCCTCTTTCCCCAGCTTCTGGAAACCACCATTCTACTTTCCGTTTCTGAGTTTGACGACTCTAGACACCTCATATATGTGGAATCATACAGTATTTGTCCTTTTGTGACAGGCTTATTTCACTCACCATAATGGTCTCAAGGTGCACCCCTGTTGTCATAAATTGCTTTCTTTTTTAAGGCTGAACACGATTCTGTTGTACGAATAGACTGCGTTCCGTTAAGCCATTTGCATATGGGTAGACACTTGAATTGCCTCCACCGTCTGGCTCTTATGACCATGAGTTCACCAGTATCTGTGTGAGTCCCTGCCTTCAATTGAGTATATGCCCACGAGTGGAATTGCTGGGATCATATGGCAATTCTATTTTTAATTCTTTGAGGAATCGTCTTACTTCATACATAGTGACTGTGTCATTTGACAACCCTACGGTGGTGCACAAGGGTTCCAATTTGTCTACCTTCTTGCCAACACTTGTTACTTTCTGTGTTTTTGATTGTAGCCATCCTAATGGGTGTGCAGTTGCATCTTATTGAAACTTTGATCTGCATTTCCCTAGTTACCAGTGGCGTGGAACGTCATTCCATGTGCTTACTGACCATTTGTGTACTTCTTTGGAGAGACGTCTAATCGAGTCCTTCACATGTTTTTCAGTCAAGTTGTCTGTTTTTGTTGTTGAGTTGTAGGAGTTGTTTATATTCTGGAAATTAATGAGACTTTTAAAACAAATATTTCTTATGTCAAACTCTGTCCTTTAAGCTTTTTTCACTTGATACTATCATCGGAATATCATCTCTGGTTAATTTATAAATATCTACTTTGTCTTTCTCTTTTAAAAAGATTTTATTTACTTATTTATTTGAGAGAGAGAGCAGGTGTGTGTGCAAGAGCACAAACAGGAGGAGGGACAGAGGGAGAGGGAGAAGCAGATTCCCTTCTGAGCAGCGAACCTGACACAGGGCTCAATCCCAGGATCCTGGGATCATGACCTGAGTCAAAGGTAGACGCTTTGCCAACTGAGCCACCCGAGTATCCTTACCTTGTCTTTCTTAACAGCTGTGGAGTATTCCAGTGTATAGGCATACCAGAACTTACTGAACCAGTCTCCTACTGATGGGTGTTTATGCTGTTTCCAATGTATGGGTGTAATAACAAACAATGCTCCGGTAAACATCATTGAACACACACCTTTGCATACTAGCCCTATTATTTCCTTAGTATAAATCTTACAAGTTTATTGCTGGGTGAAAAGTTATACATCTATTTATAGTCTTGGTCCATTTGTCTAAATTCCTCCAGTAAGTGTCATACTTTTTATGTATTTTAAATTTCACATCCACTTTTATTAAAGCAACCCAAAGCAACACAATGAAAAATAGCAACTCCCCATCCCATCTTCCCACTTCCAAGTTTTCTTTACCGGACACAAACACTGTAAATTATTTTAGTTGTTTCTAAAGTGCCTGAATGTCTGAGATTTTTTTTCTATTTTAGTCACTACCTATTGACTTATTATGAAAAGTAAGGATATATCACCCTATCTATATTAATGCTCCTCCATCTTCCTGATATGGTTATATCACAAATTTTGGTTATATCAGTGTTCATGTTATGCTCTAACTATGTAAGTATTATTCTCTGAGCTACCTATTTTATTATTATTATTTCCTTTCATTTGCCTAATTTTTTCCCCCTGGAGTTGGTGGTTGCCTCAATTTTTCATTTTCTTAGTTTTCACATACATACCACTGTTTCCTTTCCAACAGGGCTTTTAAATTTATCTCAATAGGATCAGACACATCAGATAGTCTCTCAGTTCCCATCTTTTTTCCAACTGTGTATTTTAATTTCAAGCCTCATTAAAAACAAAAAGGCTCTTGTCTCTTTCCTTTTTGTAGCACCATGTTCTTGTTTTATGAATGTAGTAATATCTTTATTTCTCAGAAGATATTAAAGTTTCTCTTTTTCCAACTTACTTCTGCTTCCTCCATTGTAACTACTACTCCTGAATTTCTTTTGTGTGATTTTGTTCTGTCTTTCACACTGGAGGCTTTTGAAATGTTTGATGGTTCCTTGATAAATGTTCATTTTTATGATCAAGGAACTAGAAGCTGATTGGAGGCTCTGTGTGTGTATGTGGTGGGAGGGCAGGCAGAGGGTCTTGTTGGCTGTTGGGCTTCTCTGTGAGGTAATCCAGACGAGGCCATGTGGTTGGGAGACTTCTCTAGAGCCAGTTGGGTTCTGTTGAGAAAAACTCTCTGATCTCCTCCCTGGAGGGTACAAGTCAGGCTGTCGGCATTCTGGGAGGCTGTCAGGTGAAGGAAGGTAGGATCTTATCATCCAATACGCAGCCTTTGGAGGATCTGCCCTCCCTCCATCCCCCTTTTCTTTGTAGTATGATGACTTAGCCTTGCCCTCTGGCATGGCCCAGTGTGCCCTAGTCTGGAGCTTTTCTGGTTTAGTTTCTCCAGAGTAAACACCCTCCTCCTGCTGGAGCAGGAGAGAGGTAAATACCCTGGCTTGTCATTTGCCTGAGCTATGAAGTCAGCCTCTGAAATGCTTTGTAAACATACCATAGTTTCAGCAGATCTTCCTGTTCTTAGCCCCACCCCACCCCACCTTCTGACGCAGCTAGCATCTCCAATTCCTCAGCTGGTCTGCAGGTCAGAGACACAACACTGATTGCTATGGGTTGACATTGAGTCTCTAGCCTTCTCCGATCCACTCCGTCTGCTACACTCACCAATCTACTTTCCATTTTCCAAGACTCTGTTGACACCTTGGGTCATCGTCGTCTTCTCTCCTGTACCCTGTCTTTGTGGAGTTCTGCCTTTTCGAATTTTTGTCCTGTCTTTTTTGTTGTGTTTCAAGCAGAAGTGAAGATACAAATATTCAATCCATCGTGGTAACTGCGATGGTTATCACACTGGCCCTCTGACCAGCATTGTACAAGAGCATTGACTTTCTCATGCTTTTAACAGCACTGAGCATTATCATTTATTTTAAACTCCGCTAATCTGATAAGCAAAAAGGTATATCTCATTGTTATTCTAATTTACATGTTCAAAACTTATTAATGATACAGCTGAGTATCTTCCTAACTATTTATTAGCCATTTTTTGTTTTTTTTCTGCGAATGACTTATTTCTATCCATTGCTCATTTTTCTGGTGGGGTAGGAAAATTGGTACATTGTTGATATGTGACCAGCTGTGTAACAAGGCATAGGGTTGATCTCTTATTTTCTTGTATATTTAGTCTTGGAGCACAGACTTCAGAAAAGAGTGGATCTTAATGACTATGTCTACATTTTTTAATGATTTTTCCCTCCCTTGGATTAAGAAAATAATCTGTAGGGGTGCCTAGGTGGCTCAGTTAATTAAGCGTCTGACTCTTGATCTCAGCTCAGGTCTTGATCTCAGGGCTGTAAATTGAAGTGGCTCTATGCTGGGTGTGGAGCCTACTTAAAAAAGAAAAAAAGAAAAAGAAAGTAATCTGTGTTCACCATAGCATATTTGGAAAACACAAATAAACACAAAAAAGAAAATATAATCACCTTTTCTATCGCTATGTACTTGTAAAAAGAAGAGTCATTTTAATTTATATTCATGCTTTCGATTTACTAATCATAATTTGTCCCTGTATTATCATACATTGTTGTATGACATCATTATTAGTGGTAAGGTGGTATTCCATTGTGTGGCTATAGGATCATTTATTTAGTCAATACCCTATTGATGGACATTTGGGTTCTTTTGGGTTAAGATCTTTATTAACAAGGTTCCCCTTTGGATCATGACCCAATCTGACCTTGTTTCCACTCTGTTATCTGCTTAGCAATCTCTTTTTTGGGGGAGGGGAAAGGAGAAAAGGCAAACTTTAATCCGTTTCTGGTTAAACTGTTACTAATTCCAAATCAGCGAATACAGACTCTCAGAGATTTTCTAGCACTTTCTGTCTTTTTTTTTTTCCTGTGGTTTGGTGGAAGAGATGGAGAAAGGTTACTCTGGGATTCTCTTTAGATTCCTCCGCGCTTTCCACCCCAGGTAAAAAGGATGGAGGGATCTTTGCAAGGAGGAGAAAACAGAAGCAGATCAGGCAGGTGTCTGAAGAAGTCATCCCAGAAATAATAGCTTAAGTGAGAAAATCGGAAAGAATGAACTGTCCCTGAGTCTGCCATCAACTGTGTCCTCAGGCAGGGATCCCTACCTCCTTCCTCACCTCAGGTGGATTTCCAAGCTCCCTCGTGTCTTCCAAGGTGCCATGAATACCAACTTTGTCACCCCTGACGTGTGATCTGGACAAGCTGCTTGACGTCTCTGAGACTCGGTTTTCTCATCTGTAAAGTGGGGACACTAAGAGCTACTTCATAGCGTTGTCGTGAATGGGCGTTTGGCAAGCACTTATCCCAGGGCCTGACCCACACTAAGTATCCAATAAATGAAAGCTATTTTTATTGCATTCCGATTGTTATGTAAGACGAGGATAATTATATCATCCCCACACTGTGTGTATGGAAAAGAACTCTGCCTTCTCAAGAGTGGTTTTCTTTTTTTTTTTTATTTCACAGAGGGTGAGAGATCACAAGGAGGCAGAGAGACAGGCAGAGAGAGAGGGGGAAGCAGGCTCCCCGCTGAGCAGGGAGCCCGATGCGGGCCTCGATCCCAGGACCCTGAGATCATGACCTGAGCCGAAAGCAGAGGCTTTAACCCACTGAGCCACCCAGGCGCCCTCAAGAGTGGTTTTCAAAGCTCAGGCTACAGCTGGGACAGGTGCCAAGGAGCCCAGTACAAAGTCACCAGTGGACACCGACCTTCCTTTCCAGTTCATTCTTCCCCGGGGCTTGGACGCCATCCAGATGCGGGCCAAGTAAACATGCGACTGTTTAACACAGATAAGTGGGAGGCACGAGTGCTGGTCCGACAGGGGAAGCAATAGGAAACGCCACTTTCTAAATATAAAATATCCGTGAGCGTAACGGAAGGGGACCTGAGCTCTCGATGGTACGAATCGCCAATGTCGGGATGCCAGGAAGAGCAACTGACATGCTCTCAGGTTGTGTTGAGTGAGCATGGAGACGGGGGAAGAAGTGGTGGGTGGAGCTGAAGTTTCGCTCTTTGTGGCTGTGCATTCTTGGCCAAATTACCCTCTTCTGTAAAACCAGCAGGCTGGATTCTATTTTGTCCCCCAAATGCTGGCCTTGGTACTCCTGGCAGCATGCAAACTGATGTTACATGGGACAGGCATGGACAAGTGCCATTTTAATAGTTACAGATTTATTTTATAGAATATTAAGGAAAATAGGACTGGCGGTTAATACCAGGAGTTCTTGGATATGATTCTTTAGAATGAGGCTAATGAAGGATGTAAGTCTATTTAAAAAAAAAAAGAAAGTGAGTCAGTTCAGGGGCGCCTGGATGGTTCAGTGGGTTAAGTATCCGACTCGATCTCTGCTCAGGTCTTGATCTCAGGGTCATGAGTTCAAGCCCCGTCTTGGGGCTCCACACTGGGCATGGAGCCTACTTAAAAAAGGGAGGGGGAGTCAATTCAGAGAAAAGTTCAAAGATGATATGGAGAAATGGCAAATATTGTGAAGGGGGTAAAGTGAGAACATCAGATGACGTAGGCAGAATAATAACCCCCAGAACCCATGAGTGCATTACCTTATATGGCAAAATGGGCTTTGCAGAGGTGGTTAAAGCTTTTGAAATGGGGAGATCATTCTGGGATATCAGGGTGAGCTTCATGTAACGGAAAGGGTCCTCCTGAGAGAAAGGCAGGCGTCCAAGTCAGAACCAGCGATGCAATGCCAGAAGGGCTGCTGGAGAGAGGCGCCTGCAAGCTAAGGAGCCCGGAAGGTTCCAGAAACTCAAGGAGCCTCCAGCAGGAACCAGCGCTGCCAACACCTTCCTTTGGTCCCTGTGAGTCTCATTTTGGACACCTGTTCTCTAGAACTGAGGACAATACCCTCGTGTTGTTTTAAGCCACTCAGGGTGTGGTAATGTGTTACAGTGGCCACAGGACACGAATACACGGGACTTTCAGTGCCCTTGGAAGGGGTCCATTCTGCAAGTTCAAGGACTCCCCAGGGCAGAGCAAAGGAACTCGGCCTGAATAAGACAGTCCTCAGTCACCTGCCCTCACCGACCCACCGGGGAGGGGCCCGACCTTACCGGGACTGTAGGACCAACGGGCCCCCGAGAGGCAGGGACCTCAGCTCCCTCCGCGAGAGTGCTTGGCACCGGGAGGGCAGGACGGGTCCTGACACATGGGAGCTGCCAACAAGCTGCTTTTTTCACAGAGGAAGAAGCGGAGATGCAGAGAAGGGAAGTGATGGGCCTGTTGATGGGGCCCGATCTGGCCGAGAAGAAGAAACTCCTGAATTGCTAAGGCGGTGCAGGGGAGGCTGACTGCGCCCCCCACCAGCTCGGGGAGCCCGACTGCGCCCCCCACCAGCTCGGGGAGCCCGGAGAAGGGGCGGGGCTCCGGCTGGGGGTGGAGGGGGAGTCCTGCCTCTCTGATCGCCCCGTCTGTGTGTGTCTGAGCCTCCTGTCCTCACAGGCCGCCTCCGAGATCTTCTTATCACGGTTTTAATCACTGTGCTGTCAGAACACGACTTTTGAAAATCGTTGGAACAGCGACAGGCTTGGAGAAAGGGCTTTCCTGCTCCCCTCCCCCCACGACTCCTGGGGGTCCTGCCACCGGCCCTCAAATCAACTTAAATCAACGTCTTCTCCTCTGCGTGGCCTGCTCCCCTCCAGAGGGACGCGTGTTTCCTTTGCATGGAAGGGACATTTCTACCATGATCACCGTGAGCCCTGGGCTGTTTCTCAGTTCCGCACGTGAGCCTTTTAGGAGTCAAAATCGGCCTCCGTGGAACACACGCTCCTAGAAAAACCCCGATCCAATTTCGAGCAGAAATTGCTCCTCGTGCACAGGCCACAAAACCCCCTTCTGACATTTTCAAAGTGGACCTCGGGGCCTGCTCTGTATTACGCGGTGTAGGAATTGACCAAGGCTTGTGGGCAATTTCCTCCGGGATCCCCTGGACTCCGGGTAGGTCGTGAGCCCTGTCAGCTGATACCTGTAAACGGTCAGGGTACCGTCCTCCTACCGAATCAATGGTCTCCACATGCGTGACCCCCCCACCCCCGAAAAGCAATCCTCAGTCTCCAGGTGAGCTGGAGCTGACGTCCAAGGTAATGCCACCCAGCCCCCCACCCCCACGTCCTTGCTCTTCTCTTTGGAACGCTTTGGATTAGGAGCAAGGTGACTATGATAGGTGTGTTAGTCACCTTGTATTTCAAAATTCTGTCAGCTGCTGCTGCTTGCTCATTTTGTTTTACTGGAGAGTTCCTAACTGGAGTTCTGAACGATAAAAGTGATTCGATGAAAGGAAGGAAAGAGAGGGGGTGCCGGGGTGGCTCAGTCGGTTAAGCATCCGACTCTTGATTTCGGCTCGGGTCGTGATCTCGGGGTCGTGAGATCGAGCCCCACGAAGGGCTCCGCACTCAGCAAGGAGTCTGCGTGAGATTCTCTCTCCTTCTCTCCCTCTGCTCCTCCCGCCGCTTGTGTGCGCGCTCTCTCTCAAATAAATAAATGAAATCTTTTAAAAATATTTTAAAAAGAGGAAGGAGCAGCTGAGAGCCAGGGAAATACCTCAGAACCTAAAAACATTCGTTGCAAGATATTTGTTCATTCTACGTGTTGGGTGCTGCCCTCAGTGCCCCCCAAAATATAAAATATTGAGAAGTTCTCGCCTCTTTGTTTCTCCTCCGTGCTTACCACTACCTGACGGGCTAATGTTTCCTTCTTTTCTGTCTCCTTTCTTTTCTGCGAGCCCGTGTCATTAGCGGCTCTCTTCCCGGAGCCTGGAACAGGGTGGGCACTCGAGGCGATGTGTTGAACGGTTGCGTGCACGGTCGCTCAGTCCTTGCGTAGCTCTGGCTCCCGGGCTTCCGCGGCGATGGGAATCTGGCAGAAATTGCCCGATACGCCCAGCTCAGCTCGGTAAGAAACGCTCTGTCTCTTTTCAGCCTTGTCACTCCATTAGAAAGGGTTGGGAGTGAGAAAAGCCAGTGTCCCCTTGTCTCCGTGAAGGCAGGTGAGCAGATCTCGCTCTGGTCTGGGGACAGTCACACTGGTTAGCAGGTGTGGTGTCAACAGCCCGCGCGGTTGCCAGGCGTTGACCAAGCCGACGATTCACAGCGTGGTGCCTTCCTTCCCCGGGGAGGCAGCTGTCACTCCGGGGCGTGGGTGGTGACGCAAGGGGCAGAGTGGGAGCCGCGGCTGACAGGGAAGACAGCAGCTTGGGGGAGTGGAAGCTCTGAAGCCAGGAACACCGCGAGGCTGCAGATAGTTCCAGAACGGGAGGAAGCCCACAGTTGCGGTAGGTTGCTGGGGAAGAAACTGGGGCAGCTCCAAGAGATGCCGGGAAGCATGGCAGGTTCTCAGGTTCCATTGATAGGAGGGGACAAAAAAGACTAAGCAAGACTCTTGAACCTCAGTTTACCCCCCGGATAGGACTAGGGAGGGCCCTTTCCTTCCAGGTACGAGAGCAGGACTCTGACAGGGGGGCCCTGGGATGGCTTCAGCCTGAATTGTCCTCGTTGTCACCTGCGAGGGCTCCTCGGCAAGCTACACCGGAGTCCGGTCGTGGGCGAAGGACCCAGAAGCAGGTGGCATTCTCAGACAGACACGGTGGAAAGGGAAGGAAGAGCAAGGGGACGTTTGGATCCTACCTCAGTCATCATACCCAATGCCTGTCTTTCTGTTGACTTACAGACTGCGGGAGTTTGGGGATTGAGGGGGCAGAGAGAGCTGAGGTTTATTTTTTTTAAGATTTTATTTGAGAGAGAGAGAGAGAGAGAGAGAGAGAGAGAGAGAGAGAGAGAGAGAGATATCACAAGTAGGCAGAGAGGCAGGAGGAAGCAGGCTCCCCCACTGAGCAGAGAGCCAGATGCGGGACTCGATCCCAGGACCCTGAGATCATGACCTGAGCTGAAGGCAGAGGCTTTAACCCACTGAGCCACCCAGGTGCCCGAGAGCTGAGGTTTAGAAGGCATCGAATGGCTTTGAGTAGTTTGATGAGCTCGGTTTGTTCAAGGAGCCGCTGAGGATACCACAAAGACATCAAATGGAACTTCCCTTTCTCTTTGGGGTGGTGCTGGGGTAACCCCGCTCGGCTGTTCTTGGCTGTCTGGCTCAAGGGTCAGGGACCAAGCAGAAGTGGGCATTTTTGAATCATGAACTGGTCACCATTCTTTATCTTAGAAGGAGGGAATTTATCATCTAGTTGAAGGCTGGGCATTCTGTAGACCACTTAGCAAGCCCTTTTATCCAATTGATTTATCGAATGCCCACTCCGTGCCTGGCACTGTGATGGAGAGTAAGATAAGCTTCTCTATCTGAGGCACTGGCATGTATTATTATGTTCTTAATTTCACATCTCTCTTGCATTTATGTAGTAGCCTTTTATCTTAAGGGTCCTGACAATTTTACGGAGGAAGACAGTGGCTCCCGTGATATTAAGCGTGATACCCACTCAGGAAACTGCTCTTGCCATACCTTATCCTCTTGCCCTGGGTGGGTTTCTTTCTTTCTTTCTTTTTTAAATATTTTATTTTTTATTTGACAGAGAGAGAGCACAAGCAGGGGTGCGGCAGGCAGAGGGATAAGGAGAAGCAGGCTCCCCACTGAGCAGGGAGCTCGATGCGGGACTTGGTGTCAAGACCCTGGGATCATGACCTGAGCCGAAGGCAGATGCTTAACTGACTGATCTCCCCAGGTGCCCCCCGGGCAGGTTTCTTCCTAGCATCTGTCGTGATCAGACAGAAGGACATTTGTCTATTTGCTTATTATCTGTCTTCCCCATTAGAAGGTAAGCTCCACGGGGGTGGGCTGCTGTGACAGTGATGCACTTGAATCTCCAAGTTTCAGAACAGTGCCTAGAACCAACTGAGCAAGCGCTCAACTCATAGCTGGTGAACGAAAGACTTGCTTCTCTCTAGAAAACCACCTCTCTTGGGCGCCTGGGTGGCTCAGTGGGTTAAAGCCTCTGCTTTTGGCTCAGGTCATGATCTCAGGGTCCTGGGATCGAGGCCCGCATCGGGCTCTCTGCTCGGCAGGGAGCCTGCTTCCCCCTCTCTCTCTGCCTGCCTCTCTGCCTCCTTGTGATCTCTCTCCCTCTGTGGAAAAAAAAAAAAAATAGAAAACCACCTCTCACCTCAAGGTCCAGGAGTATAATTTTATTCCCGCCAAGAGTATTACTTTTAAATAAAAAACCCTATTTTTATTATGACTACTCTTTTTTTTAATTTATTTTAAAAATTTTATTCATTTATTAGAGAGAGAGAGGGCTCGCGGGAGCGCGCACAAGCAGGGGGAGGGGCAGAAGCAGACTCCCCGCTGAGCAGGGAGGCTGACATGGGGCTCCATCCCAGGACCCTGGGATCATAACCCGAGCTGAAGGAAGCCACGGACCGAGCCCCTGAAAGCTTCACCGACTGAGCCACCCAGGCGTTCCATGACTATTCTTTTTTAATACAAAAGCAAATGTCTGGGTTTAAGATTTGGGGTACAGAAAAGCCATGAATGCCCAGTTCCTGAATTCCAGGTCCTTTGTCACCTGGCATCACCTAAGTTCCGCCTTTTGGACTAGCAAAGATCTCTCTCTATGGTGTTTTTTCTCATAATTTGGGGCATTTTCCAGAAAGTGCCGTTAGTCTTATGTTTGGAGTCAAACGTCACTGACTTACATTTAACTGAGTGTTTGCTAAATGCCTGTTGCCGGGGAAGAGTGGGACACTCAGTATTACCCCAGTGCTCAGCGAGCTTTGGTTCCTTTGTGGGGAGCTCAGACACCTCCACGACCAAAAGGCCATGTTCAGTAAGTCTCCGGTGAACTGTGTGGGGTTCTGCTTGAAGTCAGAGGAAGGAGCACTCATTTGGGGACATTAGGAATCAGGGAAGGCTTCCTGGAGGACGTAGCATGTGAATGAGATTTCAAAAGGCAGAGAGGAAGGTGGGCTGGCCAGGCTTAGGGAGCAGGTGTAGTACACAGGGCAGTGGGAGTCAGTAAGAGGCCCAGAGAGGAAGGGAACTGTTTAGGGGACACAGTGGAGGGTCTGGTCGGACCCAGATCGGCGAACTGTAGGAAGTAGACTGTGGAAATGTTGTTGGGGTTGCTCTGGGACGGCCTTGAATGCTAGGCTTTGTAGTTTGTACGTCATCGCAAAGGCAACAGGATGTCAAAACAAGTTTTGGAGCCAGCAGTGCTCTGTACACAGAGGGATTTTAGAAAGGTTATTCTGACGGTGGTGTGGTCTGCTGGGCTGCGACCAGGAAGAAATTTAGGGGAGAGAAGTTTGGGCAGGGAGGGGCGGAGAGATAGGAGACTCTGAACAGGGCAGATCCAGGAGGGAAATCGTGGGAAAATGGATTTGAGAGACTTTATGACGGGAGGGTCTGTGGGGTTTGGTGACTTTCTAGAGTGAAGTGACAGCTGGGAAGGGGATAATTAAGGATAAGGGGACAATCGAGGAGGCTTTTCTAACGAGGGGAGTGACAACATCTTTGCCAGAAACACGAAACTCATTTTGGAAATTTCAACTGGGGCAAAAGGAGCATTTGTCTGGGGTTCAGCCGTGAGATGGAGGTGGTGGTGGGACATCCGGCAGACGCGTCCAGCAAGACTTTAGTAACCAGCCAGCCTTCGGGAGTCCCTTGGCCAGCCTGGGTACGGGAGCTCTATGCCCCTAAAGATCAGCAGAAAATACTGACCACAAAAGATAGGATGGAGAGATTAGGCCGAACCAAACCTCTGATCACGAGGTCTCTGCTCACCTGATTCAACAGAAGATTCCATGGACCCCGTCTCCTCGGAGTTTTCAAGGCAGGCCCGTGTGCACCGTGTAACCTTGTGTGTGTGATGTGGCTGGAGTCCTGCATTCTCATCAGCTTGAGTTTATCTTAGTGTCCAAGCTCCTCGTAAGGCAGCTGGTCAACCCCTACGTCCCCCCCCCCGCCCCCCACCGTGGAAACTGGCCTCTGTTTCCCAAGTCTCTGAGTTGGTGGCAGGGGAGGTGGGATGCTAGTGCATGCTCTCAGGGACTGTGATATGGACCCCTCTGGCTAGATCCATGCCTCAGGAAACCCCCACTGAAGAGTTCGTGGAGGCAGAGAGTGGAGCAACCTCACTCATCTTTGTTACGTTCGCAGAGCCGATTTTGTAACTTCTGTTCCCCTTAGAGGCTGCTTTCAGGCTTCACTTCCACTTTACTGTCCCGGGATGAGCATACTGGAGGCAGGGAATGGGGCAAAGGTTGTTCACTGGTACTTGGGAGAAAGCGCAACAGCAGAGGAAGGGGATCAGTCAAGGGCTCTGCCGTTACTAACAGCTTTGCCAGGCAAAGCCCATCTGTTGAGATGGGGCCAACGCACGGAGTTCCAAGAAACACCAGTCCTGGGTCCAGACTGGGCAGGAGGGTGGTGGCCTGCGAGAGGACACCACCGTTTCCTGCAGGGCTTGGCCCGCCCTGAGGTGACTCAGTGTTTTTCCCAGGACTTCAGCCAGGAGGCGGGGATGAGAGTTGCAGACTTTGTTTTTTCCTTGGGGTGGGACTGCAGGCCTTGGCAAGAGGTCCACAGGAAGGCCTCTGCCGAATTACCTCTCTGCCTGTGATCTCATCTAACAGAGCACAACTTCCGGCCAGGGAAGCAGAGCCCCAGATCCTGAAAGAGCTTCCGCAGTGTCCCCCAGGTCACCGGGCTTGGACAAAGACCTGCTTGGGTTTAAACTCCAGCTCCTCGGGGCTTCGGTTTTGCAATGTATATACTCGAGGTAATAATTCTGGCCTCACAAGCTGCTCGTGGGGATTGAGGGAGGTAATTTATTTAACGCATTTAGCACAGTGCGCTAGCCCCATAAATGGTAGTTATTATTAATAGACCCCCTAACTGAGTGACAGTATAGTCGTGGTTAGTAGTGTGGTTTCTGGAATTAAACCGTCCGGACTAGCTGGGTTTGGATCTTGAGTCCTCTTCTTTTCTAGTTGATTGACCTTGGGCGACGTTATTTTGCTGACTCTCAGTTTCCTCACTGGCGAAATGGGCATTTTAACAGCACCTAGTTCACAGGGTCGTTTCGTGGATTAAATCATGCAAACCAAGCATTTCTCATAATTGTCAGTGCTTACAGATGGCACAATAAAAGGGCACTACTCTTACTGTCATTATCGTGATCTTTGCAACCCTCTGTCTTTCAGAGTCTAGCTCAAGGTGCCGTCCTTCCCGCAAACCCCATTCATCACGTCTCCCAATTTTTATTGATTCGGACCCCTCTTACAATCCATTTTGCATTGTTCCCATTTAGGTCCATTTCCTCAAAAACAAAACTGGACCTCCCAACCTCACCTTGCTTTCGCCTTGAGGCCTGTCTTTCACATGATTATCACGTCCCCAAACCCCACAGATCCAATTCCGAGATCACTGACATCGGAGATAATTACACGGCACATCGTGCAGTAACAGTTCCTAGAGTTGTTTTTTTAAAACAGCTCCGTTCTCGTTTCCGCTCCCCAAGCGGTTGCTCATCCTCATCTCTCCCCTTTCGGAGCTGAGTACCCCATCAGCCCTGTTCCCTCTCAAGTCCCCTACGAGGCCAGGCTTCAGGGGCCCCAGGGCGATACACCCCCAAATAAATGTACGCTTAGATATGCAAAATACGTAGGTGGATGTTCCTGTAGTCCCCTCAACGAACCCATTCGTTCTGATCGACAAGTATTCGAGCGCCCACTTCGTGTCCAAGCTCCCTGCTGGGAATGAGAAAGACCTAGGAGGGTCCAGCGCTCCTGGCCTTTGCAGTCTGCGGGGAAGACAAGTCCGGGCATACACTGTCAGCTGGAGGGAGAGCCGTGACCGCGCAGATCTCAGTGCGAATGACCAGGCGGACGGGGACATCCCTGCTCTTCTGCTGGGTGCCCGGGGGTGCGCTCCGAGGTGAGATCAGAGCCCTGAGACCCAGACACTCGAAGGACCTCGGTGGCTGAAACACGGGGAGGCGAGTGGGTGTCACCCCCGCCCCCCACCCCGGGTCACTTCCCCGACCCGCTCAGCTGTTTCGGGGGAACCGCGGCGTCCGGGGCGCCTGCGCAGAGGCCGCCGCCGGCCTGACGTCAGCGCGCCGGGCTCGGCCCGCCCCCTTCCTCCCGGCGCGTGACGCCATCCCCGCC
>LNAC01000150.1:1780048-1807481 GCA_002007465.1 Ailurus styani | reverse complement strand
TTTTTTCCTCTTTTTGGGGGGGGGGGGGGGGGCTGGTAAGGAAGTAACCTTTTAAGTTTTGCGGAGGCAGCGAGGGTTCTTTGGGCGCTGATGATTGCATTCTAATTCTGCAGCGTCTTGACGCATTTCAGAACGCTCCTTGCTGTCTCTTGAACCTCATCGCCCTGGGCTGGTGCCTGATTCTCTTACCTCCATTTGACGGGTGGGGAAATTGAACCCAGGTGGGGTGGGCGGGGGGGAGGGAGTGATTTATACGGTAGTTTGGATTCTGCCAGTTGGCGAAGGGCTTCGTTTGGATCAGAATTTAGTCTTTAGCCTCGAAAATACGCCCTGTGTGTGTGTGTGTGAGATTTTTATACCCTTCTCAGCTAGAAAGCACAGCAGAAAATTTGACTTGCTGAAAATATGCCAGAAGCTAGTAGAAAGAAGATGCATTCGAATATTTTTGAGCAGACTTACTTGGGATAAGAACTGCTACTGGGTTCTCGAGTTCCCTGAAACGTTCATGGGTCGCTGGCTAATTGTTCTGTCTGATAAATTGTGTTGCTCTTAATCTACTTCTGAAATAGGGTAATGGCTTTGCTAAATCATGCAGCATTAAGTCATGGGTTGAAGGGAGGTAAAGGGGAACGGAGGAAGATATCCCTTCTGAATTTTTATTAAAACTAATATTTATGGGGGGTGGGAGGGCAGGGATAGGGTGGATGGGTTACGTACATTGGGGAGGGTTTGTGCTTTGGTGAGTGCTGTGAAGGGTATAAGCCTGATGATTCACAGACCTGTACCCCTGGGGCAAATAATAAAAAAATTAAAACAAAGCAAAAAAACTAATATTTAAAATTGAGAGATTGGAAGTAACAGAAAACCTTGGGTTGACCCTGGTTAGAGGTTGACCTGGTCCACATAGCAGTTGCTAAATCTTACGAAGCTGTTTTTTTTCAGTTCAGTGTAGACTTGTTAAATAAATTGAAGTTGGATAAGGGACATTCAAAATAAGTGGAAACCTCAGTGAAAACTTAGATCTGGCTTTCATGACATCTGCAAAACTTGTTTTTATTCTCAATTTTAAATTATGCTGAGATAAATGCGGTTACTAAAGCTTAAAATGATTTCTGACGTAAGTTCCTGATCACTTCATGAGGTAGAAGAAGAAATTTGATGGTCAGGGCTGAAAGGGAGATTGTATTTATGATCAACTTTGAAAAGGAAAAAATCCTGTAAATGTCACCTTTGGGAGAAATAGATTTTGGCTCAAAGGCATGTATCACCTACAGTGAGTTCCAGAAGAACTCAATCTCATTAGTCAGTACTACAATTTTTAATAGGATGGCAGTATCATAGGAGATAGATTTTTTTTTTTTTTTAACCAAGCTACAAAAAGTAGCTTCTGAGTAAGTATAGCATTTTGGACAGTCTGTTTCACACTCAAATGAGTTGATTTGTCAGTTGCTGACCATCTGAAGGTCACATACAGTGTGATAATGGCCCATGTAGAAATCGTTGTGCTTTTGAGATCCATGCTCCCATCTGTATGAGACATGGTATTGAGGGAAGGTTTGGGTAGCAGGGGAGAGTACATAATTTTCTGCTTTCATTTCAGCCTCATAAGATTATCGATGTATCATTAAAGCTTTTTTTTTATTTTTTTTTTAAAGATTTTTATTTATTTATTTCACAGAGCGAGAGAGATCACAAGGAGGCAGAGAGGCAGGCAGAGAGAGAGAGGGGGGGGGGAAGCAGGCTCCCTGCGGAGCAGGGAGCCTGATGCGGGCCTCGATCCCAGGACCCTGAGATCATGACCTGAGCCGAAAGCAGAGGCTTTAACCCACTGAGCCACCCAGGCGCCCTCATTAAAGCTTTTTAAAAAAGTTTTTGAGCAGTGAATTTTTCCATATTGGCTAACTTTCTATAGCCTTAGTATCTCTAGTTGCATAGTTTCAAATAACGCAGCGAACACATCCTCCCACTGTAACCTGACGCAAACCGAACAGACTGTCTTTACAGCCTGGAGAAGATCTTTTGAATATCTGCAGTGGTAGCAAATTTTGGTCATTTGTAAAAATTCTGATTTTTGGAAAGGGTGTTTCTGATGAATAAAATCAGAGTGATAAAGCTGAATACCAGTCAGGAAGCACTAAAAGTGAGGTATGACCACAAAGAAATAACTTTTTTTTTCGTTTTTCGTTTTGCTCTTCAAGGCTGTTCCGAAAGAGGTTTTAAAAGATGTTTTCAGGACTATGTGTATAGCTTCTGGAAGAGATTAAGGAATCATTTGTATGTTAAAAATTCTGAAGCGCATCTATTTTGCAGTCATACTTCAGAGATTCACCACTGAACATATATATTTTTTCACAATTTAGTAAAATTAATGCTGCATTTACTATGTGCCAGACTCTGTATAAGTACTTTACAGATACTTCTTCCCCTAATCTTCATAACAACTCTATTTTAGTTATTATCCCCATTGTGCAGGTGAGGAACGGGGGCCCACAGAGTGGTTGAGTAACTTGCCCAAGGTCATCCAGCTAGTGAATAGAGGAGTCTGGCCTCAGAGTTTGGGCTCTGTGTTGCTTCTACCCCTTGTTTCCACATTAAATGTCTTTAATTGGTTTCTTCTGGGAAAGATGATGGTCATTTTAGTAAAAGGTTTCAGTTGTAAATTATACTGTTTGCGGGACCAATAAGCAGGTTGTAAAAGTAGCCTGTTAATTGGAAAAATTGGCATCAACATTCAGTTTGCATAAGATTCAGCAAGAAAATAGGAGATGCACATGTGAAATAAAAACACATATTAAAGTCGTTTTGCTCCTGTTATTTGGCACTGAACTAAGTAGTTGGATAGGCAGGACACAAGAAATAGAACTAGATATTGAAAAAATTTCGCAGGAAACTCTGTTTATAACCTGAGTCATCAGGGAATACTGACGGAAGCATTGGTGATTGTGTTAAGAATGTGGCCCTATTTAGGCAACAAAAATCGGGGATAAGTGGATACTTTATAGTACACCCAGAAGTGTAAACAGATTCATTAGGGAACACTACTTAGAGCAGCCTCACCCAGAAAAGTTTCATATTGGGCATGTGAATGATAAGGTTTTTAGATTAAAAACTGTGGAGGCAATCCTGCAAATAGAGTTTGTAGAAGGATTGGCTCCATGTTAAAATACATTCAGATAAATATTAGATGTAAGGACAGCATCTGATAGTCATTATGAACTTGCATAAGGACTCTGGCCCGTGGAGCACGCAATCCACCACTAGCAGTTGCTGCCTAGTAACAGGAAGGGTACTGAAAACTTTAGAAGTATCCTACCTGTGAATAAAATGTTGAAATACCAAAGAGACACCAGTCACCTGGTGCCCAATTCCAGAAAGGCGTATATGTAATCTAGAGAAGGTCCAAAGCCTGACAGCGCCATAGTAATGGGACCAAGATGGCTGCCGGGTGACCATAAGCTACAAAGTAATATAAAATCAGCAAATTAAGACTTTTAGACCGGAGATATTTAATTTAAAAATGTTGTATGTAAAGGTCAGGACCTTCTTATACTGTCTTTTCATTTCTCCGGAGTTTTCACTTGCTTTTTTTAAAGGTTTTATTTTTAAGTAATCTCTACCCCCAACATGGGGGCTTGGACTCATAACCGAGATCAAGAATCACACACTCCCCTGACTGAGCCAGCCGGGTGTCCCCACTTGTTATTGACACAAGAGCGGTGTGCTTTCATCACAACCTAAGATGTATCCAGCTTCCCAGACTGTCCATTACGCGGGACTCATTTCCCCTGGAGCCGTCCATCTGGCTGAGGGTGGGCTAGGCTTCATCTGGGGACTTCTCTTCCTTGCAGTGCTAAGTTGGAGCCACTCTTTCTTGCACCCTGTGCTGCCTGGTCTTGGTTTTCTCTGTCTTCTGTAACCATCTCAGGAAGTGTGTGGGAGGTCATCCTCCTGAGCTCTTGCAGGAGAAAAGAAATTCTCTCCTTGTCTGAATTACCAGTAGGTCCTAGGATTGTCTTATTCATGCCCCTGGGTTTTCTCATTCGTCTGGTGGTTCTCGGTTGTCCATTTATGTTGAAGACCGAAGGGCTGGACAGTGATTATTTTAGGTAGCAAGTGTGTGGTAGTGTCTTCAAGGCGCTCCGCAGTGAGTCCCATCCGCTCCCTGTTCTTTGGGGTGGAGCCTGTATGGAGCTTTTTAAGTGACTGTGGATGTGGCTTGGCATGCGTCAGACTGATAATTTTGTCTGGTGGAGAATGATAGGTCTTAAAATCCTGATTTAATACATGGGTGGTGCACTGTGAGGTAGAAATAAACTGTTCACAAGTGTTTTTTGCTTACGCCATTCCTGAAATAGGAATTTAGATCTTCATAAAGGAAAGCAGTACTTTGGAAAGTAAAGAGGGACTAATGAAGGGAAGGTTATAAGTCATTTCAAACATTTGTTGAATTTCTACCATGTTCCGTTAAATAAGACACTGGCCTTGCCCTCTTTTAATTTTTATTTGATAGAGACAGCAAGAGAGGGAATACAGCAGAGGGAGTGGGAGAGGGAGAAGCAGGCTTCTCTTTGAGCAGGGACCCTGATGTCAGGCTCGATCCCAGGACCCTGGGATCATTACCTGAGCTGAAGGCAGCCACTTAACGACTGGGCCACCCAGGCGCCCCTATGAATACTTATTTGAGCTAGAGTAAGTAGCAGCAAATTTTGCTTCTTGTGTCCCTGGGATCTTCGTAACATTTTATAAAGCCATAGTTTATTGGATTGTGTATCAAAAACTGAGTATTTGAGCTGCTCATTGATACGTGGTTGCCAGTGTTCAAACCTTGAGTGCACCTCTACAAATTTGAGGACCTGTGCCCATGAGGTTCTTTAGAGCTGGATTAATAGATTTCAGAGGGAACCAACAATATTTGTTTGTTTGTTTGGGCATTTTTGGGAAAGACCTTATGGAGACCATTCAAGGGACACAGTGATTGTTGTCTCACCTTGAGATGCCTCTCTGTGCTGTGATTATATCTTCATTTGGATTGTTAACATGAAATCTGCCCCTTCCCTCAAGGAGACTGAGGTCGGAACTCTCAAGAATTACTGAAACCACATGGTGATGCCTTCAAGGGTTTTGGATATTCTTTTGAAATACAAATACTTCTGCGGGACCAGCCTCATCCTCACTGAGCCCTGACTACAATTGTAGCTATAAATAAGATTCCTCCTACAAGTGGAGAAATGGAGTGGGAAATTGGAACTTTGATGAAGGGATAGGATTGTAAAATTGATCCGTAATATATAGTAGTCAGTACACAGACTTGAAGAAACCTGTCATCTGGTCCAGACTCTCATTAGATGAGAAAACGGAGACCTTAAGGGGCTAAGCAGATGACTTAAGGAGTTGAATGGCAGAATTGGAACCCTAGAGCCCAGTTCGGGCAGGTTTACATTTTCCTGTGCTGTGGGCCCTGAGGCCATGTCTAAGAGTAGAGTGGTACAGCTGATGGCCTTGGAGGAGGGCCCCCCTGGCGCACTAAGTACTCCTCCAGTACCTAACGTCTGACATGTAGCAGTTGCTCAGTAAATGTTCAGAAGCATTAGTGCTTTCTCTGAGCCAGGTGTTCTGCTCGGTGCCATGAAGGTATGCAAAGCATTGTCAAGAATCCATCTCTTTTCAGAGAACTCAGACTGATCGGTAATTTCAGGACATTGGAAGATTGGTTAACATGCCGAAATTTAGAGAAGGCGGTGTGGTCAGGAAAGACTCAGATGAAACAGAACGCATCAGTCAGCCTCAAACTAAGTGTGTCAAGTTATACATTAATACTATTCAGTGAGACATCACTCTTGAACCTCTTTGGCACGCTTACCCTGAAGCTGGAGTTTCTGGTCTGTGACTTCTTGCTCAGCCTTTATGAGTAGATTGTGCTGTGTGAACTCTGGATTTCTCTTAATTTACTTTTCTTTAGATTTTTATTATTTGACGGAGATCACAAGTAGGCAGAGAGGCAGGCAGAGGGAGAGGGGGAAGCAGGCTCCCTGCTGAGCAGAGAGCCCGATGTGGGGCTCGAGATGTGGGGCTCGATCCCAGGACCCTGAGATCATGACCTGAGCCGAAGGCAGAGGCTTTAACCCACTGAGCCACGCAGGCGTCCCTCTCTTAATTTACTTTTAAAGCTGGTCTTTTGTTCTTGCTGCCTTGTGCGGATTAGGTTGATTCAATTTTGGTTTAGTTTAGCTAATATTACTGAATATCTCCTATTGTGCAGACNTCCCTCTCTTAATTTACTTTTAAAGCTGGTCTTTTGTTCTTGCTGCCTTGTGCGGATTAGGTTGATTCAATTTTGGTTTAGTTTAGCTAATATTACTGAATATCTCCTATTGTGCAGACACTGTGCTGGGTCAAAATAAGAATACACAGCCTAATGAGGACACAGGTTTGAGCAAATGCATTACTCTGTGGTAAGTCTATTTAGGAAAGCAAGTGTGGGGTATGATGGTAGGCAAGAGTATGGGAGACTTCAGTGCTGTCTCGGGCAGGAAAGGCTTTCTGGAAAAGATGACAGCTAGGTTTTAAAGGACAAATAGGAGCTTTCCAAATGCCCAAGGAAGGGAAAGCCATTCTAGGTAGAGGAAACACCCAGACCTGAAACAGAATGTCGTGTTAAGACATTTTTGAACGTATTGCTGGAATATAAAGTGGGATGCTTGCGAAGGGGGTTGTAGGAGGGAAGGCAGACATTTTGCTCAGGTGTGAATGTAGAGTGAGCCCAGTGTCCTTGGTATTTCATTTTCTGGCCAGCCAATTGGGATTTTTAGGTGGTCAGTCCAAATGTGAGGTCATAGATATTCCAGCACCCCCCACCCCATGCTTTGGGAGAGCAACCGAGATGAGAGAACATTAAAGTTGGGGATTAGTGAGCTTATGGAGGAAGCTTTGGACTTAAGATAATTAAGTTTTTAGAAATGTAATAGTAGTAAATTACTGAGAAGGTGGTACCTGACTTGCTAGTATGGTCACTTGGCATGCAGTGTCTCTGATCGGTCTTTTGCAGCAGTTGTACAGCAGGGAAGGACAGGCAGGAGGAGCATCGGCTTGGACAGTAAACTTGTTTCTGTCACTTGATTCCCAGAAGATCAGCGGCTGGCGCCCGGGCTGCGGGACGGTTCTGTGGGGCCACTTCACTTGGAACCTGGTGCCTCCACCCAGAGTGCTTCATGTCCCTTTCCACCCCAACACTTTGGGGATCTCCTGTCCTGACGTCATCCGCAGGGCTGGCGGGCCCTGAGGTTGGGGCAGTAAAGTGATTTATGTGTCTGACTTCTATTCACTCTCAGAATCTGTCATGTTTAACTCCCTCCAGAATGCAGATTTAATGTCCCAGATTTTGTACTTTTATTTAGATTCCTGGGTTCTCTCTTGGTTTTAAATTTTTTATTTCGTATGGTTTCATTTTTAATAGCTGTCATTTATTGACTGATTGATTGTAAGCTCTCCGCCCAGTGTGGGGCTTGAACTCAGGTCGCCGAGGTCAAGAGCTGCACCCTCCACCGCCCGACAGCCAGGGGCCCCTGTTCTCTATTTAACGTAAAAGTTTGTCTTTAATATTTCACAGGCTTTCTTGATCATGGATGGTGAAGATATACCAGATTTTTCGAGTTTAAAGGAGGAAACTGCTTACTGGAAGGAACTTTCCTTGAAGTATAAACAAAGGTAATATTGAAAGGCATCCTGAAAGGAGGGGAGGGCGTTAAGAATATATCATCTCTAGCAGAGATATTTTATTTATTTATTTAAGCTTAAAACTAAATTTAGAGTTTCAGATTTAGGTGTGGGATTCTGGAAATAGTCATAGCATTGCTGTATTTAAATAGTATGAAAATGCCATAAATCTTTATTACTAAAAATATTAAAACAATAAAACACTTTTTTTTAAAGATTTATTTATTTGACAGAGAGAGAGAGAGAGAGAGAGAGAGAGAGAGAGAGCGCACAAGTAGGGCAGAGAGGCAGGCAGAGGGAGAGAAAACTTCACATTTGTGATTTCTTCTGGTAGTTAGTTAACCTCCTTTTGTGCTCACTGCGTCTGGCCACCCCGGGCCTGCTGTGTGTGCCCTGATTCCACCGCCTCATGTGGTCTTTGGAGCTTCGGATAAGCTGTGGAGGGCGCGCACAGCAGGCTCTAGCTGCTCCAGGCAAGCGTGTCAATGTCAGGAGCAGGCAGAGCTGGGAAGGGGGCGAGAAGAGTTTCCGGGGTATGGAGCATTTTGTTGGTTCTCACTTATTTTAATCATTTGGGGAAACTTTTTTTTTTTTTTTAGTTGGGGAAACTTTTACATAATGACCTTTGAGCAGCAAAATTTGTCTGCAATTTCTTTTTAAAACATGCTCTAACATACATGTTTTCCTGCTTTGGTTTATAGAGCCTGTTATCAAACCTTTTATCGCTGTTTCATTGTTACTGTTGAAGGCCGTTGTTGTGTTGTGGATCTAAAAGGGCTCTGTCCGAGGCGGGGGTTCTTAATGTTTATTTGTGCCGTACGTGCCTTAATAGCCTGGGGGATCCTCTGGACCCCTTCTCAGAATAACACTTTTAAATGCATAAAATTAAATAATAGAGGGGCTCCTGGGCAGCTTAGTTGGTTAAGTGTCCCACTCTTGGTTTCGCTCAGGTCCTGGGAGTGAGCCCGCATGGGCTCCGTGCTCAGCAGGGAGTCTGCCTGGGACTCTCTCTCCCTCTCTCTCTGCCCCTCCCCACCCCGCTGCGTGCGCTCTTTCTCTCTCTCTCAAATAGAGAAAAATCCTAAAAAAAAAAAAAAAAATAGAATTACAAAAGCGAGCAACCGTATGGAAAAACACGTACCTAAATATTAAACTACTTTGTGGCATAGTATATGTGCTTTTATTTACACCTTAAATAAGAAGGAGCTAGTGGTGAGTATATAAAATGTGAGTCCTTTGGGCTTTTTAAAAAATTTTTTTAATTTTTTAAGAAGACTTTATTCATTTATTTGAGAGCCTGAGTGAGCGAGCAGGACCAGGGCAGAGGGAGAGGGACTCCTGGCTGAGCAAGGAGCCCAACATGGGGCTCGGTCCCAGGATCCCGACCTGAGCTGAGAGCAGACACTTAACCGACTGGGCTCCCCAGGCACCCCCCATTTTGGGCCTTTTAACTCACTTTTACTGAACCCCTGAATATAGAGTAAGAGCTGCAGAACAGATTGTCTTTATTGTGTAGCATATTTTATGGTAGTGCCAGCATTCAGGCAAAGTGATTGAACTGGTAGGTAATCAGTTTCCAGCTGACCCTCTGATTCCTGCTCTAACTTGTCTTTCCCACTTTGTCTCTGCTCAGCTTCCAGGAAGCTCGGGACGAGCTAGTCGAATTCCAGGAGGGAAGCAGAGAATTAGAAGCAGAGCTGGAGGCGCAGTTAGTACAGGCCGAACAAAGAAACAGAGACTTGCAAGCTGATAACCAAAGACTGAAGTATGAAGTGGAAGCATTGAAGGTAACTCGAAGTAGGAGCTGGTGTCTAATGTGCTGGCTTATATTAAAATGAGAAATAGTTTTCTTTTAGGTGGAGCCTAAGAGCAGCAGGCAACAGAAAAATAGCAAAGGCTTAAAGTCAATTTTCGAAATAAACTTTCCTTCATGGAACTAAAGGAAAGGGGGTTTCAAGTTTAGGAGCTCACTTAGAGACTCTGTAGCTGCCAGTTTTTTAGCTACGTTCCTGTGGTATCGTAATGTAATCCTCTCCTTTTCAAAAGCTGCCCGATTTGACAGGCTGCCTCATTCCACAGTACTTTAAAATCATGTGTAAGAAAGAAATACACACTTGTTTCATTATTGTTCATAGTCTCTGTAGTTTTGAAGTTTAGTTGAGGTTAAAAAAAATTACTTTTAAAAAAGGGATTTCCGGGAGTAAAAAAAACAGCCCCTTTTGCTGCTGTTCAGCACCTGCCTGGCCAAGAGCTTGAGCCGTTTCTGTGCCCGGGGGAGCGTGGTTTGGGGAAGGCGGGTGAACTCAGAGCCATAGTCGGCTTGTTTGTGCTTCCGCTGGGCTGCGTTTCACCTGAGAACCCAGGACTCCTCCCACCACGTGTGGGGGTTCAGAGGCAGCAGCGTTTTTCAGAGAGGTCATTATTCGATTTCTTTGTGAGAGTCACTAACTCGAAATCTACGGGTTAAGTTACTTGGAATGGACGTGGGTTTTTTTGGTTGTTTTTTGTCTTAAATCTTATAAGGAGGAAGGAGGAAGGAGGCGAGGGCTGCTCCTGCTGCCATCAGCTCGGATGGCGGGTGGATCCCCTGGCTCTCCCCCAGCTCCGTATCTCGGGTTACTGTGTTAAGGAGAACCGTGTATTAATAACACACTCGCCTTCCTGAACCCGCCCGTCCAGGAGAAGCTAGAACATCAGTACGCACAGAGCTACAAGCAGGTGTCAGTGCTGGAAGATGACTTAAGTCAGACTCGGGCCATCAAGGAGCAGCTGCACAAGTACGTGAGGGAGCTGGAGCAGGCCAACGATGACCTGGAGCGCGCCAAGAGGTGAGCCAAGGGCGCGTCTGGGCAGAAGCAGGCGGGGAGCTCTCGGCCTAGCACCTGGGTCTCATTTCCAGAACATCAGCGCTACCCCAGATCCTTATGTCCCCGGATCAGACCCCTCCAGGGTTTTCTTCCCCTCGGTCGTCGTCCGTCCCGTGTTCTCCACCCCCCACCCCGCTTCAGGTCCCCTGGTTGCTCCTGTGGGTTTTTCTCCAAAGCACGTGTCTTCCATTCCTCTGTCTCCCTCCGAGCTCTCAGTCCTCCCACACTGGTCATCGGGCCCGCGTCCGCTACCTGAAGTCTGTAGTTTCTTCCTCGCCCGTCTGTCTGTACATCCCTACTCCTCTTCGTTCCCCTCGGCTTTTTTCGCGGACGCTGCTTCCCTCACGGTCGTGCGGCGCAGCCCGGAACTCCCCTGTAATCGTAATGAGTTGTTTCCTAACCATCCGAACTGAATTCCTTTTACTTTACAATTACTAACATGTGGGTGGCTCTCGAAAGCCTGCCTCGGCGCTGGAGGTGAGGCTGCCTTGGGTGTGGCAGGTGTGGACGTTTCCGCGAGACCTGCTCTGGTGCGGAGCGGACAGGCGGCTCGGGGCCGCGGAGGACCGAGCCGCCAGCGCGCCCTGCGGGAGTCGGGCCCGTTTGCCGGTACTGCAGCTGAGTCTGCCAGGAGGGAAGAAGCCGGTCAGGCGGAGAGAGGGATGTGAGGGCAGAGAGGCAGGAAGGCTCGGGAGGTGGGAATAGTTCACTCTGTGGTGCATAGCGGCCGTGTGGCTGAACAGGAGGAGACCGGAAGGTGGTCGGGGCCAGGTTGGGGAGAACCTTGCGTGCTGTGTTTGAAAGGCATTCTGGAGGTAAATGAAGGGCTCTCTTAAGAATTTTTTGAACAAGGGAGTAGCATCAGATTTTGAGTTGAGAGGATAATACTGAGGAATTGGAAGTAGGGAGGAGGACCATTTAGGAGTGGTCCAGGGGATGGATGAAGTATTAAGCCAGGGCAGGAGGTTGGAGGAGAGCAGATGGAATTGAGAGACATTTTGACAGTTGGTAGGACTTGATAAAATTGGCCAGGGCCTTAAGAGTTCAAGCTTGAGGTTAGGGAATGTTATTTCTGTAGCAGGTAGCACTTAGTGGGCGGGGGGGTGGGGTGGGGCCCATAGTGGGTACATGGTACCATCTGTTGAATACATGAGTAAGATGAGGAATTCAGGAGGAGGAGTTGGTAGGGACCTGGGAGTTCGTGTTTTAAACAAATTCTTAATGTTTTCTAAAATTGTTGAGAAGTTTTCTTCCTAAAAATGTGTAAACTTCCGATTGTTCTGTGTTTAAAATCCAGTGGGGAGATGCAGCGTGTAATAAATGCCTTCCTTTTAAGGAACTGTAATGAATTTTGGTGGGAATTGAAGAGAATATATTGAATGGCCCAGAGTAATAGCAGAGACACTAAATGCCATCAAGAGGTCAGAAGGGACTGAGATCATTCTCTTTCAACTGGGCCAGGCTTTCTAGGTCAGGAAATGGCATGAGAGAAACTGACAGTTTCCTTTTGTATTAGCTATTTGCCCGCTGTTTATTTAATCTGTGGACTCCAATTTTATTTATTTATTTATTTAGGGCAACAATAGTTTCACTGGAAGACTTTGAACAAAGGCTAAATCAGGCCATTGAACGCAATGCATTTTTAGAAAGTGAACTTGATGAAAAAGAATCTTTGTTGGTGTCCGTCCAGCGGTTAAAGGATGAAGCAAGAGGTAAAACTGACAACTGAACGTTTATGCTTTACCTTATTATCCCTAAGCCAAGTTCTAAGCTAGCTTCAGGATCCGCCTTTAAAGCTATGTACATTTATATACTTTGGTTAG
Source organism: Ailurus styani (assembly GCA_002007465.1). Taxonomy (NCBI): domain Eukaryota; kingdom Metazoa; phylum Chordata; class Mammalia; order Carnivora; family Ailuridae; genus Ailurus; species Ailurus styani. Next base: position 1,795,078 of record LNAC01000150.1, on the reverse strand, counting down.
GCACTACACTAAGTGCTTTTAGTCCCTTAATGCCCACAGCCTCAACTGTAAGAGGTAGGTAGTATTATCCCCATTTTTTAGGTCAGAAAACTGAGGCGTAGAGAGTTTGAGTTTTGTCCACGGTCTTAGAACTTTTCGGTTGGGAGGCACCTGGGGGGCCCAGTGAAGCGTCTGCCTTCAGCTCAGGTCATGATCTTGGGGTCCTGGGATCGAGTCCCACATCGGACTCCCTGCTCAGCGGGGAGTCTGCTTCTCGCTCTCCTTCTGCTCCTTCCCTCCACTTGTGCTCTCTCCCACTGCCCCCAAATTAAAAAAAAAAAATAAATAAAAATAAAATAAAAAAATAAAAATAAAAAAATAAAATCTTAAAAAAAAAAAAAACTTTTCAGTTGGGATTCAGACCCTGGTCTGTTTTCCAAAACCTTAACTCTGCTACCACTGTGCATGTCTTGCTTGGTTTGTTTAGCTTTTTCCTTTTTGCTTCTATGTAAATAATTTCGTGTTAGGCACGTAATAACACTGTGTATGTGCACGTATTGTAGAGACTATTCTTCTGCATTCTACCACATACTAAAAAAAGAGGGAAGAAGAAATTTATTTATTTAGATTTTATTTATTCAGTAGAGAGAGAGAGAGAGACAGAGCACAAGCAGGGGGAGAGGTTGAGGGAGAGGGAGAAGCGGACTCCCTGCTGAGCTGGGAACCAGACATGGGACTCAATCCCAGGACCTGGAGATCATGACCTGAGACGAAGGCAGATGCTTAACTGTCTGAGCCACCACAGGCGCCCCATGGAAGAATTTTAAAGGAAAATATATAATCACTATATGCATAATAGTATACAGCAGTCTAACTCCTCTCCGCCTCCTCCAGCCCCTGGAAACACCATTCTCCTTTCTGTGTCTATGAATCTGACGACTCTAGGACCCTCACATACGTGGAATCGCACAGTATCTCTCCTTTTGCGACTGGCTCATTTTCACCTCGTGTACTGTCCCAAGGTTCATTCATGCAGTTACAGGTGTCAGAATGTCCTTCCTGTTTAAGGCTGTATAAGATCACTTTATATACATGTACTGGGTTTTCTTCATCTGTTTATCCATGGTAGACATTTGGATATATACCCAGAAGTGGGATAAGTTTGTATCCTTTTTTAATGTGAGTGTTCTTTAGGTCAGTTGTGTAACTGGAAAAGAAAATGTTAATTTTAGCTTAAAAATTCAGTATCTGAAAGCAAGAAAAAAATTGCAACTACTTTGAATACTTCCTTTCTAAAACAAAATAGTGCATTTTGATAATTAATAAAAAATACCAACCCACTTAAAATTACAAAAATGTACTTCATTGATTTTGCAGTAATCCCCAAATTGTACATCATTTCAAAATAAAAGCAAATGAGTTGAAAAGAGTATTCATTTTTGTGTCATAAATAGGCTCACTGCAAGTTCTTCTTTGGACTCTGCCCTATGTTCTTTTTTTTTTTTTTTTAGCATATGAGCATAGTTAACCGTTCTCCTAGGTAAGAGCATTTATATCAGTCCTAGCATTTTTTAATTATTCTCAATGATCATCTAGACAGTAGGTGTATCATTTTTATACCCCAACAAATAAAAAATGTAACATAGGAAACTATTTCTGAGAAATCGTAATTTAGGAAGAATGTCTTTATGGCATTTCAGAGGTGACTTTGCTGGGTGGATTTGCTTCCTCTGGTGAGTTTTATTATCTGTGCCCCATTTTGCAGATTTAAGGCAAGAACTGGCAGTTCGGGAAAGACAACAGGAAGTAACCAGAAAGTCGGCCCCCAGTTCTCCGACCCTCGATTGTGAAAAGATGGACTCCGCGGTCCAGGCGTCACTTTCTTTGCCAGCCACTCCTGTTGGCAAGGGCACGGAGAACAGTTTTCCTTCACCAAAAGGTTTGTGATGTCTTTTCTTTCTGAACCTGCGGGAGGTTGTCCAACCGAGGAGGGTTTGCTGGGGAAGCAGGGCAAGGCGCGTGTAACCGATGGTTTCAGTGTAGAGTCTGTGGGGTCACCCGTGCTCTGAGGTTGGTTTCTGGGGCCACTCCCACGTCGGGGGGCAGGGCGACGGTGGCCTCGCGTAAAATGAGCAGCTCAGTCAGTTGAGATGTTAAACAGTTAAAGGTTTTCAGGCAGAGTTGATCTTTTGATGCCAGCAGTAATCCACACTCACGTAGGAAAATCGAAAAAGGAGAGAGCGGCCTATCCGCTGTCTTACCCCGGAAAGCTGACTACTGTTAACCCTGACTCTCCCCGCGTGTGTGCTCGTGGATCATCTGCAAATACGGTTTCTTTCTTCTGCCACCGAACTGATCACGGAGGACTAGATGCCTGCACACACACCGTCCCGAGACCGGTCGAGCTGGCCTTCCCACTCATGAGACCGGCTCAGGTGGACACGGCTGTCCTCTTACACGCCCCCGTGGCTGCCATTTCCAGAGGTGACATTTGGAGTCACCGATGACTAGTACATGGAGAATGTTTTTTTGCCATCAGCAGAGGTGTTTTTTAAAAATCTAGGTAAGCAGAAAAACCACTTAGCAGCCACTGCATAGAACCCTAGAGTGGAACCCCAAAGCTCTTAATTCAGATTTATTTCAGTTTTGCAGCTTATAGACATTTCAGCAGCTCCCACCCCTCCATCCTCTTTTCTTCCCAAAACGAAGCTCTCTCTTCCCCTCTCTTTTTTAAATAAGGGATTTTATCTTCTAGAGTGACAGGAGAAGTTTTTCTCTCTGGACAGTTAGTGATAGAAGCGCTCTGTGTCTACACCACCCAGTCCCATAGCCACTAGCCACATGGGACTGTTTACATTTTTATTAATGTAAGCGAGTTAAAATTTGACATTCAGTTTCTCAGTTACATTAGCCGCATTTCAGGTGCTCAGTTGCCCTTGAATAGATAACTCACTCTACCTTTACATGGTTATAAGGTGAAATTCGGTAAAAGGCGTGGACATGCTGTAGGGTCATAGGTGTTGTTACGTGTACTTGTGCCGAGTTTGCTACAGGGTGTAGATGATACAGAGCAGTCAGGGTGTAGATGGTAGCAGTCATCAGAAGCCCCATCGTGCATGTTTTAGAATGGCTTCTTGGGCATTTAAGGATCTCAGAATTACTAACATTTGAGAATTAACAAAGGTTTGCTTTTAGGTAGTAATTAGAATTCTGCAGGTAAGTTCTGCAGATTCGTTAGTCGAGACGAATCAGAATAGTCTGGAGCTTCGGTCGAGGTTAATACCCAGAGAGGTGCACATCCTGTAATAGCTCATTAGAGTTTTAATTCAGGGACTTGGCTAAGGTGAGCCGGGTGAGGTTAGTGGGACACAGGGCGCTTGCTTACTGTGGCACAGGATTAAGATGTGTCAACCCCAAGGCAGGAATATTGGTCCAGGCAGACACAGTTTTAGCCGGCGGCATGGACTTTCACTAACCTGAAAGCTGCTGTGTGTTGGCTCACAGCAGCTGCGGGACAGAGAAGGCAGCACAGAGCTAACGAGAAGCAGGAGATGAGAGAAATCAGTGCCAGACTGGAGGGCTGAGCTCTGTGAGGTGGTCTGCCTTTAATTGCATTTTGTTGGTAACAGCGCCAGTTTCCAAAAAGCATTTAAGACAACTCACCAAAAAAGCACAGATTTCATAATTCGAGAATAAGGAAAAAAGAGATCTGGAAATCGCTGCTGAGAAAAGTACAGCAGTTTATTTATATCCTATCGAGCGCCTGTTGGATGCCACGCATTATTCTGGGTCCCGGAATCTCCCGGTGAATAAGGCGACATCCGTGCCTTCAGTGAGATGATACTCTGGAGGCCAAGGACAGTGAACAGCAGCAGCAACAAAGCATTTACCTACTGATGAGCGCTCTCTAGAAAGTAGATAAAAGAATTAACAGTTACTTGAGTTCTTGAGTACTTACTGTGTGCTAGGTATTTAAAAAGTGTATTAACTAATTTAAACTTCACAACGACTTTATAAGTGCTGTTATCAGCCCTCTTCTATATACGGGCCATTTCCTAAAGCTCACACCGTTACTAAATGGCAGAGATGGATTTGCCTCTTGAAGTTCAGCTCAAGAGCTCTTAACCATCATGTATATTATCTCAAAAATACATTGAAAGAATGTGCATGACTGAGAACCTTTGCTGAGGGGTGCTCAGGAAGTTGTGAGTATCACACTGGATAACCCCGATTCTGAATGGGAAGCCTGTTGCGGTGGCCATTGTCCCTAAATTAATCAGCAATTTAAATTTCTTTCTTTTTTTTTTTTTTTTAAGATTTTATTTATTTATTTGACGGAGAGATTACAAGTAGGCAGAGAGGCAGGCAGAGAGAGAAGAGGAAGCAGGCTCTGTGCTGAGCAGGGAGCCCAATGCAGGGCTCGATCCCTGGACCCTAGGATCATGACCTGAGCTGAAGGCAGAGGCTTTAACCCACTGAGCCACCCAGGCGCCCCAGCAATTTAAATTTCTAATCAAAATCAACACAGGGTTTTTTAAGTTGGCAAATTTTAAAGTTACTCTGAAGAATAAATGTGCCAAGGAAGGTTTGAATTAGCTTAATAGCAAGAAGCTTTCTCCTTTAGGCTACCACAATGTATTTTAACATTGTAGTAATGAAAGCAGATTTCCGGTGGAACAAACTAATAGTTTAACGGAACTGAAATGTATAGGGAATTCATGTAGGTAAAATGCCATTTCAGATGAGGTGAGCGTTCACGACGTGGTATTCGTACAATCGGCTATCCACTTGGATGGAAAAAGAATTAGATATTTGATGAGTTAAATGATCTAAATGTAAAAAAAAGGAAGACATAGGAGGAAATATGAGCCACATTTTATAATATTGAGGTGAGGAAGCCAAAACTTCCCCCACCTGTAGAACAGAAAGTTTGAAAGATAAATGTCACATTGAGAAATACAAGATCCAGGAGAGAAGGGGTGAATATCTGTAGTGTTTAGTGCCCTCGCCCATTGATTAAAGGAAAGACGACCCGGTATTAAATCATAAACAAATCATAAACATGATTTCCAGAAGAGGAGATTCAGATGTCTAGTTATTAAGGAGACAAAAGAGGAAACAAAATGACTATCAAATTGACCAAAAAAAAAGATAACATCTAATATTATTGATGGCCTAGGAGTACAGATTGCTGACATTGGCGCAAGCGTATCAGAGCATTTTGGCAGGCTCACTTGAGGTGAATAAAAGGGGCATAATCTCTGATCTAGCGGTTCTATTTTTAGGAATCTCTTCTCTGGAAATATTTGTCTAGATGTTTTAAGGATATGTGTCCTTTTAGCATTATTCGTGATGTAAAATTGGATATAGTCTCAATATCCATCAGTTGAAGGAGACAGTTCAACATATTTATGGTGTCTCCACTTTATAGCTTATGTCCCTAGTTTGGAATACTGTATCGATTTGTCATTGAGCATATCTTGCTCAGTGACACCCGACAACAAAAGGGGAAGACGCCTGCAAGTGTAATCACTCACCTTTTCTTTCTCTCTAGCTATACCAAACGGTTTTGGGGCCAGTCCACTAACTCCTTCTGCTAGGATATCAGCACTCAACATTGTGGGGGATCTCTTACGGAAAGTTGGGGTAAGTATTCAATTATTTATCCCAAGGTACTGGCACTGTGTTCAATTCTGAATTTGGAGCAAGAGAAGGAGAAAGGGTTCCTGCCTGTGGTGAAGGTTGTGATGAGACAGAGGCGGGAGCCTCCAGTGATCAGCTGAGACCGCTGCAGATAAGCACGCCAGGGCTCGGGCTCGCTGGGGCTCTGCAGGAGGCCCGGTGCGCTGCGCTCTTGAGATCCCCCGGGCTTTCTTCGGTTTCCCCTTGGCTGTTTCTACATCACGACTCCTCCGTTTTTTCCTAAGATAACTGGTCTCCGGCCTGCTGTGTGTGTTATACCACTCTTGGTTCCTGTTCTTGGCGAGTCCGCCCTCCCTGTGGCCTCCTCCTGAGCTTTCTTCCCGGAGGACTTTAGCACTGGCCTTCGGACAGGACTTGGCTCTTAGTCATGCCCGTCTCCCTGCTCTTGGCCACTTGAGCTTCTGTGCTGTCTCCTTGGCTCTAACCTTGGCTTCCAGAACAGTTGGACTTTTGAAATATTACACTTGTTTTTCTGCTTATTCAGTTTTTTGCTCGGTAGAATACCTACTCTTTGACCGTATCGACAATAGGACTCTTTGTGTTTTTTTTTTTTTTTTTTAAGATTTTATTTATTTATTTGACAGAGATCACAAGTAGGCAGAGAGGTAGGCAGAGAGAGAGGAGGAAGCAGGCTCCCTGCTGAGCAGGCAGGACCTCTGAGACCCCAGGACGCTGAGATCGTGACCTGAGCCGCAGGCAGAGGCTTTAACCCGCTGAGCCACCCCGGCGCCCTACAGTAGGGCTCTTTGGATGACATGAGTGAAAGCCAAGTCTTGCTTTCGTGTCTTTCCTGCTCATTGGTGATCCCACAGATGGCTTCCTCTGTCACTGCTGACTCACGGTCTTTTTGGCCGTGGAGGAGACCTGCAGTCCGGATCAGTCCGGCAGTCAGAGCTCTCCTTGCCTGAATCTGGATCGCAGGAAGCAGTTAGATAACGGTGTGGATTTATGCTGCTGTGAAGTTAGCATCTTGTGCGTGGGTTCCCTTTCCTGTTTCGCTGGGCAACTTTTACCTCTCTTTTCAGTATCTACCCCTGAAACTACCCGCTGTGCACCACCCCTTCACTTACTTGTTTGTGAGAGACATTTTCTGATAAAAGCAGAAATTGCATTATATTTTACATAATGAAGAAATGGGAGGCCTTTTCCGGGTTATAAAATTATTTTCTGACCATCAGGTTAATTCTGAGTCTGTGTTTTAACATTGCTATAAAAAGCAACATGCACAAAGTCCATAGAGTAATTGTCCCTCCTAACAGCCATTTTTATTTTTATTTATTTTTATTTTTTATTTTTTTTAAAGATTTTTATTTATTTATTTGACACAGAGAGAGAGATTACAAGTAGGGAGAGAAGGACGCAGGCTCCCTGCTGAGCAGAGAGCCCGATGCGGGCCTCGATCCCAGGACGCTGAGATCATGACCTGAGCCGAAAGCAGAGGCTTTAACCCACTGAGCCACCCAGGCGCCCTAACAGCCATTTTTAAAAACCCTGTTTGTGGGCGCCTGGGTGGCTCAGTGGGTTAAAGCCTCTGCTTTCGGCTCAGGTCATGATCTCAGGGTCCTGGGATCGAGGCCCGCATCGGGATCCCTGCTCAGCAGGGAGCCTGCTTCCCCCTCTCTCTCTCTGCCTGCCTCTCTGCCTCCTTGTGATCTCTCTCCCGCTGTGAAATAAATAAATAAAATCTTTAAAAAAAAAAATAAATAAATAAAAAAAAAAAAATAAAAACCCTGTTTGTTGTAAGAGTTGTGGTATTTGGCTCTATAACTCAAAATAATGTGCTTATTTTTTGGTGTCTTACCAACTTTAAGCAAAAAGGTGAAGAATTTCACTTCTATCTCCCACTTTTTAACTCTTTGTTCTTTTGGTAATTTTGAAACTTTAAATGGCATGCTTGAACAGCTCTGTTTCTGAATTTATCAGACTGTATCTCGGCTCCTTGTTGTATGTGTCTTTCTCTCTGTCCCGTCTTGAACCCTCCATTAGTTGGTTCCGAAAACTGAGAATCAGTCAGCAGCTTCTACAGTATTCTGCCCATGTGTGGATTGTAGGCTGCAGAATCGTGGAGAAGGAGCTGGCCTCCCGGGTCCTTTTATCTCTGTCACTCAACAGATGTTGCAGGCAGTTTTTTATCATTTACTTGGAATCATACCAAATGTTTTCATTTTTGTGTCAGAGCTGACTTTTTCCTTTTTCTGTTTTTTCCTTTTCCTGGCATTGTTACTTACCTTCTTCTTCTTGGGGGTAGAAGAAACCTCTCCTTTCTTGGCTACGTCTCGTGTCTGTAGCTTCTTCCTTGGCGCCATCTCTGCTGCGTCCTCTGAGGGGCACTGCCCCATTTCTCTTCCTGGGTTACTTCTGCCTGTTCCTGGGCTTCAGGTCAGCAGCTTCCTCTGGTCCTTGTTTGTTTTGCTTATGACGTTACATAATTTACTCAGAATTGGTGCAGAAAGGTGACCTTGGGAGTCCTCTTACGGTTGGTCCGTCTGGTTGACCGTCCACCTTCCAAGATGTCATCGGGACTTCGGGTCTGTGGTCATCTGCCAGCCCCGCGTGCTCTTCGGAGTTTCCCTTTCTCCTTCTTTGTCCTCCTTTGTCCACTGACTCGAACTGGAGGCTCCCGCCCCACGCCTGCATCCTCTTCCACTGAGAAATCAAGGCCATCTGATTTCAACTTGTTTGTTCTCCTCTTTGACTTCTATTATTACTCTCCTAGTATTACCTCTATTTGTAGCCATTCTTCCTCTTTATTGCAGTGGCCCAAGGATCATGTTCCTGCCCATGGCTGATTTCGTCCCTCTGTGCCAAGGATCCCTTCCCTTCTAGCCCTCTTGTCGATGTCTCCTGTATTTTCAGTCTCTTACCGTATTTTAGTATTTGTACATAATCTTTATAGATTACATGTTAGGTATTATACACGTATGTCATGTGTGATATTTGTGTATTACAGACTATACAGTTTTTTAATCTTAAAAAGCAAAAGTAAAAGCAGCTGTTTTTTACCCTGTGTCTGTCTGTAGCTCTCACCCTCTCTCTCTCCCCTTCACAGCCAAGCTTTCCGAAAGCATGTCTCCATTTATTGTTAGCATTTTTGACTGCATACCCGCTCTCCAGACATCCTGGTCTGGACTCTGTTTCCTGCTCAGTCCACCAGAATTGCTCATCGATGAGCTCAGCACTGTCAAACCCAGTTGACGCTATTCTGCCCTACTTTTACTTGGAACATTCAACACTGACTTTTTTTTTTTAATGCTTTCTTTCCTTTGCTTCTCTGATGCCGTGTCAGCTCTGCCTCCTGCCTTCCTGCCTGTTCCTCTTTGTCATCTTATTGGGTCTTCATCTGCCCCACCCTCCCAGGGTTGATGTTATTCAGAATTCTGTCCTTGAATTCCCGATCTTACCATTCACAGCCCTGACTTTGCTGCCTGGCGTGAAATCTTACGTTTTCATTTCTAGACCACTCTTCTCCCCGGTGTCAGACCCAGGACTTGGCGCTTGTGTGTCTGTCCCACCAAGGCCTCAGACACAGTTTGTGCCTGCTCTGTGATCACGCTCAGCTAGTGTTTGCATGAATGAATGTCTTGAATAAGGAAATTTATGACTCTCTAATAGTCCCCAACTCAGAAGGGTTCAAGAGACCTGGGATCTGTCTACTTGTGCCACATTTTTCTTCGTTGTAAGGTCAGGATTATATCTGTTCATCAGTAATACTGAGAGGAGTAAGTACATTATTCTGAGGTCATTAGGTAGGAATCAGCATAAATATTCCCTCTTTCTATCAGAGAGGTGATTGATTGTGGCTTGAATGGCTACCATTATCAACAGAGAGAGTGTAATTTTAGTCCTGAAATAGAAATGGTTTGAAATGCAGATTTTTATGTACAGCTACTGTTTTGACAACCAAATCATTTCTCCTTTCTGTAGGCTTTAGAATCCAAATTAGCAGCTTGCAGGAATTTTGCAAAGGACCAAGCATCACGAAAATCCTATATTTCAGGGAATGTTAACTGTGGGGTGATGAATAGCAACGGCACAAAGTTCTCGCGATCAGGACATACGTCTTTCTTTGACAAAGGGTAAGTCTTGGACGTTTTAAATGAATTTTTTTTTTAAATGTTGAGTAGTAAAGTCACACATTATTAAGTGAGCTTATTGAACTTTGAAAAGGTAAACTCAGTTTGATAAACCTGCCTGAAGCGGTATCATTTAGGTCTTAGGGGACATAAATCTGTTGTCATCTTCTGGTCCCCGTGGAGTCTGTTGCCCCGAGAACTCTGATGCTTCTATCTTAGGGAGCTGACTCTTGCAAGGTAGCTGTGCTAGGCTCTGGGAATTAAAGACGACTGTGATGATAGTTCTTGTTCTCAGGTGCTTAAAGGCTACTAGACTGTTGGCTGGTATTTGGGAGGGTAGAAAACACTGTGACCATGTGTGTGCAGACTCTGCCAGAAACCTGTAGTTTGAAGATTTTAGAAAAATAGGAAACCACTGGATCAGATACAGTTTAGGGGACACAAGTTTTATATGACGTGAAGATGTTTTCTGGGGAATTGACGGTGTAAAAAAAAAAAGTGGCATAAGTTTGAAGCAATGGTACGTCCTTAATGCAAAAAAAATTCAGTTGGTAAGCGATGTAGAAGAGTAGATGTCTTCTGTTTTCACACTATTTTTGAATCCTTACACATACTCTTAAGCATGTAAAATCATATTTTTATGCATCTGCTATACGCTTTTAAAAATGTATGGGATTAGACTTTAAATACAGCTCTGCAACCCCCTCTCCCCCATTGTGACTTGTGGGCCAGTATCTTTCCCTGTCAGTGCATATGGTTCTCCCTCAAGTTAAAAAACAACACTTCGTGGTTATGCTTGGATTGAATGCCTTCCTGTGGCTAACAAGCATCAGGACCTGTGGTCTGGCTCTGCTGACCTGGTTCCCTAGGGTGGCTGTTCTTGGAACAGCATCGAGGCACCGTGCTCCCTTGCTCCCGTCTCTGTTTCGAGTGGTAGAGCCTGTCTGTTCTTGTTCTCTGCACACAGTACAGACACAAGTCTAGAGATGTTCGCAGTTTCTTAAAGGAGCTTATATTTTCTGCTTTCCTCAGTAACTGCGGCACATTTCTGGAGGACTCGACTTGGCACGCAGTCCGCTCTGAAAAGCTTCCTTTTGTCTGCCCTTGTGGAGTAGAGTGTTCTGGTTTCTCTCTCTCCCTCAAGGGACTCCTACCCTGAAGGGCACGTATTTCATTAAGAAGCACATTCTAAAGTAGCAATATATAAATCAGAACCTCCTTCTAACCACTGGGGTTTCTCAGGGGGGAGTAAGCATAAAATTAATTTTCCTCAGGTTTAGGAGTTTCAGGCAACTTTGAGGAGTACCTAATGGTAAGTAGAATAGATAGATATTTCACATTAAAGTTGGCATCTCTCCCGAATAATACAGGGAAAGTTGAGGGGTAGTCTTCACGAGTGTTGAAAATAGTACCTAATTATTTTGTCCACCTTGTAATTTTTGCAACATGTAATTAACCTCCAGTGGAGCAGGTATGGGTCTTTATCTGGAATCCGGTGTCTTGCCTCAGATGCCCTGTGATGTGAGAATGGGCAAGAACCAGAAACGGGTGGGTTGGGGCAATGCCTCTTACGCAGTCCTCAGAGAACTGTCTCCGTGGAGAGGGATTGCTCTGCGCAGGCCCACTGCTCTCGGCTTCCACATGGCCCCAACGGGTGCAGCCGGACGCAGCCGGGCCAGAGAGGGACCCCGTCTCAGGGAGCTGCGGAGGGTGCAGAATCCCCCAGAACCGGGAGCTTTGGGCTCTGTCACGGAGCGCCTGTCACCTGAGGAACGTTCTAGATGCACGTGCAGGCTTTATTTCCTGAACCGATCCTGGAAACGTGCTTCCCAGGAGAAACCATTACAGATGATACGTCTAGTTTTGCTTTAAGTAGCACAAATTTTTAACTGTACTGTTTCTGTTAGGGATTAAATACGCTTTTGTGGGCCCGCCTCTTCTCAAGTGTTTAGTTTATATGCTAAACAGATTGTACGTCCACACTTCAGTATTAACCTGCTTCCGGAACCACATGTTTCTAGTTGCCATATTCCTGAGGCTGACCCTGTGGCTTTGCTGTGTTTGTACCTCTTTGCTGCTTTGCTTTGATTCTGGCTTCCTTCTGGCCTGCCTGGCTTTCCACTCTGGCCTTTCTTCCTGCTGGCCGTCCGACGAGATAGTCAGGATGGTGTGTACCAGCGGCGACAGGAAGGGGGAAGCGTCCCAACCCCCACCTCCCTTACGGAGTCTGGCAAGTAAAAGACAAAACACCATTTCTTACAGAAGGGCCCGAGTGTGTAGCTTGGAGTTGTAGCGTGAGAGAAAACTCCATTTTCAAAAGCCTTCAGCTGGAACTTGGCTGCCCTGCCTCCCATTCCCAAGGAGCGGAGTGTCTGCAGCACCAGGCCTGTGTTTTCCCCAGCTGTCCTGGAGACCTGTGGGGGGGCCTCAGCAGGGGCGGTGCCCCACCTGGTGCTGTGATGTCCTGAGGCCTGACCACGCTAACCAGACGCTACACCTCACTGGGCGTCCGCACCTGTGGTCCAGAAATACTCTGTAAGTTCTGGTGGTTTGAGGGCTTCCTGCAGACAGGGTTTCCTCTAGTCTGTGCTGGCTTCTGCCAGGCTCTAGAATTGGCTCGCTGGACCTCCTTCCTGGCGTCGCTCCGTGTCCTCCAACCACTGACAGCCCTCATGTTCCTCATCTGAAGCCCACGTGTACTGTGGTCACTCGGCTTCTCTCAGAAATGGTCTGCTTTCACCATCATTTTCATTCAGCCTCTTAAGGATCCCTTACCCTGATTTTGTACGCCCGTGTGATCTTGTTTGGGCTGTGTGTAGGTGGGCATAGACCAGTTTTAGGGCACGCTGTGAAAATAGTACTTGTATTACTGTTTAATGTTTTTTCCTTTTTTTTATTAGGCAAGAAAAGGTCATATTTCCCACGTTGTTCATGGGTAACTGAATTTGTTTGCTGTGCTCTTCTTCCTTCCTTCTCCATCTCGCTGTGCGGTGGAAGACCCGTTAACAAACTGGCTTTACTAACCGCATGGGGCTGACTCCGCTGTAACCCACTTACAGCCCGTGCGTGAGCTCTCAGGCGCGCTCGGGGCCAGCTCCACGCCGTGGTCGCTGGTCCAGCCGTGCACAGAGAAGCAGCTGGCGGTCGCGGTCCCCGGGGGGCGCTGGCGGGCCTGGAGGCGCTCCTGGTGCGGGGTCGGCGCTGTCGTGATGGTGCTGCCCGGAGTCCGGGGGTGGGGGGCGTGTGTCGCTGTTGGGCCCCTGAATCCCCCGGGATGACGTCCTGGGAGACTGGGGTACTTCCTGCCGCCCAGAGTCTTCTGTTTTCTCAAGGTGAGCGCAGTGGTCATGGAGCCTCACTGTCCCCCCTGCTCCCTGGGACTCCCCCCTCTTTTCTCACTCTCGGATTCCCCACATGCAGCGGGACAGTAGAGACTGCGTTGGGGGGAGAGAGAGAGATCTCCCGTCTCAGGAGTGTGCATTTCCGTGGGCAGCGCGGGCTGGCACTTGTCTGGGCATCCGCTCTGGCTCACGAGGGCGGCGATCGGGAGCGGGTCTGCGTGCACTGCCCACGCCCGCTCTGCGCCCTCGCGTCCTGCCCGTGGCCGCGCTCCGCCGCCCCGGCCCCTGCTGCGGGCCGGATGTGATCCGCGCGCCCTGCTGACAGCTCCTTTCTCTCTCCACTTGGTCTGTCGCTGTGTTACAGCTGACCGCAGCCCTGTGCTTGGCTAGATGTGCTACCTTGCGGACTCTTGAGCTAGACTTTGGTGCTAAGCCCATGACGTTTTTGGAACCCTTTTTGCATAGATGATTCCCAGATCTGTGTCTCCATCCCTGTGCGTTCCCTCTGTTCAGTCCTGTGTTGTCCATGGGGACATTTCCCTGTGGCTCTTTGGCTGCCCCCGAAGCGCATGTGGTGAGTACAGAAGAGCATTGGAACCCCTTCCCCATGGCACAGCTTGGCCGTCGCGGGGAGGGACCTCAGCAGACAGCTGCTCCCACCTGTCGGGTCAGCCTTCTCCGTCTGGCCTTCGGCTTCCCATTCCTCGCCTCAGAAGACAGGTGCTGGGTGCAGGCCTGGCAGGTTGTGCTGTCTGGGCTGCATGCAGCGTTTACATCAGGAATTCTCATTTCTGTCCATGCAGGGAAATTGCCTGTTGAGTTTCTCGTTCTCCTTTCTCTGCTGGTTGACTCTGCTTATTTGTCCCCTTAGAGCTGAGCCGCGTGGGGCACGCAAGAGTTGCTGCCCGCAGGGGGCTGTCAGGTGTCCTCCCGCTGGGAGGAGCCTGGGAAGGGAGAATGAGGCCTGGGCGCCCACTGGCACGTTCAGGGGCTGAGCTCAGGCTGGCCTTCGATTGCTTTGGCTTCTTCAGCCGGAGAACAACAGGGATGAGCTTGTTTGTTAAGGTCTGTCTGGCTTGAGACTGCGGGAGCCCCAAGCCCTAAAACCTGCGTGTGGGGCCCTTCTCGTGGGGCTTTTGTTTGCCCCTGTGGAGCGGATGGGTTCTTCATGGGCCCAGTGGGGCTCGCCCTGCTGACCGCCGTGCTCTGGGAGGCCGGAGAGGGACGTTCGCGTATCTGAGGCCAAGGCTGAGTGTGAGGCCACCTGGTTCTTGCTGAGGGTCTGGGACTCACCAGATGCCTGGCAGACGGGGGCTGATCTGTGGAGGCCGCAGGGGCGCGCGGGGGTGGGCCCGGCCCTGAGAAGAGGCACAGGCACAGGTAGCTGTGCAAGGACAGGGCACGGGTGATAGGCCCAGAAGGAAGAGGGAGGGTCCTGGGTGCACGTCTCTGCGGGAGGGCGTTGTGCAGCAGGGAGAAGGGGCGTTCCCGACAGCTGTCCTGTTGCTCTTGGCCTGTGTGTGGGTGGCTCCTGGACCCCGAGGTTAGTTCCTTCCGAAGTTAACTCTGCAGATAGTCGGGGCTTGTTCTTCTGGCTCTTTGCATGTCTCTTTCTCTGAGATCACACTTACTTCCTCAGTGTATGAAACAATTGTCTTTGTAAGGAAAGTGTGTCTGCCCCCCGCCCCCCGGTTTTTTGTTTTGTTTTTTAAGAGAACCTCTCTCCTTGAGCCCACACTCAAGTCCCTACCCCCCCCCCCGANTGTGGTGCAGTGCAGCCCCCACAGCCGACTGCACCTCCCAAATTGCTAGCGGGACAGATCTTCCCTGGAAGGGGGTCAGTACGGAAGGGCTGGAGTGGCTTCCTGAGAGACGTTCCAAGACTTGCGCTCTTTCCCTCTCTGCTTCTGGCGGCTGTGCGGGCTTTGGGGGGT
>LNAC01000150.1:1747216-1779896 GCA_002007465.1 Ailurus styani | reverse complement strand
GGGGGCGCTAGGGGGCGGGGCGGGGCCTGGGGGCGGGGCCTGGGGCTCGGCATCTTTGCGCCTGCGCGCTGGGGCCTGGCTGCAGGCTCTGGGCTGGGTGGGGGCGGGGCGGGCCACTCACGTCCACAGAGACGCCTGCCTATATTGCCAAACAATTTAACAGAGTTATTTTTCTTCCCTTTATTAAGATATTCGTGTACATTGTAGGAGACTTGGAAAGCAACAAAAAAGTGGGAAGTAGTAATCAAAATTATCCAGCACCCAAATGGAGGAAAAGTAACCATTGTTAAATTTTGTTTATAGAACATAAACGGCTTTATACACGTATATGTGTGTGTGTGTGTAGCCCCCCACATGCTAGATTTAGCTATATAGAAGTAAGATCCATGTAAGAGGTTGTATTTTAGAATCTGGAATATATATCACTTGTTTTCCTTCACATCATTGAATGTGTACGATCTGGTGACTTGCTATTTTTCCCACCTAGCATTAGTTACATTCTGAGTATTTTCCCATGCTGTTAAAGAATTCTGTGGGATGTGTTTTTAATGGCCATGTAATATTTATCATTTAGTTGTACCATTATTTATTTAGCTAGTTCCCTGTGGGCAGACATTTAGACCAGTTCTGAGGGGCGGTGAGTCAGGGCCGTGGTGGCGGTGGCTGGCAGGACGAAGTCGTCGAGAAGGGAGCACGTGAGCATGTTGCTCTCTGTCCTCCCATTTCTCAGTCTCTGACCAGCTTTCCAGGCGCCACTGTCCCTGGGGCCGCTGTGATTCTACCCTGGGCAGGAAGAGGGGTAGTTACAGAGAGCAAGTGCATTTCTTGTTGCGTGTTGAGTGATTTTAAATGACCGCCTCTCTCTTTCTCTTTTCTCCCCTCCCTTCCCCTCTTTGCTGCGGTCACCCCCACAGGGCAGTAAACGGCTTTGACCCAGCGCCGCCGCCTCCTGGTCTGGGCTCCTCGCGCCCGTCGTCAGCACCGGGTATGCTGCCTCTCAGTGTGTGAGTGCCCGGCCTCCAGGTGGGGGCTCCCGCGCTCCTCCAGCAGCCCAGGACACCCACGCCTCACCCCTCGGGGCCTGGGCCCAGCCCGGGGCCCTGCGTCTGCCTCCCCGTGGCCGGCAGAGGGCAGGCTGCATGCGGTGGCGGCCGCCGGGCCCTGCCCCGCCGCGGGACTCTGCGCGCTATCAATGCTGGCTATTTTCTCTTCTCGCCGTGGTGCCGTTGGTTTCACATGATTGCACTTTTGTGGGTCACAAGGTGATACGTACGTGTATTCCTTGGTCACTGGATGCAGAAGTCCCCATTCATCACACCTGTCTCATAGCTCCCACCCTGCTGTACCGATAGGATTTAGTTGTGTTTAAGACATGGCAGACCTTCTAGAAGTTCTCCCCCAGATCAGGTCAACACGTGCCCTCCTCCTGAGCTGCCCCCCAAGCATCTTCAGTGCTCACGATCATGTGTCCCCAGCTCCACTCCCCACAGTCTGGCCTGTTGCTGGCACAGAGTCAGGAAGGTCACTGAATTCGGGAACTTACTTTCTGCATCTTCTGGTTTTACGTTATTTAACAGTTATCATTCCATAGACGTGCCTCCCAGAGCAGCGAAGTGCCCGTCTGTACCCCAGAGAGCAGGAGCCTCTGGGTCGGGGCGCACGTGGCACGGGGCCTCTGTGCCGTCTCCTCCGTGGCTCCAGGGGAGGGGCGGGGGCCGCCTCCTCGCCGGCCTTCCGGTCCTTCAGTTAAGTGACATCTTTCAGAGCGTTTTGTTTTGTCCTCTGCGGGCCTGTCCGGTTGTGGTAGGAAGGGTCGCGTGGCCTGAGTCGGGGGCGGGCCGACCGCACGTGGTTGTTCCTGTGCGTCCTTTGATTACTCTCCTGCTGCGTTTACTGTTTACATTTGTTTTATTGTACATAGGTTTGTAAACATTATTGCCTAAGATATTTGTATATAACTTGGGCTTTGTAGCTTTTATTTATTCAGAATTCACCTGGCATGTTAACGACTGGTGGTGTCCGACTCTGGGCAGCCGTATAGGATCATCATGTGGTTAAAAGAGAAAACAAGAAAATACTTCCCCTCAAAAAAATCTTTTAATGTGGAAACAATAAATTTCACAGAAAACAAAGGATCGAGGTTCCTTTATTGGGTTTCTGCCAGCCTGTAGAAGACCCGGAGTTCCCAGGCCAGGTTCACAGCCGTCATCTGTGCTCCGCCACGGGAGAAGTGGGCGGGCGGCAGCCGTGAGCCGGGGAAAGGAAAAGCCCGGCGGCCTCTGGAGGAGGCATCTCATGGCCCGAGCGGGTGTTGTCGTGCCGGTTCCTGGGGCTGGTTTCTGCTCGTTGCTGTGACGGGCCGGAGGGCCCCACGGGGCAGTCTGGCGGGAGGGACTGGGCCGTTGAGGAGGCCGCGTGCTAGGTCGTGGATCTGGGAGCGGGTCGTCCGGCTGGGCTGCCTTTCACGATGCGTGTCCGCGTTTCGGGACCAGCTGCTGCTTGGGTCTGGGCTTCTCTCCTCCCTCAGGTTGGTGTTGGCAGGTGAGGGAAGGTACCAGATGTGTGGTAGCAAAGACATAGTGGCCGGAATGAATGGATCAGAGTCTGTTCTCCGCTTCTAATGAGTACGAACAAAGAGTGTGGTTTATAGTTTTAAAACTAGAAGTAAATGAAAAGCGAATCAAATTTGTAAGTGAATGAGAAACGAGGAGGATACATTTTCAAAATTTTCTTCTGTCTGTCAATACGTGGGCAGGAATAGCTTCTGTTCATTGCTCCGGAGTGTGGGAAGCTGACTCCGCAAAGGACGCAGGGGTGTGTGTGCTGGGCCCGGTTGGCCCGCTGGCCACGCAGCTGCAGAGAAAACGCGTCTCTTGTGGATGGGCAGCAACTTCCACGTCCTTTCCTGACCGTCCCTGGAAGGATTGGCTTCCATCAGGTCTAGGGGCCTGGCAGACCGCTCTGTTTCTGCAGGAGCCTCGGATCTGTAATGTAGGTAGAGCTGTGGCAGCTAAAGCAAGGATGAGTTCTGGCGCCGTGACTCCTCGTCCCTGGCTCCACGATGACGTCTCGTTCCTTCCCCACTAAGCGCCCCTGGGATCGTCTCACGGAGGCCGTGTGTCAGTCGATGCTGCGTGTCAGTCGATGCCGCGGGAGCCCGCGGTGGTTCACCGGACGGTGCCGCCTCTTCGGGCGCAGGACGCCGTGGGCCAGGTCCACGCGACGGCAGCGGCGTGTGGCGGCCTTACTGCCAGTCTCCGCGGCGGGGGGACCCCACGGGTTTGGGGGTTTGGGTGGCTGCCGTGGCCCCGGGCCTGTGATGAGCCCCCGAGGAAGCTGGTTGACTTCCTGGTCTCGTTCTCAGCGTTGCGTTTGGATCGTGTGGTTCAAGATGCTGCTTCGTATTTGCTCACATAGAGCATCCGGCCGCGGGTGTGAAAGTCACCACGGGCTGTTTGCCGGTCCAGCCTCCGCCCGCCTGTCAGCCTCCCGCCTCTGAGTGGCTTCTCCCCGGCGGGCTGCCCGATGCCCAGGTTAGCCGCGCTCGCCGAAACCTTCAGGAACGAGCCCTTGCGCGAGCGGGGTCCCTGTCGTGCTCTGCCCTGCGCGGGGAGGCCCCTCTTCCAGGTGCCGAAGGGAGGCCTGTTGCCTCCCCAGTGTTTCCATCTTGCCCCCGCCGCCCCCCACCGGCCACCTCGCTCCCCAACCTCCCTGCAGGCGGGGAGCAGCCAGCGCTCCCTTCCTTTCAGTAGCCAGAATCGGACCCCCTCGGCTCAGGAGCAGAAGCCAGAGTTGGGATGTGGAGTCTCAGGGAGGACGGGAGGGCGGGACACGGGGGGGCCTGAGAGCAGGAAGAGCCCGCTCACCCCGGTTTACAGAAGGCAGGTGGGCCCAGAGTGTAAGAGCCTGGCCTGAGCTCACCCAGTGAATTCACGGAAAAGTCAGGATCGGAAACAAGCTCAGGTTGTTTTCTGCTTTGTGCCCCACTTTTCCAAACCCGAGGCCTCACTGGCCTTGACTCTGTCTCCTGCCTGAGGAGATGAGCTGGTTTGGGACCCTTGGAAGCGATGAGCTGCGGGGGCTGGCGCACGGGGCTGTCCCTCTGCAGCAGGAGGGACAGGCTTCATCCGCCTCTGGCTCCCGGCCTTGACTCTGCTTCTCTTAGCTGTCCCCGGGGCGCCCTCAGCCTCCCCCGAGAGCCCAGGTGGGAACTGGCGTCCGTCCTGCCGGGCTGCTGGTGGGAGCCAGAAACGGGAATGGGTCCAAGAAGATGCTCAGATAGGCCTTTTCCTCATTCCACTCTACTTCCCGGTGGCTCTCCTGTCTGCACCTGCCCCAGAGTTTGAGCGGATTGCGAACGCTAGCTTCACCTCACAGGCGGAGGCGTGTTACTCGGGTCTGTCCTAAAAATGGGGGCCAGCCGAGGAGGCGTCTCGTAAATCATTTTCCTATGACTTAGAGCATCTTCTCTGAAAACTGGCCCCACGACTGTTACAGATATGCTCTCTGGGAATACAGTAGCCCTTTTGTAGTTTTAAGGAAGAGCAGTCCTGTTGAATGAATATTAACATAGTGATTTCCTTGATAAGATAGTGTATTGGGAGCCATGCTTCATCTGTCTGTCTGTCTGTGCCTGCGCATAGGAGTTACGTTAGGGTTTCGTGTCCGCCCTGAAAACTTCCCCAAGAGAAACAAGATGCAGATTGACCCGAGATGTAACTTGCCTGTGTGTGGCGTGTTTTCTACGAGAGAATCAAGTTTGCTGCCCCCATCTTGCCTGGGTCACCATTCGCAGGTGGGAGGCCTGGCGGGAGGGTGCTCGGTGAGCCGGCCTGGGCAGTAGTGGGCCCTGGGCGCCTGCTTGGGTTAACGGTCAGGTGAGAGAGCTCTGAATGAGCTCAGAGCCCCACTGCGCCCTGTAAGTAGATGATGGACTTAAGCACTGTTTTTTATTTCCAAAAATAACAATTGCTTTAGCTAGGAAAAAAAAATCAGCAAATTGAATTGTCTCCTAGAATTTAGGGGAATATACGTTTACGTTATTGGTGTCACTGGATTACTCTCGGAGTCTTTGCTCAGCGTAACAATGTGATAATAAGCTTTGCAAAAACTCTTACTCTCTTCTTTCTCCTTTTGGTAAAGTAGCCCATGGTAGTAAGAACAAATGGAACAATCTCGAGAGCAGGGACGTAAAGGTCTCACGGCTGGGGAGTGGTCAGGATGACTTCTCCATAGAGCCACTGTGGTGCAGACGCGCTAACGCGTGGAATTGGAAGTAGCCAGTGGGAAACGGGGGACACAGGTGAACAGCTTTGTTTTAAAAAAAAAAAAAAGATGCAGATAGTTTGTGGGTTCTCTACATTTTTCTATAAAGTTGCCCAAATTAATTTTTTTCCCAAATTCATTGTTTAACATGGAAGTAATGAAACTGATTTTCTTTCGTTGTCCAAGTTGGCCCAAAGATCTGGGCTGAGAGGCTCGGAGGTTAGAGCCAGTGGCATAGAGCAGGGGCTCTCTGAGCTGTAGGATGACCAGCGGTCACCCTTGAGGAAGTTAAAAAGCTGGGTCCCCCCAGGCTCTGCCCCTGTACCGGCCTAGTGAGGGCCAGATGTCATAGAATCTCAGGCCCAGCACTTCCGAGACACCTTTATTTTGCAAACAATTAAAAAGTGCCGGTCAGAACTATGGAAACGCTTATCGTTGAGACTTCTTAAATTTATTGAAAGAACTTTTTTAGACTAGACAGATTTCCATATCACATTCAGAAAATAAAAAGTGAAATGTAGGAGAGATTCGTACAACTTGCCACCATGATTCAGTGCTCTGACCGGTTTTGACCCGGAGTTGTCCGTGTTTTCTCGAACTCAGTCTTCTGTGCCGTGGTGAGCGCATGGGGGCGTAGAACTTCCAGGAAGCGTCTTCTGCTCTTGGCCCCAGAAGCCGCTTCTATGCTTCTGTAGGCTCTCATGTTGGGCTCTCTTGACCTTACCGGGAGGAGTCTGGCCACCACGTCACCGTTGCCCCCTACTGACGGCGATGGTGGGAGGCGTGAGGTTTTACACCTGTGCCAACACGGGCGTCCTAGAACCGGGCGGTACTCTGAGGGAGGGCTTGCTGTTTCCTAGTGCGATTGCGTCCCGGGACATCATTACGTGCGGTTCCGGGACATCAGTCAGCAGGGGCGGAGCCATGAGGCTACTTTGAGAAAATGGACTTCGCTGGCCTAACGGATCAGACATGAATTTCTAGTTTCGGTAAGGGTGGAAGGACGTGGTCCCACTTTTTGTGGATTGTACACAGGCACCGTGATTACAGCTAATGTTGGCTTTGAAGACTGGCATCGTGTCACTGTACCCTTATTGAGAGTTTGATCTTTGATTTCCAACAAGAATTACAGGGGACACTTTGCACGATTGGCTGGATTCCCAAATGACAGCCGGCTGCGCCCGGAAATGGAGCGCCCCGCCTGGTCCTCGCAGCCAGCACAGGGCATAGCATCCTAGAAACATTTGGGGAAGCTCTCGGTGCAGACGTCGTCCCTCCCAGAGTGACGAGGAAGGCTGTGTGGGTAGGGACTCCGCTCTGGCCTCAGCCCCGCCCAGAACTCCCGGAGAGACCTCTGTCTGTCTCTCCACGTTCCCAAAGGCTCCATCCTATGGCCTGTTCCAACATGGCTTTCGGTTTTGGGAGGTCGGTCGTCAGGCTCCACCCGGACAGGGCGTGGTGCTTCCTGGAGCGTGACGATCATGAGCACTTCTCCTTCCCCAGTCTTGACCGGGACCCTGTGTCCCGCCAACACCGGCTCCAGGAGGTAGGGGCGGCAGGTGGGAGCCAGAGGCAGAGGGCAGGCTTGGGGGGAGCACAGATTGGCCGTCTGGCTTGTGCTTCAGCTCAGGTGGGATTTCCAGGTATGGGGAAGGCCGGGGACAGGGCTCCAGTCTTTCTGATGGCCGGGGTTCAGAAGCAGATCCTCAGGCCAGCCCGGCTAGGAGTATGTGTTACCCCCACTAGAGCAAACTAAAATCATCCCTGGGACGTCTGGGCTGCACAAGGAAACACCTGTGATGTGCGGGGGGGGGGGCCTTTAGTGTGGACTGTGGAGTGACAGCCCCAGCAGAGCCTCACCCCGTGTCCACTGGGTCTCAGCAGAGGACAGGGCTTCCCCGCGTCTGGCCAGAGCCCTTCCTGCTGGCATGCCAGACTGCTGCCGGGGGGGAGCCAGCCGGCTCCTCCGAGTCCGACACACTCAGAGCCCCGCTCCCGTAAACCCTCTTCCTGGCGCTGTCAGTGCCCAGCGGAGGTTTTATGAACTGCCTTTCCTTGGACGATGAAGCAGCGGTTTGTCAAGTGAAGGAAGGTTCGTTCTGATCAGGGTCTTTGTGGAGTCAGCATCTGCCACCAGCCCGCATAGCTTAGGATTCTCCCGATGAGGCTGGCCCAGCACAGCTGAGCTGTCGGCAAGGTGTGGACGTGAACGCCAGTGAAACCAGCCAGCAGGGAGGAATTCTTTTTCGAGAAAAGCCTCTGAATTCCAGATCTCTGGGTAACTTACTGAATGCCAAGGTGAGGACATGTGAAACGTAATCCTGCACTTTTGCCCGTTTTTGCTTGGCCAAGCAGAACCAGCCTGGCCTGAGACTATCATGGACTATATATACGTACACATACACATCTCCGCGTTCTCTGTGGGCTTGTGTCCTCCTAGTGTTATACCCCAGCCCGTCCGAACTGGCCGGCGCTAGAGGCTGCCATTGGGTCTCCCGGAGTCCTCCCGAGAGCGTAGGCTGAAACAGAGCACCCTCATCCAGTACGAGCTGCACCGGCTGGCGAGCAGAACCTTCCCAGAGGGTTCATCCTGCCTCCCTGAATCACTCCCTTGTCCACCAGCGGTTGGGTCTCCGGCCCCAGCGGCCCTTCCCCTCCCCACACACTGAGGCCAGTGCGCGAGCAGGGCTCAGAGCCAAGACTGCCCGGAGGGCTACCCCGTCACCCGCCAGGTTACGGGAGCACAGTGCTCCCCGAAACTGTGGGCCTGGCTGGCCGCGCTTCCGGTCTGTGGGCTTCCCAGCCAACCAGACCACAGGAGGGACATCGAGAACAGAAGGTGAGAAGACAGATTCCATGTTGACGTGATTATTCGTGTTTATTGAGGTCTGTTTATTCTCAACGGGTGCTTTCTCCTCCAAGTAAACAGAGCAGGCGTAAATATCTATAATGAATAAATTTATTGTCTTACAAAAATCATTGTCTAGAAATATGGGAATACAAGAAAAAAGATATTTGCAGTCAGGTGTCTGGTGGTCAACAGCCAGTACAGTTCATCAAGGGGGAAAAGCAAAGATTCCAAACCCACATGACAAATTCTTCCTAACAGATGTTAAAGCTTTTAACCCAAAAGGTTTGTGTTTTCAAGCATGTTGCAGAGGATCAAGGATTTAGAATTAACACTGATTCGCTGTCACTGAATGTTTATGATACCACTTTGACTAGAGAGGTACATGATATGAAGCACGGTCAGAACTTATACATTGAATTGTTACAGAGGCAAATCATAGATTTAACATTGTCTTAGTACTGTAGTGTCTAAGGCACTTTCTGTAATGTCAGTTTGCTTAACTATCAACCAAAAACAGAATGCTAGGTGTTCACTGTAACACTGTCCAAGGGGAAGGGAGGAGAGGAGGAAGGAACACGGATTCACATCCACTGGCATGTCAACATTCAGGCAGATGGCATTGGTCCGGGAGGCTCCGCCAGCCTCCCGCACAAACTTGGAATAAGTCTGGGACACAAAACCGAGATTTCCATTTTGGGCTCAAAGCAGCGGCTGAATTTGCAAGGTCAGCATGCGAGCCTGGCTGGGGAGGGAGGGGTCCCCGTGGACCCCGGCGAGGCTCAGCCAAGCCAGAAGGTGCACAGCCCGGCCCTGGCCGGGGACAGTTCACGGGGAGAGGGGAAGGGGAGCCCCAAAAATGGACGTGGCTTCCCCCACGGCCACCCACCCACCCTCATCTTGCCATGGCCCCTTTCACAGTTTGCGCACTGAAATAGTGTTGATCGTTCTCGGAGGAAATACAGGGAGATACAAGTGCAGTTTAGGTTCCACAATGTTCTAGGAGACTCGATGTGGCTGAGGAGTCGGGGGCCACACGAACACAGGACGAAGTTACCTGTCTGTAAAGCATGCAGAGCGACGGAGCGGCTGCCACGCGGCAGCCCCGGGAACCCAGCCACCGGTAACTAGTCTGAAAAATGGTTCTCTTCTTACTGTGAGTTCGAAAATGGTCTCTCGGTGAATATATGGAAAATAGATGCAATGAGGAGACTGTTTAATAGGCGTGGTTCGTGTGTGTATATATAGAAAAGGCGCGGTCGGACTGAGTGAAGCGGATACAGTAGGGGCAGCCGGAAAGCCTTAAGACACGGTTGATCTTTCAGGGAGGAATCCGAGCGCGGGCCGACGTCCCCGATGCGGAGGCGGCCGTGGGCAGGCGGGCGCCGGGGGTTCCTGTGTGTCGCACTGTATCGCCTCCGCCGGCTTCCCGGGGCTCTACTCGGACGGGGGTGGCTGCGTCTCGTTGACGTCGCTGGTCTTGCTCTCCGTGTCGTCGTCCGACAGCTCCAGGGAGGCCCCCTCGAGGTGCAACTGGCGCCGGCCCGATCGGCTCGAGGAGAAGCTGATGGGGCCGCCCCGCCTGGGAGGAGAGGACGTGCGGGGTGAGGCCGGGACACGGGAGTGGCTCCTGAGCGCCGCCCGCGGACCCCGCCCTCACGCCCCTCCCGCAGGACCCTGCGGGCTCTGCTTTGTCTGCCACGGGAAGAGGCCGCGCAAGGGTGGAGGCCAGGTTCCCCTGCGCCCGAGGGGCAGCTGGTCCTTAGCTGACGGGAGGCGGCTGCGCACGGCTTCTCTGGGGCCCCACTCCGGTCGGGCCCTTTCACACCCTTTATAACCATAACGGGGGGCGCAGCGCCCGGGACGAAGGGCAGGTGCACATGTGGCCCCCGGGCCGCTGACGCCCGTGCTGACCTGCGCGGGGGAGAGTGTTCAGCCTCCGCCCGCCTGTCCGGCCTCCCCCCGCGCCAGCCGGATCCCGCGTGCAGCCGGGGGCGCAGAGGGCACCGGGGCGAACAGGGGTGGACTGGACTGTGCCCCTCGGTGCGGCCCGCTCCTCTCCTCTCCGTCCTGCTGAAGGGGCGCTAAGGGGCGGGGACCTCGGAAGGCGTGCGTGCAGAGCGACTCCCGCTGCCCGGGGGGGAGGCGTCCTCTGGGCACCGACCCCGAGACCCCGCGCCTCCTACGGCAGCCCCCGGAGCCGCTCACCTCAGCCGGTTCTTCAGCGTGCTGACCTCGCGGCTCAGGCCCTCGTTGGCCTCCGTGGCATCGTCCAGCTCCCGCTGGAGCTTGCGCCGACATGCGTTGGCACGTGTGGCCTCCTCCTCTGCCTCCTCGAGCTGCCGCTTGAGCTGCTTCATCCTGGCGTTGGCTTTCTCCATCTGCGGGGCGTTACACGAGCCTGGTCACCCCGAACTGGCCGCTCGCTTTCGGCACGGCCGCGTCCCGCGTGGAGCGTGGCGCAGGGCCCCGACGGCCACGTGGGCGAGCGCATGCATGCGGGCACACAAGCGCGTGTAGACCTGCGTGCGCACACACGGGGCACGCCCGGGGGTGGTCCAAGGCCTCGTGACCAGCCTGCCGCTGTCCGCAGAGCCAGTGTCTGTAAACAGACTTCACTGAAGGGGACCGAATGGTCAAACCCCACTTTCACCCTTGAGTTTTTGGTTTCAGTAGCTTCCCCCGAGTGACCTGGGGGATCGCGGAAAGGAACGGCTGCTCCTGCGGAACACAAGAGCGCCGACGGCATGGTCTGTCTCCGACCGCAGGAGAGGGTACAGTGGGTTTTGTACCTTCATTCAGTACGGCTGTTTCGGACGTTACGCTTTGATTCAAGTACAAGGCCACTCTGGAAGAGCGGACGCTGGCCAGCCAGCGCCTTGTGGGTCCAGCTCACAGCTGCCCAGAACTGCCCTTGGTGGCGCTAGGTCCGGGGGGTGGGGGTAGGGAGAGCCGGTGCCACACGTGAGTCACCTCTGTGTCCCCAGCACCCCACTGTCTGCCCTGCACGAGGAACGGCAGGACGAACGTTTCAAATAGTATTTTCGTAATCTCGCTGGTCAAGTGGTAACGCTGGGCTCATTTTGCCCCAGTGTCCTTGCTAAACAGAGCACATCTAGGGCGAGGCAGGGGTCGCCCTGCTCGGGCTTCCCCCCTTACCTGTTCTTTATACTGATCCGCGTGTCGGCGTTCATCTTCAACCTGCATGAAGATCTCTTTCAGCTTCTTCTCCGTGCGACGGACTAGTTTGTTGGCGGCTGCTCGTTCCCTATTAATTAAAATCACCAACACATTAGTTTGTGCAACTCTGGAAATGATAGTTGAAGGGGGAAAGGATTTTGTAAGTCCTTTTTCTCTGGAAGAGGACACATGCTGGAGTGCCTTCCAAGACTTCTCTGACCACAGTTACATAATTAATGTGGCCCAGAAACTTTTCCCTTCTGACCAAAACGTGGATTACCTGTAATGTAGCCTCATGCTCACAGGTAGAAAAATGCATTCCTTACTCTTCCCCACACAGACAGTGATCACTTTAGCGATCTTCTGGAGATCAAAGCTGCCTGCCCCAGGGGAACCTGGGGGGCTCAGTTGGTTAAGCGGCTGCTCAGGTCACGATCCCGGGATCGAGCCCCACATCGGGCTCCCTGCTCTGCGTGAAGCCTTCTCCTCCTGCCCCTCCCCACCTGCTTATGTGTGCACACGTGCGCGCGCGCTCTCAAATAAAAATTATCGTTTTTTTAAGGCTACTTGCCCTGTATATTGAGTTCAGACTTTCTGAGGACAAAAACCTTAGCTAGTTATGTTGATTACCTAACCTAGTAAGTTACTAAGACCTTATTTACTAAGACCTAATTTACTAAGTGATTGTTTTCAATGTAAAATTTACTGACTACCTACCAAGATGCTGGGGGCTATCACAGTTACCAGTGAAACGGACAGGAAAATCCCCCACTCACCCTTCGGTTAAAGCCAAGCAAGTCACCCTGCTTCTAGCCATAGGCCCACAGAGAGAGAACTGAGCCCCACTGAGAACAGAAAATGTCCTTTTGTTCCTTTGCAAATGTTGCACAAAAAAGGGCAGCCCCGGAGGTGGAGCTGAGGGCAAGTCATGTTAGTTACAACCCACAGCCAACAAGCCCTTTGCGTTGAGTGCAGTGGAGTCTGAAGAGTGGGAAGTTCGGGGAGGCTGGGTTCCGGGGGGAGAGGCCGGGCTCTGAGCGCCAGGCTCCCGGTCAGGAGGTCAGCGCTAGCCCGGGCAGCGTGCAACGCGGAGAGCTGAGTCTGCATCGTGCAGGCCTCCAGCGTCGGGCTGCTGACGGCACCTCCCCGGGAAACGCCGGGCAGCCCTTTGCTGGGGGAGGGAGCAGCTATCTGTCTGCTGCAGTTCTTCTCGGGCAGCAAAGCAGCGTTTCACGTGATGCCAGCAACTGGGGACGTCAACTGGGGCAGAGGCAGACTGGGGCACCTGGGGGATCGCGGGGACAGGCAGACAGCGGAGTCCGGGAAGGGCCAACAGGCGAGCCCAGCCGTTCCCGGGGCTCGCACCACCTCTGTCCCCCACCCTGGTCACCCGTGTGCTGTCCTCGCTTCCTGGGCCCCGGGAGCCCACACGGGACAGACTCGGTCCGTCTGGTCTGACTCAGGCTTGGCCCGGCCCCGACCCGCAGCAGAGACTCAGGAAGTTGGGGTCTGTGGCAGCAAAACCCTCTTACTTGGCTTCCTGCTCAAGCTGCTCCTCCAGCTGCCCGATCTTGGCTTCTAGGGCGGAGATGGTGGCCTTGAACTTGGACTTGACAGCACCCTCCAGTTCCTGCAGCTTGGCCTTCAGCTCCTTGTTCTGTCGCTCCAGCTGCTGCCGCGCGTTGTCACTCTTCTGGGCGGCGCTGCGCTCGGCCGCCAGCTCCGCGTTCAGCGTGTCCACCTGGAGAGGAGAGCCGGGTTTAGTCGCTTGGGCCCAAGGGGCGGCGCGGCCCTACCCAGTGACAGGCTGCCACGTGGGCCACCTGCAGCGTGGTCTTGCGGAAGCGGTCGTTGAGCAGCTCCATGTTGCTCTGCTCCTCTTCCAGCTCCTCCTCCAGCTGCGCGATCCGTGCCTCCAGACGCCGC
Organism: Ailurus styani; assembly: GCA_002007465.1. Taxonomy (NCBI): domain Eukaryota; kingdom Metazoa; phylum Chordata; class Mammalia; order Carnivora; family Ailuridae; genus Ailurus; species Ailurus styani. Next base: position 1,766,677 of record LNAC01000150.1, on the reverse strand, counting down.
TTCTCATCCAGCAGCGCAGACCTGGCGGGGCCGGGAGAGGGGGAGACGCCTCAGCACAGGGCTGCATGGCCCCGGGACATGCGGGGCGGGCCGGCGGGGGGCAGCTCCCCACCCAGCCGTGTCCTTGACCACGGGCTTTCCCCAGCTACCATCCCCTCGTCTGTCAGCAAGTCCTGCTGATTACACTTCCACACCTGCCCCCCCGGCCCGCACCCCGCATCCCTTCTCGCTGGACCCTGAGGTCCCCCACAAACAGCAGCCAGAGTCCCCTTCCGAAAGGCAGGATGATCGCGACCCCCCCCCCCAGCTTGGGTGGCGCAGGTTTTCAGCGCACGGTGGTAAGATGCCGAGTCCTTACGAGGACCTGGCCCAAGGGGCAGAAAGCACCGTAACTGGGGAAAAGGAAGACTTCCTGAAAAATGCCCCCAGAGAAAGGGAGCTCTTAAGGGGTCTGCGTGATCAAGACATCAAGACGCGCACGGCAAGGCGGCGAGCAGCCTGCGGAAGCCGGGAGCGTTGTGGACGCCGATCCTCCGCACCTGGTGCGGGCGGGACGGATGCGGGCGGTATGAGCGGCTGGGCTGGGCCGCTGGCCGGGGGCCCAGCCGCTCGAGCTCATCTTCCCGGACTTGGAACAGAGGAGCCAATCAGATCCTTGCTTCTAGATGCCGGACAACACGGCCTTCCCCGGGGAGGGGGTGAGCCCCGAGGGGGATCGGGCTGCGGGTCTCTAGCCCAGCCCGGCCTGCCCGCAGCCGGAGACTCACTTGCCAGAGGCGCTGTTGGCGATCTCATCGGCCAGCTCGTCTCTCTCCTGCTCCGCGTGGCGGCGCGCTCGCTCAGACGAGGCCAGTTCCTGAGGGGGTTAGACTGCGATTCACCACTTGCTCAAAGGTGAAATCCAACTGCCCTGCCCTCCCAGACAGCGTGGAGACCTGGGAGCGTCCAGGCCCAGCACACACGGCCGCTGTGCCACGCAGCCCGCGGCGGGGTGGAGGGGAGGCGGTGAGCGGGAGCCCTCGGCTTGGGCAGCTCCGGGCCCGCCAGTCCTCTGCAGGGAGACTGCCTCATGGCAGCTTTTCCACACTTTTCTTTGGAAGGAGGACTTGCTGCAGGAAGCAGCGGGGGTGTGTTTCTTACCCCACGTGGGTAAAGTCAGAGAAAACCGGGGTTCTGACTCCTCCCCGCCCAGCGGGCCCTTCCAAGAGATGCTGCATTTGACAAGAGTGCACCTTCAAGATGCCGGTGGAACAGGGCTGGACCAAAGGAGTTCACCCCTGTGCTTGGCACGTGTGTTCACCTCTTAGGTTATTAGCACACAGGATGCAAGCGAAAGGCCCGGGTTCAGCAGACATAACCCTCAAACATGGGACAGAGCGAGCCCAGCTGGGAGGGCGGCCGGCAGAATGCTCTGGGCCGGACCCAAGGGCCTCCGGTGCCCCTTTGTCCTGAGCCCACCAGGGACCCTTCCTGTCCACTGGCCTGTCCACTGGCAGGTGTGCTGTGCACAGGCTGGGGGACCCATGGGAGAAAGGGGAGGAGCCTGGGGCCCAGAAGCCGAAGAACAAAGGGGTCTGAGGTGAGGAAACAGAGAGATGGAGGGAGAGGCGGGGCGGGTGGGGGTCGTCTCTTCTCCCTAATGCAACGGCCCCTTGTCTGAAGGCATGAAATAAACACTTTCCGACAAAGATGGGAGGGCGCTGGGCTGCAGGTCGAGCCCCAGGGCCAGGGTCCCAAAGCCCAGTCAGCTGGACGATGAACCACGCAGGTCTGGGGCAGCTACTTCACTGAGGAACGCACACGTGATCTTCTAAGCACACATGCAGCTTTTTTAAAGACGGACCCCATTTTAGGCTCTGGTGTGGCTCTGCTCTCAGTATTCCTAGCCACGATGCAATAAAACAGAAATCAACAAAAAAAACCCCAAAAAACCAAAAGTCACACATATGGAAATAAACCACACTTCTAAATTATTCATGGAATAAAGAAGAAACTATCACTGAGATTAAAAAAAATCAAGAACGAGGAGGCCTGGGTGGCTCAGATGGTTGAGTGGCCAACTCCCAGTTTCACCTTCCGTCGTGAGATCGAGCCGTGTGTCGGGCTCTGTGCTCAGTGGGGAGTCCGCTAATTAAGAGTCTCTCCTCTGCCCTTGCCCCCCCCCAACGTGCTCTCTAAAATAAATCTGTAAAAAAGAAAAATTAGAATTTATATGGCAGTGTGAGCCCCAATTTTGCAAGACCCAGTGAACACGGGACTTTGAGGGGAATATACAGTGTTCTAAGAATTAGACGAGAAAAGCCTGAAAGTCAGTGAGTGTACAACTCAAGTCAGAAAAAAAACTCATAGGAAATAAAGACCAGAGCAAAAAAATAAAAGTCAATGAAATAAAAAACAAAGAAGGATCTGCACCAAAAGCTGCATCTCCGAGAAGCCCAGGGTCTGCAGCGCCTCCTCCACGCCGCCGCCCAGCGCTTTCCCCTTTCTGGCAGGCTCCTCCCCACACTCAGCCTTCCTAGGTGGCGGTGTTTGGGGGTTTCTTTTTCTCATATTAACTGGTCATAACATTTCAACTGAGGCTGGTCCTCTCTTTCTGGGTGGACTGATTCTGATCACCATTTATGCAGAAACATGTACAGGTCACTGTAGAATCAGTTACACCTCAATAAAGCTGTGAACGAGTGTGTGTTCCGGTGCGCCTACCACCACTGATAGAACCTCAGACCCCAGGGCACCCTTCGTCAGACCCTGTTCCTGAGACCTTATAATAGAGAGAAATGAAAGAATCGCTCACAAGACAGTTCACCGCGGAACTCAATGAAACCTTCTCCCCTCGTAAGTATCCCCCGTGGAGTGCTGCTCTCTTGGACTAGGCATTTTATGACACTCAGATTAAATGATCCTCATGCTTAGCAACTTCAAACTCTCCTGCCTTTTCTTACACATGGAACGAGGCCTGGAAAGTCGCCTGGAGAACCACTAATCCACCCCTCGGCCTTTGGCCAGGTAGGGGAGTAGATCTATGAGCCGAATCAGAATATGGCCACCCTGTGAGCTGCACCGAGGCAGGAAGGTGGTCCAGTACCTTACTAAAAATGGGTCATGAAATTACACTAGACTACCAAGTCCGTAACCTACTACTTTTGATCTTGGAGAAATTTCAGGGGCAAACATTTTTTGAACCAATGGCTGAGTGAGTCAACAAACCTCCTGCAACTGAAGGATTTCTGCTTCCAGACTCTTGAGTTTCTTTTCACTCTCTTTGGATTGAGCAAAAATTTCATCCCGGGATGCACGTGCTTCTTCTAATTCTCGTTGATAATCCTTCATCTGAGCCTAATATTAAAAACAGGAAGAAGGTTTTAGTGTGGTTTTCATTATTAGTTTTTAAACATATATTTTTGCAGATCAGAAGTCATATCCAGCCATTGAAAATATATAACTGTATGGAAATGACAAAAGGTATCACACGAAAACATTTAGAACACTATCCCTTAGGAACATAGATGCAAAAATCCTCAACAAATCCAACGACGATTTATGAACATAGTGAACAAACTGAACCCATCAGCATATAAGAAGAATGATATGGTGTGTGTGTTTATACCCATGATATATCCCAACGCCCAGGTGCGATTTATCTGAGGAATGCAAGGTTAACTTGAAACCCAAAATGAATTAATAAAGCCGCAGGAACATCTCAATAAATGCAGAAGCAGCATTGGACAAAATCTAACACCCCTTTCATTATGAAAACATTTAAGAAAACGAATAGAAGAAGACTGCCTCCACTCTGACACACGGCGGTCATGAGAAACCAGTAGCTAATATCACACTTAGTGGTCAAAAGACTGAATACCTTCCCCCAATATCAGCAACGAAGCAGGAATGTCTGACTTTGCCACCCCTGTTTAACAGTCAAGTAGATTACAGTCAATGCAATTAGCCCAGGACAAGAACAACAAAAAAAGACATCCAGATTAGAAAGGCTCTAAGCAAGGATAACCAGCTTGCTTTGCTGATATGATCTGATATATTGAACATCTTAAGGAATCCACCTTAAGAATAAACAAGTTCAGCGGCTTATAAGACACAAGATCAATACACAAAAGTAAGCTGTATTTCCATACACTATAAACATTCCAAAAATTCCAAAGCAATCACCCTTGAAAGCATCAAAAGCAGTAAAATATTTAGGTATAAGTTTAGCTTAAGTAGTATGACTTGAACACCAAAACTATAAAATAAAACATCACCGAAAAAAAATTGCTAAGTAAATAGACTGTCGTGTTCATGCACCGGAAGACGATACTGTCAGGATGGTGGTCTTCTCCAAATTGATCTCCCCAAGTCAAGACATTATCAAGATTCAAGCTGGCTTCCCCTCCCCCTCATTACAGAAATTGACCAGCTGATTCTAAAATTCATACGGAATTGCGGGGAATCCAGAATAGCTAAACAATCTCAAAAAAGAAGAATAAAGCTAGAGATGTCACACTTCCCAACTTCAAAACTTAGAAAGCCACAGCAATCAAGACCATGTGGCACTGGTCTAAGGCAAGGCATATATACATCAGTGGAACAGAACGGAGTCCGGAAGTAAACACACACACCTATGGTCAGTTGACTTTTGACAGGAGTGCCCAGACAATTCAATGGGGGAAAGAACAGTCTTCTTAATAACATAAATGGCGCGGGGAGCACTTGGTATCCTCATCTGAAAGCAGGAGGTTGGGTGTATACACCAAAACACTGTACCACAAATGTTTAACTCGGTGGACTTAAAAAAATCCAAGAGTATAAAATTCTTGGACAGCATAGGAATAAATCTTCATGATCTTGGATTAGGCAATAGTTCACATAGATCTGGTCACAAAAGCACAAGAAACAAAACAGGAAATAAGCTGGACTCCATCAAAGTTAAAAAATTTGTACTGTACACAACCATCGAGTGAGTGAACAGACCAGACTAGAGAAAGGAAAAAGATCTGGAAATCCATCTCGCAGGAAGCCTCGGCAATACACAGAGAAACATCACAGCTCCGTTATTGAAGATCAGGCAGTTGGAAAGCTGAGCCGAGGGTTGAAAGGTTTCCCAGCTAAGACAGTGGCCAGTAAGCACACGAAAGGCTGTTCGTCATTAGTCATCAGGGACCACGGCAAAGCTACGGTGAAATACCACTTCCCCCACAGGGATGACTGTACAAGGCGGGTGACGGGGAGAAACTGGGATCTGTGCACACACGGCTGATGGAGATGCAAAATGGGACCGTCGTGGTGGGAAGGTCTGCCGTTCCTCAAAGTGAAACAGGACGACGTAGAACCTCGCACTTCCGCCCGTGGTACGCGTGTACCTTAGAACTGAAAGCACATGTCACACGAACACCCGTGAACTTTCATGGCAGCAAAATTCACCAGGGCTGCAAAGCACTAATCCAGGCCCCAGCGCAGAGGACCCTTGAAAACATGGTAAGGGGAAGCAGCCCGTCGCAAAGCCACCTAGGTTAGGGTTCCTTTTATGTGACCAGGCCTGCAGAGGCAACCCTAGACCCAGAAAGCAGATTTGTGGGTGATTCGCGCTGGACGGGGCAGAGTGTGGGGTGACAGCGAACAGGGGTGTGGCTTCTTTTAGAGGGAACCAAATGTCCCAACTTCGACAGTGGTGAGGCTTATACAACCCTGCGACTATACTAAAAAACACCAAAAATACTTTAAAGAGGCAAGTTGTATGGCTTGTGACTTACATCTCCGTAAAGTTGGTACATAAAGTAAACCAGCGTCACGGATATTTTCTACAACGTGCTGCATGACCTTTGCAATTAGCTTGTCAAAAATAAAAGCCTTGTCCTTAGCTTTTTAAAGAAGTATAGGGGAGCAAATAAATTAATCCTAAACCTATCCTGCGGAGTTGATTTTTCCTTTTAACCTTTTTCCTGAGTATGTTGGTCTGCCTGTTGATACATGAACGTCGCCACGTCTGTGTCCGTGAGCGCAGCTGCCCGCACGGTCTTCCTCACTCAGCCCGTCACCTCACCCCCAGTGTGGGGCCGGCTGGCGGGCAAACCACATTTCAGCTCTGATCTCTGTATGTCAGTATTTCTCCTCATCTCTGTATTTTGTTTGGACACATTCTTGAGATGTGGAATCACGACAGTCAAGGGAATAGACATTTTCTGAAAGTTTTTGTCATAACTGACTGATTTCCCCTCAGGGAGAAGTTGTGCCAAGAACAGGGAGTTATTCTAGAAATCCCTGACACGGTGATAGTGACGACTGGCGCATCATTTCAGTACAAGTGCCGATTAAGTCAGACTGTAGAGGACAGAGCCCCCGGCCCCAGACAGGGGCAGCCAGCGTGGGCCACCTTCCTCGCGGGTGGCTCCGCACTAAGCCAAGTGTCCCCAGAGGCCGTTAGAACCGGAAGAGCGTGACCCCCCTGGCGGATACTCCACCGGCTGACCACGCCAGCACCGTCCAGGACGCACGGGCTGTCTTCCTGCCTGCGGACCTGAGCCCTGGCCCTGCGACAACCCCGCCACACTCCTGGGACCGGCGGTGTGTCCACGCTGAGCCGGCCGGCAGGGGGCGCTGCAGAGCTGGCCTCCCGTGGCTCCGTCCCATGCCCCGTCTCCTTGGGGCCAGAGGTCACCTACCTGAAGCTTGCGGAGCTGTTTGATCACTTCATCCCTCGCTTTGTTCGCCGCCTCGATCTGGGCTTCAAGGTCCTTCAGGTCTATTTCCAGTTTCTTCTTGGAGGCCACTGCCAGCGCCCGCTGCTTCCGCTCATCCTCCAGCTCCGCCTCCAGCTCCCGCACCTGGTGGACAGCATCGGGTTAGGCCTGGCATCAGAGCTGGTGACTCTGTGGCCGCTCTCTGGAGAAGTGTGTTCAGGGAGGTCTTTAACCTCAACGCCTCGTATGCACCGCTCATTCCCACAGACTACTGAGGGCACACAGGAAGGCGGAGTCCTTGACCTCAAGCTCTACGCCAAGGTGACAGACACGGGGAACAGCTGGGACACAGTTTCTTGCAGGGACACTCAAGGGCCTGTGGAGAGGCCCTGTGGCAAGGAGCTGAGGTGTCCCGCCAGGACCCTGGGCTGGGCTGCAGGCAGTCAGCTTGGCCGCGGGTCCTCTGGCCCAAGTCAGGCCTTCAGAAGGTGCACCCTGACAGGTCGATTCAGAATTCAGACCCACAGAAACTGAGAGCTAAGTAAGGGTTGTTCTAAGTCACTAAGTCTGAGGTCCTTAGTTAGCCAACAAAAATGGCTAACAGAGCCATGACCATAACAAAGTGAAACAGATTGAGCCCAGATCCAAGACTTGATACCGCGAACTCCAAGGGACTATCAAAATACCCACAACTGGTTTTGAAAGTGAACTTATAAATTAGAAATCTGACATACATTCAGAAAAGTAAACAAATCCTAAGTGCCCAACGACTTTTTAAAACCATAAAAAGGACAATGATCTGGCTTTTTTTCCCTTTGAAGCCTGGTTTCATGAGGGCATGGGACCTGAACTTCAGAAATGCTGAGTCCCCTCGTCCGCTGTGGACGGCTTCTCTCCTTCACCCGCACATTTAAGACCCACTGAACTTGAACCTAACTGTGTTCCTTATCTCTTGAGATCCCACCGAGGGCTATTTAATTATGAGAAGTTTCCTGACTCGTAAGCAGCAGTGGTGTTGTTGGAGAAACAAAAAATCAGAAACAAGTACAGGGCGTCTGCGTGGCTCAGTGGGTTAAGCCTCTGCCTTTGGCTCAGGTCATGATCTCAGGGTCCCGGGATCAAGCCCCACATCTGGCTCCCTGCTCAGCAGAGAGTCTGCTTCTCTCTCTCTCCCTCTCAAGTAAGTTTTAAAAAAATATATTTTTTAATAAAATGAGTCAAGGTGACAGTGACCAAAAGCCAGAAAGACAAGGTCACCACCAGAAAGGGTGACCAAGAGGTTTCTTTCACGAAGAAAAAGCAAATACTTGGGAGCGCCTGCGTGGCTCAGTGGGTTAAGCCTCTGCCTTCAGCTCAGGTCATGATCTCAGGGTCCTGGGAGCGAGCCCCGCATCAGGCTCTCTGCTCAGCAGGGAGCCTGCTTCTCCTTCTCTCTCTGCCTGCCTCTCTGCCTATTTGTGATCTCTGTCAAATAAATAAATAAAATCTTAAAAAAAAAAGTACGCTAAATTTAAAAGAACAGTCGAATATGCTCAGCAGAGGTGACGTGCACTGACGTGCTCTGACACTGCTGGACTCGGAGAACGGGCAGGCTCCCGTTCCTGAGACCATGCTTCCTCCGCCCTACCTGCTTCACCAGGAGCCGCTTCTTCTCTTCGTTCTGCTCGTCCCTGGTCTGCAAGTCCCTCTCAAACTGGGCCTTCATGGCCTGCATGTTGACCTCCAGGCGAAGCTTGGCGTCTTCCGTGGCCTGAAGTTCATCCTCCAGCTCTTCCAGCTGGGTCCTCATCTCCTCCACCTGCTGCTCGAGGGCCCGCTTAGATTTTTCGAGTTCGTGCACCTGAAGCACAGGAAGCAGCTGGGAAGAGCGGACCCGGCAGAGGCCCCCGGGCGGCACGAAGGCCTCTCTGGCTCCCTCCCCTCAGTTGCTTGCCCCTCTGCACTTCGGAGGATGCCATTTACGGGGCGGTCCGGAGCTCTTCATTGACAAACGCTCCGTAGTCACTAGTTATTCTCCAATGACCTTGAAGTTGAGCTAGCTTTACAAGCCCAAGAACTACAACAGGAGCAGTGTCAGGGGAACTCGTCTGCTGACGGCCCATCTGCCTGCTGTCTGTGTGTCAGAGGTACCCCAGGATAGCCCGTCCTGCTGTGGAGACGATGGCTGGGGCCAAAAAGGCACATGGAAACTTCGAAATACTAAGGTGTGTTAGGTCTGGGAAGCAGGTGCCGGGGAACAGAGGCCTGGCCTCTCTCTGGACAAAGGTCCCCATCAGAAACATCTACCTCATTATCTGGGCCAAGTGCCCCCACCCCAGGGCCCCTCTGTTCCACCCGGAGACAGCCTTCAGGTGCGGGCGCTGTGCCTCCCCTCTGCGGCTCACGGGGGCAGCGGGAGGTGGGCGCGAGGCAGCCCCGGATGTCTCCACAGCGTCTGGTGCTTCTTAGGCACAAGAGAAGTGTCTGTGGAACGGATGTGTGACTGTTGATTATTTCAGCAAATGACTAATACGAACAAGCACACAGCGGGGCGCCCGGCTGGTTCAGTTGGGGGAATGTCTGACTCTTGATCTTGGGGTTGTGAGCTGGAGCCCCATGTAGGGCGGAGAGCTCACTTGATTTAAAAGAAAAAAGAAAGAAAAAAACGAAAGCAACCGGGGGGTTCTTGCTCTACACGTCACTGTGTAACCACGGCAGTTTCGGCTCTAGGAGGCCTCTTGCCTAGGCGCTGATCCCACAGGGTTCAGAGGGCTGTCGGAGACCCAACGGGAAGGTAGGATGGCCTTCCCTCCTTTATGAGGGGCAGGGGCAGCCACATGCCATGCAAACGAGACTTTAGCTTTTTGAAATGCATGTGCCGTAGCTTCCTGAAATGGGGGACGTGTCCTGTCTGTTGGGCAGAACAGAACTTGGGCTCGAGAGGTTCAGAGGCTTCTCCTGCTGAGAACAGAAGCTGGGGGAAGAGCAAGCCCCGGGCCTGGGCTGACCCCCATCCTCCATGCCCCGTGCACCGGAGCGGCAGGCGCGGGGCACGTAAAAATCACTGCCATTCTCATGGTGTGTGGATGTGGTGAAAAGACGATACTGCAGAAATTTCTAGGCCGTGAACGAGTCCCCAGAGCGTCTGACGGCTTCTGGGAAAACGAAGGGTCTCAACCGGGAAGGCCCGGGTCAGGGAGAGCGGCAGGTGCCTCCGGCCCCCGGCCAAGTTCCGCTGCCCTCGGTCTGAGGGGCCCTCGCGGTACTTGTGCTCGCTGACTGCCTGGGACTCGCGGCCGAGGACATCCATTCTTCGGCGTCCTCACCAGGACGCAGGGGAGGGCAGGGAGGGCTCGGGAGAGTGAGGCCAATAAACAAGGTCTCCCAGTCTGTCTGTCAGCGCTGCCCCGGGATCCCTGCGGAGAATCTGATGGCCTCTCCCCAAAGACATCACGCCCTCCTTACGCGCTGACCTGGCCCCCGACCCCGGACCACTTCGCAGTTGGGCGAGGCCTCCCCGGATCCTTCAGGCACTTGTGGGGAGTCGCCTGTTCCCTCCCCCAGCCCCGAGGACCGGTCCCCGGGGCTACTCACGTTCTTCCCCACGTCATCCTTGGAGCTCATGAGGTCTTCCATGTCTGCCCGCAGCTGCTTGTTCTGTCTCTCGAACTCCTCCTTGGCCTCCAGCGCCTCCTCGAGGGCCCGGGCCAGGGCCAGGGCCTTGGTCTCCTTCTCTCTGGCCTCGGCCTCCGCGCGGTCTCGCTCTTCGGCATGGCGAGCCGAGATGTTCTTCTCCTCTGCCAACAGCTGTGGGGGGCGCCGGGTGAACAGGACGGCGGTTTAGCCACAGGACCCCTTCTCTGGGGCTCGGACTCACAGCTGAGCACAGCACCAGGACAGAAGGAGTGGGTGTCCTACTTCTTTTTGCTTTTCTCCTTTTCCAACTTTCTACAGATAAGTGTGGTTCTCAAATAAGATTATTTCAAACCATAAACCACAAAGGGAGGGCGCTGCCAGGGGGAGACCACGCGGGTGGCCGGGGCGGCGCCGGGGACGCACCTGGTCGAACTTCTTCTGCTTCTTCTCCAGGTTGGAGGCGGTCTGGCGCTGGTGGTCCAGGTCCACGGTCAGGTCGTCCAGCTCCTGCTGCAGGCGGTTCTTGGTCTTCTCCAGCTTGTCGTAGGCCAGAGCCTTCTCCTCCAGGCGCTGGCCCAGCGCCTCCACGTCTTTCAGAAGCTTCTTTCTGGCTTCTTCCAAACTCTCGATTGTTCCTAAGTCGTCATCTACTTTCTTCTTGGTGTCCGTGAGCTAGTTTTACGGGAAGAGAGATCCGCGTCAAACAACCTCACTGGTTTTTACAGGTAAGAACAGAGCGAGCGAGTTCGAAATCAATACTGTGTGGCTTTGAGCAAATGAACCTTCGCCTGTGACTGAATGTCTTAACTACTAATCCACGACGGGACGACTGGTGTGGAGAGCGGACACAGTCCTGGGGCTGTTTTAAGTGCTTCCGGCACCGTAAGGACCAGCGTGGCCCCGGCCTGGGGCTGGGTCGAGGGAAAAGCCCTCCCGGGCGTCATTTAGTTCAGCCTAACTCAGCGTCCCGCGTGCCGAGGAGGACGCGGCGCGGCAGGGACACGGGGCGCGGCCTCCGGGGGGCCGCACGCACCTGGGACTGCAAGGCCAACACTTGCTTCTCCAGGTTCTTCCTGGCCTCCTCCTCCTCCTCCTGCTGCTCCTGGAGACTGTTCTTCTCCTCCTCCAGCTGCCGGATGCGGCTGCTCAGGTTCAGTTTCTGGCGGGTCTCCTCCTGGAGGAGCTCCTGTTGCAGGAAGAGGTCAGAGATCAGGACGGGAGTCACGTCAGCAGCGACACGAACACCCCTCTTCCGAAAAACAGCTGCAGGCCGTGGACGCCAGCGCCCGTCCGCGCGGGGGCAACCCCGGGGACGTCACGACACGGGAAGGACTCGGAAACCCGCGTGGTGACCTTACAATTACAAACGCTCCCGCCACGACGGCTGCTTTACGCTGGCCGTCAAGGAACAACAGCCCCGTCCCCCCGGGGCCCGGCCTCCCTTCCCTGCAACTCCCGCGTCTTCGCGGTTCCGCACACCCTCCGCTCCCGCGCCCCCCACCTCGGGGTCAGGCACTCGGCGTTTCTCACCAGCATCACCTGCAGGATCGGGCCGCCCCTCCAGTGTCTGTCCCTTACACTTTCTGCCAGACTCATTTTTCTCAAATGTCAACGCAAACGTATCTTTCCCATTTACTTTCAGACTAGAAAGTTCTCAGAGGCACGCAGAGGGGCCGTCTGCGCGGGACGGGATGTGTAGTTACGCGGATCCTGCCTGCCTGACGTTTTTACCCCTGCACCCCCAGCACCTCGCAAATAAACTCGTAAGTTAGAACATTTAACCCAAAGAAGATGTAAAACTCCCAGAAAAAAGTGCTACGTTATTTTCCTATCAGAGTCATCATCCCGACTTCTCTCGAGCTTGAAGACATTCCCAAGGAAATGTTTCAATGTGAGATTTAACGGTAGGATTTAGTGAGCTTTGACCGATCCTTTTAAGGTAGGGACTCTCTGTAAGGTCAGGGTCATGGAATTTCAGCCACAACAAAACAGTCTCGGTGCAAATGGCCAGAAACACTCGTGCATGTGGTCGATGGCTCTGAACCACACCCCGGGCAGGGCCTGATGGTGTGAGCCCGAGTCCCGACCCAGGCCGCCCTCGCGCCCACCAGACAGGGTCTGCGTCCAGGTCCGAGCTTCAGAGATTTCCTGAGCAGCAAGACTGCTCCAGATAATAGCGGAGCACAGAACCAGAGATGATCGGAAAGCCACGCCAGGACCAGCCTGTCGACTTGAGACGCGGCAGAGCTATCGGGCCCTCACCCCCCAGCTTACCTGTGTGTCCTGCAGTTGGGACTCAAGACCAGCTGCGTCCTTAGCAAACTTAACACCCTTCTTCTCTGCTTCTTCCAGAAGACTCGAGACGTTGTCCAGTTCATTCTGCAAGGAGTACAAGATTCAGTTCATCAGTAAGGGGACGGGAAGGGCCCAGCCTCACTGCCCGTCAACGCACACAAACGGGGCAGTTTTCGGGGGTTAAGGAAGCTCCCCCCCCCACGGGACGACGTCAGGTCCGCTGGCCGGCCGGGGAGGGCGTAACGGCAGAGCCCTCGTGCGCAGTGGGGTTCTCCTGACTCTGGTTTACCATCTTGTCGTTTTGTCCCGAAGGGACAAAGCCAACACGAAGTCCCCCCAGAGACTGCTCTGCTGCGGGAAGAGGCTCTGAGGTCAGCAGATGGTGCACTTGGTCCTTGTTCACTGAGAAGCACTAACCCTGTGCTGGATGGTCCAGTACGTTCACGGTCTTACAGAATCTGAAAACTTTATCATACAGCTTCGAAGGTGCTTAGCTCTTAGTATTCAGGCTAAAGTACTTTTTAGGCCTAAGGATCTAGTAGAATATATTTATCACGTATATTCAGCTCTGTCTCATTATCACGTTTCGTGAATAATGTAACCCCCCCCACCCCCCCATGTAATCTTCCCTCAGGACAGCGGGGCCCCCTTCACTCTGGTTTGTCCCTTGGGTCACATTAGCAAAGAGGAGATGCACAGAGGATGTGTGTATACACGTGACTCAGGCCAATGACACTCTGTTCCTTTGGAGAGCCCACACGCCCGCGGTCTTGGTGACAACGTGGTGGGGAAGGGCTCAGACCCCAGCCTTCAGCTCTGGCTCCGTGAGCCGCTGGGGGGTCGCCAGAGGGCGGCCCGCCCCTCAGTGTCTCTGAGGCTGAGACTCACAGGGGCGGTGTGAGCGTGGGAGGGGACAGCCCCCACTGGGAGCCGGATGTACGGCCGATTGGCCTCCCCGCCACACGTCCGGTGACACGTGACGACACTTACCAACAGCGTTCACCATCTTCTCTTTCGAGAACACACACCCGGTCTGGGAGGACATGCACGTGCAGGGAAGAGTTAACAGAGGCTGGAGACAGCTCTCTTTACAAGGGCCCGTGGCAGGCGTCTGGGAGCTCAGACTTCCAGAAAGCGCCTACCGTTCCCTAAAATAGGCTCACTGTGCCGAGCGGGCGGGTGTAAACAGCATGCGTTACACGCGGCACCCGCCCCCCCTTCTGGGATCTGAAACGTCGGTGTGTGTCAGGCACAGGGGCCTCTGGGACCAGGCGCCCCAACAAGCTGCCGGGCAGAGTCCCCGCTCGCTGCTGGGGGGACGTGGTGCCGGCTGGGCCTGCCCACGAGCGGACTGCTGGGAGCTCGCACACGGTGGCCTCGGGCCCCCCCCTTTCCCCTCAATTCATCTGCTTCTCATCCTTTCACTGTGAGAACTGTGGCCGTGAGCAGGCCCACGCGCAGCTCCTGGGAGTCGGCCCCGGGTGTCTGCCAGTCGCGGTTCTGGGACTGGCGTCTGGCTCAGCAACACAGGACATACATACATCTCTCCCCACCGACAAACATCCGCTTGCTGGGTCATTTTTCCTGGCTGCATACAAGTCCATCCTGAGCTGAGCTGAGCTCAAGAGCTGAACACTTATCCCACTGAGCCACCCAGGTACCCGATTTTGATTTTTATCGTTTCTAAAAATGCATTTACTGACTTTAAGTCCTCTCCACACCCCGTGTGGGGCTTGAACTCACGACCCCGAGATCAGGAGTCACGTGCTCCTCGGGCTGAGCCGGCCGCGTGCCCTCCCGCCGTCTACCCCTCAAGTATTCCTGAGCTTGCCGCAGCTCCCCCTGGCCGGGGATGCCGCGGGGGACCCGTCCACGCCAGCACCGGGCTGCCGGGCTTACCTGGAGCTTGCTGGCTTTCTCGGCCAGCTCCACCCGCAGTCTGTCCCCTTCCGACACCTTGGCGTGGAGCTCTTGCACCTGCGCGTCAAGTTTCTTCCTCTTGTGCTCGGACTCGGCCTTGACCTGCTGCAGCACCTTCACCTCGCACGCCAGCTCCTTGTTGTCGGTCTCCAGGCCCTGCTTGTTCTTCTCCAGATTCGCTTTGAACTAGGCGGTGAGGGAAGAGAAGTGTGCTATTTTTAGAACACTCCATACAAGGCGCTGCTTTTTCTCTTAGTGGGATTGTGCCCGCTACGCGGTCCCCCATCAGCGTCTCAGTGAAAACCTCCCTTCTCCGTGGAGGGTGAACTTTCTAGAGCAGGGACCCCGGCTGGGGCGCACACTGCGTAGGGGAGGCGCCCCAGGTATTTAGGGGCTCACTGCACCCCGGACCTTGTCAGCGTCAGGGGGATGACACCCGGGGCGCATCCCGACCAAAGTGCCACCGCTCATGCACGTTACCCTTGGGGTAAGACACGTTCTGTCAGTTCAGGAGTTATTTTTAATAAGGAGCTGAGAGTCTTGCTGCCACGGGGAGACTAACGCAGTGGCTCAGACGGGTGCACGCACGTCAGCGCGGGGGGGTCACAACAGGCTGGCTGTGGGGTCCGGCCCGGGACGCCCCAGGACTGTGCAGCCCGGGGTCCGTGGGGGCTCTGGGGTCAGACACCCGGCTTCCCTCTCCCTTGCCGCTACTGGCTGTGCCAGCCCCTCCCCCGCCCGCCCTGAGTCATCTCTGAACTCCGTGGGCAGAGGCTGCCCTATGAGATTGCAGTCAAAGTCAAAGGCACTGCACGTTGAGTAATCAGCGTGGCGACGGACACACAGGATGTCGACGCCCCGTCGGTGCTGCTGTCGTGAGCACACAGATCAGCAGGTGGACGAGCAGGGGAACGAGGGCAGAAAGTGCGGAGGAGGAGGGTGGGGAATGAGGGCGAAGACTCGTCTGCCCGGGGGTCCGAGGGTGGAGGGGATGGAGTGTGGTCAAGATGGGAAGCCGACGTGAGACAGCAGGGGCGAGGAGGGACGGGAACAGGGAGGGGGGGCCAAGGGGCCCGGGGAAAGACCGCAGGACTTGGGGACTGGCTGGCAGCACGAGGGAGACTTTAGACTGCTGGAGGTTTCCGAGCTCGGTAGTCGGGAGGGGACGCCGGGGGAGGGACGTGGGGTCTGAGGCAGCGGCTGGACCCAACCAGTGCTGAAAACACACGCCCGAGACCAAGGGCCCGTGGCTCCCGGAGGGAGGCAGCCCGAGCCTGTGAGTGAGGCGGGGCCAGCCGGAGGGAAGGGGGCCCGGGGTGGGCTCCCCGCAGGCAGGGACCCGGGGCGGCCCCTCGCTCGCTCACCCGCTTGGCCTGCTCCAGCTGCTCCGACAGCTCCTCCAGGGCCGTGGCGTGCCTCTGCCGCATGTCCTGGATCTGGGCCTCGTGGTTCCTCGTCTCCTCCTCCAGAGCCTTCTTCAGCTCTGCCACCTCCTGCTCACGTTTGGTGCTGCACAAACACATTTTTAGAAAAAGCAGCTCAGGATTAGGTGACCAACTCAATTATTTTTTTATTTTTTAAATAATACTTCGAGAGAGTGAGAGCGAGCAAGGGAGAGCAAACATGCGCAGGGGGAAGGGGAAACGCAGGCTCCCCTCTGAGCAGGGAGCCTGACATGGGGGTCGAGGATCATGACCTGAGCCAAAGGCGGACACTTAACGACTGAGCCACCCAGGCGCCCTTGAATTAAAAAAGGATGTTTTAAAGTCTGTTTTGGTTTTAAAGAGTCGACAGATGTGGGCTCGGTTAGGGCTCTCATGTGTGCCAACTCCAGGACCTTGCACAGCTCGAGGTCTCCGCCTCGGATGTTCTGTCCGCACACGAGGGTCACGGGAGCACTGGTGTTGGGAGGCCGCCGTGAGGCTTGCCCGTGGGAAGCACCCAGCACAGGGTCAGGCCTGTAACAGCCCTCGGTACATTTGGGATGTTGTTAGGGTCACAGAAAGTAGATTACATTAATTCCTTTGGGAGAATTATTTGGCTTGTTAGGTCCCAGAAGGCTGCATGCCCGCTGCTGTGAGAGCGGGAATCCTTCCAGAACAAGCATAAGCGCGGCTCTCGTTCCCTGTGTGACGACGATCACAGTGTAACTTCTCTACGGGCCTTCAGACCGTTCTGGGGGGCCTGGCAGGGAATCGCTTACTGTGACACACCATGCCGCCTGCCACAGCGCCAGCTGACAGGGCAGCGGAACTAGGAAAGGGGAGTCCCGACGAGGCCTCAAAAGCCAAGGGAGGGCAGGGGGAAGGCCCCAGGAGCCGGATGCTGCGTCCCGACAACAGCAGGACTCTCCCCAGCCCGGGAAGTGGCGCAGCTCACGCACACCCGCCTGAGACCCCGTCAGGAGTTGGCTGAGGCCGGGAGGAGGGCCGGGAAGTTAGAGGCAGGCGGAGGGGTCGCACTCCTGGCTCAGAGGGTCTCCAGACTTGGGAGGGACGAGAGCCTGGGCTCTGAATGTCCTGAGATGAATGAGGTCTCCTCTAACCTGAACTTGGGGAATGAAGATCACGCGAGTGTTACGTGTCTTTACGTGGCTTTCTAGGCCGTCTATAACTTGCTGTAAGACACGCAGGGTAAGCCGAGAGACCGAGTGGTTTCACTAAGAAGAGACTTCACAAATGTGTCACGTGAGCACACGCTCAGTAAAGCCCGAAACCAGCCAGGCAAACCCCCGCCTGCTCAGGGCTGCAGGGGCGTTAGGAGTTGGAGCAGGACGGTGACTCGGGGGTGGACCCTGTGGGCACATTCTCCTCCCTTTCCCAGTGGACTGGGGGACCCGGGGGCTGAGGTCAGCTGTGCCGGGGCCCAGCGCCCGCTGGCTCTGGGCTCACAGGGCAGCCGGCCGGAAGGGATCGGCGAAGATTCTGTGGTCTAGCTGGGCTCAGTCGAAAGCTCGCTGGTGGGGCCCCGTCCCCGGATGCAAGCGCCGGCCCAGACAGATGGACACGCTCCATCTGGTGGCTTCGGCTTGCCCCAGAGAACGACCAGCACCTCTGTGGTACAACAGCAGCAGCGGCTCGCATGCAGGACTATCGTCTCTCCAGGCAAGAGCTCCGCTCCTAACTCCTACTCGACACCACACGTCCTGGGAGCCCTTCCTTCCCTCCTCCAGGCTGCTCACCCAACCGCCCCCAAGCTCTCCGGGCAAGTCCTACAGGGGGTCACGTGCCGAGTCCGAGGAAGGTGCTGGACGGTCACGGTCCCAGGGAAGAACCGGCAGGGAGGCAGGGGGTCCCCAACAAGAGTCGAGCCCCCCCCGCCGAGTCTTCACACAACGGCCCCCAGGAGCAGAGCCCCCGCCCCCCGCTTGTTTGAGCACAGCCGTGCTTCTAATAAATAATGCACACGTGCTTTTCTTACTGTTTTGGTAACACTGAATGGAAAAAATGATCAGGGCTTTTTCTTTTGTGGCCAAAAGTCCAGCTGAGAACGGCTATTTCAATGAAGCCTGGCTCAGTGGTTTCTAGGTTTTGAAAAGCAGATGTTTTAGGGGGAAGGCCAGGACTTAACGTTGCTGGAAGCAGAGGCCTGTCTGGCTCGGAAAGGCTGCAGCAGAGCCTCCCCGCCGCCGCTGTCTTGGGGGACACGACCTCCACGTACAGCCGCAACCACGTGCATTTGTGGGTAAAGCCCCTGCCACACCATCAGGCCCCCCACCTCTGCTTCTTCACCACCCATTGCTCCCCTAACACCCACAACCCGACCTCCGTCTCCCGGGCAGACCCATGACTTCATTTCTCTGGCCACGTCCCTGGGGGAGCCCACCCTTGTCCTCCAGGGAAGGGCAACCCCCCTTTCCCTCCTGGCAGCTCCGGGTCATTTCCTATCTCTCTGCACCCACCTGTCTTCGTAAGAGATTCCCCTTCTGCTCTACCTGTTTTATTCTAGGCCTTTCCTGAGCTGCCACCTCAGAGCGAGGACAGCCTGGAGCAGCCCCGGCACGTGTGCACGCCTATGCACGCACGCAGTCAGCCACATCTCGCAGCCAAGGCACCTGGGGGGGGGGGGGGCCTCCTGCCCCGGCACGAGGAGGGAGTGGACGGTCGGGAAGAGGCCTGGGCGGCGATGTGGGAGGTTCCCAAGTCAGTGGCTCACGTGAGCCCCTCTGCCCGGCCTGCTCCGGCTCCCCATGACCTCCGCGGGGCCGGTGAGCGAAGCCTTTGGAGCATCAATCTCTGGCCACGCGCGCCGGGCCTGCGGGTCGGCTCACAGGCCACACGCCTCTGCCCGACACACACTCCCGTCTGCCCTCCTTTCCGTCTTTGCGGCCGTGAGCGCGTACCTCCCTTCTCTGTCCGCCCGCCACGGTTCACAGCCGCTGGTGCTGCGCGCAGCAGCCTGAGCACTGGATCCCCCCATCCCACGTCTGGCCCTCCGTCCCCGTGACCCGCTCTCTAGGCCTCCCCCCCCAGGTCTCCGCGGGCTGCACCTGCCCCGTGCCATCCCGCCCCACCCCGGACACGGCTTTGTTTCTGACCGTGGCTGTGCTGTCCCCGTCCGCCTGCCGCTGTTTCCAGGAGGGAGGGAAATACCCAAAATGCCAGCAGAGAGGACGTCCCAGCTCCCGAGGAAGGCCGGCACACGCGGGGCGATTCCGCCCGCCGCCCGGGGCCGCGCCGCCTCCCGCCGCTCACCGGAGCTCCTGCTGAGCCGCTGTGGTGTCCAGCGTGTCCTCCAGCTCGGTCTTCAGGGCCTCCAGCTCCTCGCTCAGGTCCCGCTTCTGCTTTTCCGCCTTGTTGCGGGAAGCCTTCTCCGACTCGAAGTCCTCCTGCAGCTCGGCGATCTGGGCCTGCAGCTCTCGCACCACCTTGAGCGCGTTGTTCTTGTGCAACGTCTCGTCGTCGCCCCTGTGGAGACGGCGGCGGGACCGTGTCTGGGCACCCCCCCCCCCCCCCCCCCC
>LNAC01000150.1:1733936-1747081 GCA_002007465.1 Ailurus styani | reverse complement strand
CCCGCGCCAGAACCCAGCCCAGCGCCCGCAGCAAGGCCGACACTTCTGTTACGAGCAAGGACAGGCTCGTTTTCACAATTGCAATAGAAACAATTTTCTCCCAAGCAAAACGTCAGAACGAGAACAGCGCTCGAGGCGGCATCCGGCGCAAACTGTCCGGCCTCCCGCGAATCCAGACCCGTTCCTGGAACGCAGGGGGAGGGGGAGACTCGCCACCCGCACACCCGCGGCCCCCGCGCTCCCTCCTGCAGCGCCTCCCGGGGCTCGGTGCCGGGGGACCGTGCGACTGCGGGAGCCGGGCCGGCTGGGGGGAGGGGAGGGGTGCTGGGGACAGGACAGCCTGTGCGGACAGCTACCTTCCTGGATTCTGGCGGAAAGTCCAGCCAGAGTAAGACCCGCTGTGAGAGAGGACTGGAAAGAATTTGTCGTGAGATGTACTCGGTTGTAATAAATTATAAGTGAAACTCCAAGTTCTCTGACCCTGTAGCCAGACGGCTATAAATACACGGATGCTCTCTGTGATCTCTGTTCTGAAAAGTGAGGCTTTGGAACTCAAGAGCAAAGGGGGACGTCTCTGAAAAGGAGTTTCCTCTACAACGTGCCGCGAGGTTCAACTCTACTGCACAGAAACCAAATCGTGTGGTTTGGTAAAATAACCTCTCCCGGGATGGACCTCCAGGGACCCCGGGACACGACTCAGGACCCTGGCGTGTGGCGGCCCAGGCTGGTGCACGCAAGCTTCCTGCTAACCTGACGCCAGTCAGGGACTCCGGGCGCCTCGTCACACCCCCAGCAAGGAGACGTGCCCCTCGCCCCAGGTTCCCGTCCGGCCCCCGATGCGGGACCCTCGATGGCAGGCGGGGGGGGCAGACCTGGCCAGCGCGCCCTGTAGCTCCTCCTCCTTCTTGGCCAGCTGGACCTTGAGCTCGTCGATCTGTGCCTGGAGCTCGGCGATCTGGTCCTGCAAGTCGGTGGTCTCCCCGTCCAGTTTTCTCTTGGCCTTTTCCAGCTCCTGACGCGTCTTCTCTTCCTTCTTTAAGCGTTCTGTAAGGCAAAAGCCAAGACGAGCTCTTCAATACCCACAAATGAGGCTCCGGACGAATGAATTCAAAATATAAACTGGCTGAAGTCGAAAATCAGCCATTTGATTCGAAAGCAGGCATCCGCCTGGACACCCCTGTGCCAACAGCTCAGGCACCCAATGCCCGGTAACATCAGACCAGAGGCGAGAGAAATCTGTGGGCGGAGGCATTTCAGGGGAGGAACTGGAGGCGGGAGGTGGGGGTTCTAACGATGGCCCTTTGTAGAGGGAGCCCACATGCCTGGAACAGAAGTGACCCGGCCCCTCTCACTGTACCCATCGCCGGGCCCACGTCTGCATAGGGCTCGGCCGACGAGGGCCGCGTGTGTGACTGCCCGTCACCCCACACCCCTTCCTGGGAGTCCCCCAGGCACTGGGGGAGGTGATGGGCAGAGGGTCCTGTGATTCCTGCCCTCCCCACCACAGCCCCATGGGGGCTCCTTAACCATGCCAGGGATCCCTCCCTCCGCACGGCGGTCCTCACGACACCGTGCCCTGTACGCCTCGAGGTCCTCCCGCACGACTCGCACGTGGAGACCAAGGGACCGAGCGCCACAGGCCGATCACACGGGTGCGAAGGGCCGGTGCATGTGCCGTGGGCCCCTTGCTCGCAGAGCCGCCCCATACCGGCAGAACAGACGCTCATGTAGCACCCGGCACGGAGGGCCGTCCCTCCTCTGCCTGCAGTATAGACGCTGGGTCTGGCTGCCCGTCCCAGCAGAGGCTACGTGCTCTTCCTGAGTCCCACCCTGTTTCTGCTACACAAAGCCAGGCTTCGTTCTGTGAACCTCCTAGGGTTTCCCAACACTCCCTCGCCATCACCAAGCGATGTGGCTGCCCTCAGCGGTCGCTCCGGTCCCCGCCAGGCTTGGTGGCAGTAGCGGTCCCCCTGTGACTTCATGTCACTCACGCTGCTCTGAGATCCAAGGCTCCCGAGGTCCGGCGGCCGCTATGGCTCACCCGTCAGGTAGGGCGCAGCGCATCCGCCCCCCGGAGCGCGCCTCACCCCGGGAGCTGACTCACACACAATCCCATCAGCGCCAGCCCGTCACGGATGCTCGGAGACCAGGCAGGACGCGAGAACTCCCGACAGGCCTGTCGTCACCACTGAACCCCAGCAGCTTAGCTGGTGTGCGCGTCTCCTACCTCTGCCTGCGCTGACGTCGGCAACGTGTCCACACACCCAGGTCCCCGGCCCACGTTTCTCCGACCCCAGACACTAACCTTCTAGATCCGAGATCATCACTTCCTGCTTATTCCGGATTTTGGCCAAGTTTTTGGCCTTCTCTTCCTCCTCAGCCAGCTGGGAGGAGCACTCCGCGATGCGGTCTTCCATGAGTTTCTTTTCCTGAGGAGAAAGAACCAGCCGCTTCGGAGAAGGCTTCCAAACCACGCCGGGGCCTGGTCTTGCTCAGAAAACAGGTGCTTGGGCCCCCACCCCCACCCCCGGGCCCCGCAGGTCCCACTGCTCTGCAGAGGGGGAGCCTGTGGCCAGCACAGCGGGACAACAGGCCTGCGCGGATGGGACCCGGCCACCGAGTGGGGGTCCGAGCGTGCGAGCCGAGCACGTCAAATGTCTGGAGAATTAGAAGGCTGTCTGGTGGATTTCAATAATTACATAGTTTCTGTCTTTAGAGATCTATACAAGTGGAGCCTTAGGAGACAAAAGTACATAAGTGAACCCGAGTTCCTGAGAATTGCTGGCTGGACGCCCCGTCCAGTGAGCGCATCAGCTTTGTCACGGAAATACTCTTACTTTGATAAATTTGGAATTCTGGTCCTCGAGAAGTAGGATCTCCTCTTCCATCTTCTTGATCTTGGCCTCTGCTGTCACCTTTTCCAGCTGGAGTTTCTGGCGAGCACCTTCCTCCTCGTCCAGTTGCTCTTCCAGATCCTTGGGAAGTGGAAAACACGCAGTCAGCGGCCCCCGGCCCCACGACACTGCACCGCGCTCCCCGTCGGAGGCGCGCACGCCAACATCAAATACCGATTTTTGCTTTTCAAAATGGCAAGGACATCCCAACGCGTCACAGCGCGAGCCCGGCACCGCGGCGGGTGGGAGTCCAGGGTTTAGAGCCCACGCGGTAACACACCCTTCGATTTCACACCTGCCTCCTTGTCTGTCATAAACAGGATTCTACACACGGATCAACGTACGGCCAATTTCAGAAATCTGTCCTGCTTGACGCTAGAATGAGACCCGTGTAAATGATGAACACGTCCCTGTGAAAAGCCCTCCACAGACGAGCCAGAGCGCAAGGCAGCACGGGAGCCCGGCGTGCACGCGGCCAGGGGCTCTGCCGGGACCAGCGTCGGCCCCTCCACATGCCCCCAGCTTCCCCCGGGGTCGCCTTGAGGCAAATCCCAGACCTCCTACTTTCTCTGCAAAACCTTCCAGCTGTCTAAAAGATGCAGACCTCTCACAAACACATTTGTTCGTTTGCGCTGGAAGCCAGATAAGGTTCACACACGGCGACTGAGAATCCTCCAGACACGCCTGCGTTCTCTGGGGCCCCCGTCTCTCCCTCCCTCACTGTTCGGTGGTTTCTGGAAAAACACCAGAACAGGTCCTTTTCCTACAGTTTCCCTCAGTCTGCTTTCTGTCAGGTGGCCCCTGCACCACGCTCCTAATTTCACGAAAGCAGTGAGTGTAACAGTGTGTTCACTATGACGTCTTTTATCTTTAAAGATTTGAGAGAGAGAAAGAGCACGAGCAAGGGGAGGGTCAGAGGGAGCGGGGGAATCCCACGCAGACTCCTGCTGAGCACAGAGCTGGACACGGGGCTCAATCTCCCGGCCTGGAGATCACGACCTGAGCCACAGTCAAGAGTTGGACGCTTAACTGAGCCACCCAGGTGCCCCTATAACTCAATTAATAAATGAATCCACATAATCTGCTTGGAAATCTATGGAAGCAGACATAATAACGGTAATGGGGATGATGAGAGTGAGGAGACCAGAAGTGATGTGTTTGCTAGGTTTTCTACAATAATCATTTATCGATATCAGGAAATTCATCTTAAAAACAAAATCACACCAATACCAGCTCCAGTAGCTCTGGTTGCAAAGGACACAGATCAGAAGCCCCTCAAAGCCTCACAGGTCAAAAAAAGGACAAGGGAGAGGGACCAACGAGGCCAAGTAATCCTGGGGGTCACGCGTGGACTGTAGGGCCTGGGGGATCCTGACTTCTGACACATCCGCTTTCCTCAGACAGAAAAGGGAAAAAAAAAATCACCTATATTTAGAATGTGTCTGAATGAATTTACATGTCACAGAAGGAGATAAATTCAGATAGCAGTGCCAAAAATAAGAAGTTAAAAAGGAGTCTAGTAAAGAACGAGATAGAAAGTACTGGAAAAGCAAAACCCAACCCAAACTCTGCTGCTCTGTGAGGACAGATTTGTTCTCCTAAATAGAGCAAGGAAATGCAAGCATTCTGGGGCACCTGGGTGGCTCAGTCGGTTGAGCATCTCACTCTTAATTTTGGCTCAGGTCATGGTCTCGGGGTAGTGAGATCGAGCCCCGCGTCAGGCTCCGTGGTTAGCGTGGAGTCTGCTGGAGATGCTCTCTCCCTCCCTTGCTCGAATAAATAAAGCTTAGAAAAAAAGAAATGCAAGCACTTCACGTGACTGTATCAAGATCCGGAGTGTGACAAACAAGACTGAGGACGCCAGAGGGGGCCTTGGGTGTCCCTGTCCCACACGAGTCAAAGGTTATTTCTGAGATGAGCACATGCTCGTAAAAAGGAAAGAAAATCAAGACTGGATGACGCCACTAAGGACTGACGGTGAGTATTCTAGGTCTCTGTATGCTCTGATCCAGAATCATGCACACGAATTTCTAAGTTACAGGAATGTACCTGCAGTTGGATCTTACTGCGTCCACTCCTTTGCGACGATCCTTAGTAGTGTATTAATGGATCACCGTGGAAATAAACCTCTTTTTACTTAAAACCAGACGGTTCTATCATGGCTTAACAATCCCCAGTTGTTAAGATAATCAGATGGCTCCCACTGATTTATGCTTAGCACGAAGCCCCAGAACTAGAATCGCCGGATGAGTGTGCACTTTTTATGGGTTTGGTGATATTCTGCTCACCTAGGACGAGGTGTGCTGGAAAGTGGCAAGTCTCCGGCTGAGTTACTTACTGCAGGGGATATTTGCCAAGGGAGTAAGGTGGTATCTTTTGTGCTTTTCAGAAAGGTCTGAATTGCCTGCCCTTTGCCAACATAAGGTACGGGGTCAGAAAAATTCAAGGAGAGGCCTGGAAGGAAGTTCGGTGCTGGACCCCCGAAGGGCTGGTGGCCATCGGGATGTCGGGATGCTCAAGAACGTATTTGGGAGGGGGGTGTGGGAGACCAGGGAGGATGAAGGCGCGTCCTGGGGTGCGGGCAGGGGAAGAAGGGCCCGCACCGCGTGTCCGGGCGTTCAACCGCAGGTACGGCTGTGCCTCATGAGAGCACAAACTGCGTCCCGAAAAGACAGCCCAGGAAGAGCTAAGTGTTTTATTCTGATTCCCCTCCACGTCAGAGCAGAGCATGTCCCATGATTAACGACAACACAGGACAAACGAGGTCCCGGCGTGCTACGGACCCTGTGGTGTTCCTACTCTGAATCACTCTGCGCCGTGAGAGGCTACCTCGGGACGTAAAAATAACAGATTTGCACGCGAAAACAACCTATTCCTTGTGCGCTTCCAACGACGGTCCTCTGATAAGGGCCGGGCCCGGGACTGGGACTCTGGTCGCGACCCAAATCCACAGCGTCTACTCATCGATCCACCAGATCTGCCTGGAAAGCCCGAATATAAGTCCAAATCAAGACCCCCGTACCCACCTGAATATGCGCTTGCATTTTCTTCTTTTCATTCTGGAGGATTTGGTTTCTTTCTTCTTCTTCTTCGACCCTGGATTCCAAGTCGTGCAGAATCTCCTCCAGCTCCTGCTTCTTGGCGGCCAGCCGGGCCCGCATCTCCTCCGCCTCGGCGAAGAGCTCCGTCTCGGCCTGCAGCTGCTCGGTGAGGATGTTCTTCTCCTCCAGGAGCTGCAGGCACAGAGGGGCGCCCGGCACGGTCACCTGCTGCCCCCGCACCCACACCAGCCTCCGGGATCTCGGGGGCCAATGCTCGACGCCGAAGAAACCGAAGAGGGTTAAAAATACGTGACAGCGCTGGCGAAACTTCCGGGCAGTCTGAAGCTGCGTACAACACGCTCTGCGGTCTCAGGCTGTCCTGAGTAACGCTCACTAAATTCATGTTTTAGGAACTCCCATTCTTCTACTGAGACACCTGACAACGGGAAAGGGAAACTGATGCAAACGTGCACACGGGGACCCCCGAAGCGGGCTGGCATGGAGGGGGCATCTCGGGCTCTGCTGTTCACCTTTCCGGGCCTGACGCTACCGTCCTGTGACTGTTGTCTCCAGACGCCCCCGGGGCTCGGCTTTGTCGGTGAGGTGTGACCACCCGCGACAGGACGGCGACTCGGGACCCGTGGTGGCCACGGGCGGTCTCGTCCTTTCTTTCCTCGGGGTCCCCTGGGAGCAGTCCCGGGGGGGGGGATGCTGCTGGGAGCCTCGGGGCGAACAGGTGTGACCAAGAAAGACCGAGGCAAAAACACCCAGGGGGCGGGGGGCTGACTTCAGTTTCTACAAACTCAAACGCGCGGGGCCGCTGTCTGCCACCCCTCATCCCAAAGGCCTGTGCTCTGGGGAGCGGCGAGGCCGAGGCGGGGGCGGCCCCGGGGCGCAGCGCAGCCCGCACGCACCTGCTGGTGCTTCCTCTCCATCTCCTCCAGCTCGCCCTCCACCTTCGTCTGCCTCTCCTTCACCTTCAGCAGCTCCTCGTCCTTGGCCTGAAGCTCCTCCTCCTGGCGGGTCACCTGCAGGAGCGGCTTCACCTGCGGCAGAAGCGGCCCGTGAGGGCGGTGGGCTGGCGCGCGGGGGGGCCGCCGGGGGAGGGGTGCGGGGGGGCCCACCTTCGTGAAGACACGCCACCACTGCCAGTGTCGCAGCTTCAGGTAGGCGGCGCAGTTCCGCTGGAGGACCTTCAGGGCGCTCAGCTGCTGCTGCTTCTTGGCGAAGGCCCTGCAGAGCCCAGAACAGCTCAGCGCCGGGAAGGGCGCGAGGCTCCCGGCCCCGCTCCGGCCGCCGCCTGCCTGACGCCGTGCCGGGCATCCCTCGGCCTCCGAGGACCCGGGACTGCGCGCGACTGTGCGCTCCCGGCCACCAGTGAGCCCCGACACTTCCCGGGGGGGGGGGGAGGACGCGGAGACCAACCTTCCCCATCCTCCCCTTGCAGACTGCTCTTCCCTCCCCTGGGCCCCTTTCCCTCCTCCTCTGCCCTCCCCCCACCAACCCTGCAGCCCCGCAGACGGTGGGGCGAATGCCTCTCCTCTACAGACGAGGGCCCAAGAAGTCAGGACGCAGATGCTTCTCCAACCCCGGTCTCCTTGTCGCCAAGTCTGGGCTCTCCCAGTTTCTCATGCTGCCTTCTCAGGCCGCGGGACGCTTGTAACTGTCCTGACTCGAGTATTTGCAATGTCTGTCTCACTCGCCTTGGGCAACAGAGCTCCCTTTTCAAAGCCCCACCCCTCCCTCTTGCCAAAACAACCCCCAAGCCCCCAACCAACTTCACTGGGCTGCCCCTCCTCCTAGGAGGCCACCAGTCTGTCTACGCCTGATGGCACTTCCAGGAACACAGGCTCCTCGGGGTCCTACCCCTCGCTCCCTGCCCAGCAGTCTGGCTCCATCCCATCACCTGTGGAACCTGGGTTCCGACACTGTTGGCGGGCTTCTAGACTCGAGCTTTCCCATTAGCCGGCTCTGTTTTGGCCCTGTGGGACCACCTGCTACTTAAAACATTTGGATCCCCAGGGTTTCAGGCCACTGGGGTGGCTTGCGGCCTCCTTCACCCTCTGTCGCAGTGAGCACGGTCCAGTTACTCTGTGGTCCGGTCCCAGCATCCAAGCCAGTGAGCGACGTACTCAAGGCCCCTCAGAGGGTGGCTGCTGGGAAGGAATGAACATCCTCTACACCTGTGATTGCTCCTCTCGAGACCTTTCCGTAACTGTTCGCAAGACTGGCGATAGGGTTCTCCTGGGAACAGGAGCACTTGGGGAAAATGGAAAAGATAGTAAGAAATGTTTATAATTATCCCTTCACTGCAGCAACAACTGGTATGCACTGGAGTCATGGAGGACAGTCTTTGGAGCGAAGTTTCTAGAACTAGGGTACAAATGGCCACTTTTCACCCTTCTGCTGCCCGAGGGTCATGATTCCTTGCAGGAGTCCCAGAACTTCCGTATCGGCAACTTGGTGGTTATACTCTCCTCCAGACCGCAGCTCTGTTCCCTAGAAAGCCTTCTTCCTTCTCACGCACGCCTGCCAGCCAAGCAAGTCTAGGCGAGCCTTAATCGTTAATAGTTTCTGCTACAAGAACAACAGTTTTAAGTATTTTTGAGACTACAGGGCGCCTGGGTGGCTCAGTGCGTTAAAGCCTCTGCCTTCGGCTCAGGTCATGATCTCAGGGTCCTGGGATCGAGGCCCGCATCGGGCTCCCTGCTCGGCGGGGAGCCTGCTTCCTCTTCTCTCTGCCTGCTTGTGATCTCTCTCTCTGTGTCAAATAAATAAATAAAATCTAAAAAAAAAAAAAATATCTAAAAAATATATATATATATTTTAAAGATTTTATTTATTCATTTGACACAGAGAGAGAGATTACAAGTAGGCAGAGAGGCAGACAGAGAGAGAGGAGAGAGGAGGAAGCAGGCTCCCCGCTGAGCAGAGAGCCCGATGTGGGCCTCGATCCCAGGACCCTGAGATCATGACCTGAGCCGAAGGCAGAGGCTTTAACCCACTGAGCCACCCAGGCGCCCTAAAAAATATTTTTGAGACTACAAAATAGCTCTTGCCTTCCAATTCTCGAAGTTTCCTTCAAGAACGCCGCTGAAGTCCTCCAGTCTCCTTGCTGATAACCTCCGCCCTGGGGCATCCGTGGGCCTCCAGGAGAAAGTGATCAGAAAGGGTCAAGAACATGCCAGTCGCTTGTCTGAACGAGGCAGCTGGTTTTTCTTCCCCACAGCCTTCAACTGAACCCAAACGCTGGCCGGGCATGGGTGCCATCCCGCTCTCTTTGTGGGGAGGTTCGGTGACCCGTGTCTGAAGCCCAAGTGTCAAAGCCACCTGTTCCTGCGTTTCCTGGGCGCCCCAACCTCAAGTTCATGGACTCCCCAGGCACAGGCCTGTCTCTGTGCCTACTGTCAGCACTACTCTGTGGGTTCCCAGCTCTCTGCTCGCTCTTCTGAGTAGACGCCTTCGTTCATTGCTGGGTTTGAACCCGAAGTCCAGCCTGGCACACACTTCGTGTGACTGATGGGCTGCAAGGCACCGAACCACTCCTTCTGCAGGCGTGCCAGTTCTGAGTCCTTAAGATGAGAGCTTCGTTTCTGATTGCCAATCTCGACATGAATCTTGCACGGTTTAGACTGCACTGAAAAGGCCACACACACTTTCACAACGACGTAGTTCATTCCCTGCACTTCGGACAGTTCCACGTTTCTGGTCACTGTCACAGTTACTTGGAAGGCAGTAGGCTGTGCCCCTTCCTGTCCCCTCAGGCACCCGTGGGCCGTGGCTTTGCTGACAGTCACCATGCTGTGAGCAACAACATCTAAATATGCAAGTCTTTTGGTCCTTCTTGCCCACCCTGTCCTGGTGTGAATCACCGAAGACGTCATATTCTTCGAGTTTCTGCGTCTCCTCCTTAGCTTGGATCCCATTACGTGTGGGCACAGACTTACAATACCGCGTCTACCTCATGTGGTGGAAACCCCTTGAGGCAGCGTCAGGCAGGCCCCCGAGCCCCGTGCTGTGGACCGAAGCCTCCAGGCAGACAAGACCGGCCACAGAGCCCCAGATGACAGACCGAACCCTCCTTCCAAAGCCCCAGCCTCCTGTGGGAGGAGGTGAAGGAAAGCCCATCACCAGGCCTAAGCCCTTCTGATTGGATCTCGAGTCCAGCAACCACTCTTGATCTCCATCCCCTTCCTCGGGCCAGGGAGGGCCATCCTCCCGGCAACACCCCAGAGCTGCCCGCCCGATGCCTCTCTGGCCCCACTCTGTCCATTCTGCCAGCGGGGTGACCCGGAAATTCCGGCTTACCCCGCCATGCTCCCCACGCTCCCACCCCACTGGGCCACGGCCCCTGCTCACAGGACGGTGACGCTTTCCAGAACTGTGCTGTGCTCCCCTCACTGGAAGGCTGCTCTGCCCCCAGCCTCCGTCCCGGGGCCAGCACCTACACGTCTTGCGGGTTTCATGGCCTCAGAGCAACCTTTGCTGAGAACCCATGCCGAAGCGAGCCCGAGCCGTTGATTTTCTGCCTCGGCCCCTTGTCTCTTTCCTCACGGCTCACAGCAACATGTCCTCAGGTGGGACGTCCAGCCCGCACCTGGATGCCTGTGCTGCGAGAACACGATGCCCGTGGGATGCGGACCTCGCGTTCCACGCTGTTACGTCTCTAGCACAAAACCCGACGCTCGGCATGAGCATGTGCTCCGCGAGCATCTCAGTTCGTGATTCCCCACTTACTTCCTGGCCAGGTAACCTCTGCAGACAGCCTGGAAGAAGATAATGATGTCGGTAATTTTCAGGTCCCTTTCTTCCTCTAAGTGGGCCAAAACGCCGGCTCTGAAAAATATCTTGCTCTGTCCGATTCTGTACAAGTTTGGGTCCAGTTCTAAAGCCCGGATCTGAAAAGAGAAAGAGTCTGTTTACTCTTGGCCACGGGACAGGCTGTCGGTGGTCCACAGGGGCAGAGAAGCCCCGGAGAACTTACCATTCGTTCACAAGCCTGCTTGCCATCCATGAAACCCTTAGGAATCGCATTTGGAGTGAGGATCTCGTATCTGTAAGAAAACCAGCCCAAAAGTCTTCTGTAAAAATCTTTGGGAACGTCTCCCTACTAACTGTGAGTTCGGGTTCTCTAAGAGGCAAGGATAGGATGGGTCACCATGTTGCAGGAGAGTTGAGACAGGACAGGCTCCTGATCGGAGAGGATGGGGTGATGATCTGAGATTTTCTGTGGGTCTGGCTTCTCTTTCTTAAAACAGGAGGCAAAGTGAATAGGAGCTCAGTTCCCCAAGGACAAACACTGGGTTTAAGAAGGTGTGGTGAAGAGTCAAAGCATAGTGTTTGAAAAAAATCTTTCGTTTCTCCCCAAATGTTCACGGGCCTGAAATGCGAGGAGAACACGGCCCTGTGTGTGATTTGTAGGTGTTTATTATGCAGCAGGGTAATTAATGCCCAGGGACCTCCACCTCCAACACCAGGAGGGTCCAAGGGGACATTCAACGCACACTGGTCTGGGCTCATGTGTACTCACTGGGCTGTACATTTGAGATCTGGGCGCTTACGTGCGTCGTACCGCAAGAAAAACACGTTTTAGCAAAAAGACAGCGTTTAAAGGATGAGTCCTGGTACATCACTCGGCTTTGTATTCTGGATGCCAGTTAAAAGTGCTTTGTCTGCTATCAACACAGAGTGACGTTCTACCATGTTTATCAGACAGGGCGGCCATGGTAAGGCCTCCCTGAAACCCCTAAGGACTGGAATAATTTCTCAGCTGGATTCCATCTGGAACGGTGGCAGAAAGCACCCTTCTTTGACCTGCAGACTTGTTTCTAAGATAGAACAGCCAATGCTGTCAGAATTGAAAATCTGATTTCCAGGAGAAAAAATGAGGGGGGAAAAAAAAACAAATGGCACAAAAACCTAATGATACATAAATTACACGATACTTTAAAAAAATTAATTTCTCACGTTTTCATTCATTTCTATCACATCCACTTCTGTTGATCTTCTGCCTTTTTCCCTTCATGCTTTTCTAATCTCTCTGATTCCCCTCCCCCCGTGATGGTAAAAAGACAGTGTCCATGTGCACACGCACACGGGGGAGAGCGCCCAGACGCGTGTGCACACGGACACACCTACACGGATACATTCACTGAAAGATGGAGAGCAACACCCCAAATGTCTTCAAGAGTCACTCCTGAATGATTTTTATTGACTTCTAACTTTTCTTGAGTTTTCGAAATTTCCTAAAGGAACATACACATCACTCATATTTTTTTTAAAAATCGGTTACAAGATAATCATGTGCAAATCCCAGGTGGACTGGGTGCAGGGCCGGCTCCGAGGTCCGGCTCCCACCGCCAGGGGCTCCCCTTCCAGGCACCCACAGTGGCCTCTACACAGAGACGGCGCTTGACCGTCTTGACCGTTAACGAGGTAATGATGATGATGATGATGATGATGATGATGATAATCCCTTTCCTATAGGGAAGGGCACCCGAAACTATCCGGGCAGCAAGGGAAATTCCTTCCTCATCAGCTCCCTGTTTTGAGGCATATCAAGAGAAGCTCTGAAACACATGGGAACAAGGTCAAAGTTGGTGATACCTCTGTCTGAATTCCTGGAAAACTATCCGGTTGGGGAAGCCCTGGCGACAGATCCGGATTCCTTCCAGAACCCCGTTACAGCGAAGCTGGTCTAGCACCAGGTGCGGGTCCAGTTTTCCAGCCTGATAATCAAGCAAACGACAGTTTGACACTTCGATCTTCGTGACCTGACCCGGGTCAGCGGGAAACACGGGCGTGTGCCCGTGCGGGACACGTACCCGCTTCTCGTGATTCGGAATGATGCAGCGCACGAAGTTAGGGTTGGTGTTGCGGAGGGTCGCCATCAGCTTGGTGAGAGACTCTTTGTACAGCTGCCCGACGGTCCGGAACATGCCCTTCTTGGTTTTGTACGCAGAGCCGAAGGCGGTCTCCGTCATGCCCGTCACCTGATCCAAACCCACGATGCGGTCCACTGGTGGAAGCAAGAGAGGGAAGGAAGTAAGCCCCCGGGAGCCTTCCGCGGGGGCAGGAAAGACACAGTGATAGTGCAGCAGCACAAGCTTTGTGGGGCAGATGAGAGGAGATGCCGTAAGAGGTCAGGCAGTCAGCGTAGACACCGCACAAGCCGTGGGACCCACAGCCACACGCCCCCCCCCCCCCCCCC
>LNAC01000150.1:1721868-1733776 GCA_002007465.1 Ailurus styani | reverse complement strand
CGTGGGAGAGGCGGGGTCGCCGCCGGCATTACTGATACACAAAGGGACACGGGGACAAGTCTCAGAGCGGAAGCGGCTTACGGACACACACGCCTGCACCGAGCAAAGCCCCTTACGGAATAGGCTCCGGTGGGTGGGTGAGGTGGGGAGGACCCAGGGTCCTCTCTCCTCCGTCATCAGACTGCCTGTTCCAATCACTCAAGTCTTGGGAACAGAGGCAGGACGCCTGGATGAGGGGCGGGCGCGCGCCAGCTCCATCCTCCAGGCGGGAGTGACGCTCGCTGCGGGACGAGCGCGGCGGTGGCGAGACCGCTGGGGACGCCTCGCTCCGGGGGCAGCCGCCGACCCGGCCTGGGACCCCCGCGGCCCTGACCCTTCCGAGCGGGACCACGCACACAGCCGCCCGGCGGAGCGTCCTCTCACTTAGAACAGTCGTGAAGGACGTGAAAAGCACCGCAAGTATCCGCTGAACGCTCTCCACTGATGCCCGGTCAGTCCTCACTGCCACCTCCGTGTCTGCAGTTTGTCCCGACGGGCAGCGCGTGGGGACCCGGCCCTGGGGGAAGCGCTTCAGGAGCACGACCTCGCTCGCGTCTCCGACCCCAGCGAGGCTCTTAGGGAGCAGGAACCACGACCCTGGAGGGCAGGTGCCCGTGCCCACGGGGCAGGCCTTAAATGGAAGCTGGGGAAGGAAGCTGGGGACAAGATGGGCTTCACCTCCAGCCCCGCGCGTGCACCCCGTCCTACAACGTCTGCGAAGCAGAGCGGCTGGACTCAGGGGAGGGGGTCAAGGCTACTCCTGGCTGTGCCCCCAAGTCGGGCCAGCATCCACCTCAGGGGCCGCCACCTGCCGTTCCATCCTGTGCCTCCACCCGGTCCCTCCTCACTTGTTCCGGCGGAAGACAGCGCCCAGCCCCACCCCTGCACGCGCCGCCAGACCGCGAACCTCCCTTGACCCTGTGTCCGCTCACTTCTCTGTCTCCTCAGCGCTAAGCTTCGTTCGAGAAGAGCTCACACACTTGGCACTCCTGACGCCTTCCACGAGTTCCCACTCCCTGGGCAGCTGACTGGCCTCCAGCCCGTCCTCCTCCCCCTGCCTGAGGCCGCTCAGGCAAGGACAGGTCCGTCGCTGGCAGCAAACCCCGTCCGATGCCGGCCTGACCTCGGCGCATCGGCTTGTGGGGCTGTCGTCTCTCCAGCCCTGGCTCCTCCTCTGGGCCTCCAGCCACCACCACGGCTACTCCGGTCTCCCTGATGACCTCGCTCCTCTTGGGAGCATCGCGGCACTCGCTGGGGGTCCGAACTCCACTCGGCCCTGAACTGGCTTTACCTGACGACCTGGCACCAGTCCCCAGAGCGCCTCTGCCTTCCACAAATTCTCAAGTGCCCAGCGCGACGTCTGGTGTCTGGCCCGTCATGTATGTTAGTGAATCAATGCAGCAAACACTGACTATGTTTATAGTTACAGACAGTGAGAAAAGCATGGAAAGAAAAGATGCTATGAAAGAGACAAGGGGTCGGAGGTCTCTCCGGAGAAACTATTTACTGCCCAACAGGTAAGAACGAGCCCGTGGAGAGCAGACTGTGCCAGGCGGCGGGAAGAGCGTGGAAGGAGCAGGGGCAGGAGTGACAGCAGCCCGTGCCAAGGACGCATGACACGCAGGGAGACTTAGGGCGCCCACGCCTGCTCGGCGCACAGAACGGGTTGGGGAGGGGTCACCGGAGAGGGGACAGCTGTGCCGGTCCAGGCTCTGCGCGAGACGAGGGGGCAGAACCAGCGATCACGGAGGAGAGGGAGAGAGAAGATGTGAGCCATCGTTCCTCGGGAGGACTGACTGACCCTGCAGATCGAGCTGATGTGGAAAATACGACAGACGTGTCAAGAATAAGTCCTAGAGGTTTGGCTTGAGCAGCGGAGTGGCTGGTGGTGCCACTGCAAGATGGGGGAGAAGTGGTTTGTGTGAGCGGGGAGACAGGCTCCGGACCCTCTCCATTTGCAGCCCAGAAGGCACCTGCTCCGGCCTGCTGCTGAGAAGGAAGCATCGCACCAGGAAGGCACACGCCGGAGCTGTCGACTAGGAGAGCAGTCCTGGGACCAGATGGGCCAGCTCAGGGGGAACGGCGAGGGGTGGGGACCTGGGACCAAGCTGGGGACAGAGGAAGAGCCAGACAGGAGCGGGGAGAAGCAGCCGGAAGCAGGAGGGGCAGGAGGGGCAGGAGGTCAAAATCCTACAGTGGAAGCCTGTTCTCTGCCTCACCGTCCACCCGGGTCTCCTCCTGCGCCTCCCCCAGGAGGGACCAGCGGGTATGGAGGCCAGAGACCAGGAGGAGTCCCCTCGACTGCACTGACACCAGCCGCTCGCCAAAACTGGTCAAGCCAAGCCCCGAAATGTCTTCCACCCATCCCTCCATTCCATGGTGCTCGTGCGGGCTCTCACTCCTCCCCTGGCTTCCCCTCTGCAGTACCCTCCAACCTGCTCCTTCCTCCTCCCCCCGAGCCACCACGTCCTTTCTTCCACAGACACCTCTGGTCCCAGGGTTGTAACAGGTCTTTCTCAAAAGACCCAACTGGACAGGTTCTTTGTTCCCATATTCCAGACCCTCCCACGTCTCCTGCAGCTGGCAGGGTATGGTCCACATCCCCGAGCCCAGGAGTGTAGCTGGCGATGCAGAACTTGGTCCTGTGCCAGGGACCCCTGACCTCACAAGCTGTGCGATCGGCCGCTCCAAGTCTCGGTCGCTTCCTCGGTAGACAGAGCCACCGTGACCGACCTCAGACGGGGCTGGAGAACATTCCAGGGCTCCACGAAGGGACCCCTGGCCACTGTCCCTGCCCCGGAAGCTCCAACTACAAACTAGGTGCATTTTCTCAAAGATACCAGGCCCCTGGGTCTCATCCTTTCCTCCCTGCCCGGACTGCCCACCCCTTTCCAGACATCCTGGCAAACACCTCTCGGCTTTTACATCCTCACTCCTTGACCCAGCTCCCTCTTCTGAGGCCCTAGTATCCCCCTGACGTCCAGACTTGGTGGGCCCCTCCTCCTCCTGGGCTTCAAATCGCTGAGGCCGATCCCGGGATACTGACCCCTGCATCCTGTGCGTGTCCCTGCGGCCCTGGGCTCCCTGGGGACAGCTCTCCAGCACCGGTGCACTCACACAAGCCCCTAAGAGCCACAGCCTGGGGTCTCTGGGCCCTTACGACCTCCAGCTCAGACCGTGTCCTCTGCTTTCTGACCTTGGCCTCCAAGTGGTGCCCGGCACGCAGGAGCCACATGATCATCTCCCCCCCGGGGGGGGTGGGTCACCCACGAGAACAAGTCACCCCACAGCCGAGGAGGAGGAGGGCCGTGTGAGGGCGCTCCTTCCACACACCATCGGCCAGCGTCTCAGCCCACAGCCCCGAACCCGGGGCGCTGTTCACACGGGAAGATGGAAATCCAGTCACAGTGATCCTGATCCTCAACATAAGGGAACCCAAAGCTAAGTATTTGGATTTTGAAAACATTAAGGCTTTGAACTTTCAGGGTTTTTTGTTTTTAGTTTAAAAATCTAAATGAGGGTTCAGTTCTAACATGAGCAAAATTATCTTGTGGGTAAAAGACACTTTGAGAACTTCATTAAATGATCAAGGCCACACCAGTAATAGAGAATTTCCCTCCAAAAATCAAGGCCCAGAAAAACCTCTATTTAAAAAGAATATTTTCTTGGGGCACCTGGGTGGCTCAGTGGGTTAAGCGTCTGCCTTCAGCTCAGGTCATGATCTCTGGGTCCTGGGATCGAGTTCCGCACTGGGCTTCCTGCTCAGTGGGGAGTCTGCTTCTCCCTCTGCCCCTCGCCCCATGCTCGCACGTTCTCTCTAATAAGTAAATAAGTAAAAAGAATGTTTTCTTGTTGAGGGGCGCCTGGCTGGCTCAGTCAGTGGAGCGTGCGACTCCCCATCTTGGGGGCCTGAGTTTGAGCCCCACACTGGGGGTAGAGATTACTTAAATAAATAAAACTTAAAAAAAATGAAGTAAAAAAAACAGTTTCTTCTTGAAAGTGGCAAAAGCAGTCACCAGAGAAAGGCAGAAAATGCAAAGGTGAGATTCTAGCAGCTGCTCAAAAGGAGACGTGCCACGGCTGTTTCCGCCTCCCAGTGTCGCAGAGCTGGTGGACTGGGGTGACCAAGGGCTGGGTACGTCCCCCCTGCTGCCGACTCCCATCGGCCGTTTCAGGAAAGCCTGGCGAAGGTTGCTGGTGGGCGTCGTACATTATCTGGTTGCCCACTTGCCTGAAAAGAACTTGAGTATTTTACCCTAACAACTCACTCATCTAAAAAAAAACTTATGTGGACAGTGACCAATCAGATGAGCCCGCAGACCTACCACCTGTAAGGGCACAGCTAGAATTCAGAAGAAAAATGCAATTTCTAATGATAAAACGGCTACGGACAGTGTTTTTTTTAACGAGGATCGCTACTGGTCAGTGCCAGAACGCTTGGCTGCCCCTCGGCTAGGGGACGGGCTCGGGGTCAAGAGGTCTACGAGATTTTTCACGTTCCTCACATCTGCACACGGGCCAAAACACTAGTGCTGCTGAATTTCACTTCAGTATTTAAGCCACTTCTTCAGACACATTTTGGGAGGAACCTAAAAAGAGGGGCTTACTTGAGTGTTCGTTTTAAGAGCCAGATGGTCAATGAGAACTGTATGGAATACTCCTTCAGAAGGCCTCGAGTACCTGGCACTGGGCTAGACACGCAGCAAGTTCTCAGTACTCTGGTAAACAAATCAAGACAATTCCACACTGGCGCAGAGTAAAACGTCACCACCAGGCAAGCGCTACGAATTCCCATGTATCCCTGTTACTGGTAATACCACGTGTATGCTGGCTCCAGTCCTTGCAGGTGGAACCAACCTGTTAATTATTCTGGAGTATCCGGAAATTCTTAAAAAGTCTGAGCAAGTCTGCAGGTCGACAGGGAGCATGCTTCTGAGTGTCCTCCTCCATCCCTTAAACTCTTCTCCTGACTTCCCACGGCCCCTCAGCTTGGCCCCGGTGCTCGGGGAATCCAGGAGACTTGCGTCAACTCACCACCAAGAACACAGTTACGGATTTTCTGTTTTTCGTCATTAGGGCAGCAGCCACACAGCTCCAGCCAGAGGAAGGCTCACACTCTCAGGGACTCACGCTGCAAAACCCGGAAGCTGCTTCTCCTGGCGCTCCCAGCTCGCGTTAACACTCAAGATCAACAAAACCAACAAAACCAAACCAGGACAAGAATATGCTGCACAACAAAATCCTCCATTTGCTGCAAAACCCCCGGCGCACAGTTTAGCTCCGCACACAAACCGTGTCCGAGCGACTCCCAGATCCTAAACAGAGATGGTGACAGTTGGGCAGGACTGACAAGATTAAGTGACTGTCATCTTAACAGTCCGCTACTCTACTCTATGTGGAACCTTCTTCCATGACTTCCTGGACCAAAAAGGACCAGTGCAGCGGTTTTGAACCCAGGATATTGTCCTCTTGGGTGGAAACATGGCTAAGGGGGAGGCCTCCCCCTGAATCACGACACGAAGGAAGGGAAGAGCTCAGCGGACTGGGAGATGAAGGGAGACGGCCCAAGGCCCTGTGACAGACGCGAAGCCCTCCCGCAGCGCCGGCCAGCCCCTGCTGGGGGAGTCTGCCCAAGGGAACTGGGCTCCAGCTCCTCCCCAGCGCTGGGATCCCTAAGCACACACTGGGGAGGAAGACATTTTGCTGGAGAAAGACCACACCGACTTCCAAGACCAGATGTAGCCACGGTGGGTGGAAGACCTTCTAAGGAGAAGGCGAGACGGAGCCCGGACACTTGGTTCGGCCAAGTCACTCAACCAGAGGACACCTCTGGAAGGTGAGGTCAGCGAGGTTGAGGAGCTGGCTGCCTGCCCGAATGACGTTGTCCAGGAGGGGCTCGCACGCGCCACGGGCGCGGAAACACACCAGCTCCACACGCCCTGGGGAAAGAGCCCCTGCGCCACGGAGAGGGGAGGACCACCGTGGGGGTGGCGGACGGAGCCGCCACGTCTGAGAACCGGCTGCGGAGCGCCCGCCCTCCGGTCCCTTGCCCAACGGCTTCCTTCTCGTGCCAGGTGCCGGGGACAGGACAGTGAGCCCACACCGGCCCCGGCCCCGCTCTCCAAGAGCCCCATCTGGAATGCTCTTAAGAAACACGTCGGACATCCACAAGTTAGAGCGGATTAAACAGGGCACTCTAGTTTGGGAGAAAGTCCAAAAGAGCCAGCACTGACCTCTGAACAGAGCACACGTCTCCGGCAGCCCCTTGGCTAGAAACTCCCCCCTACTTCCCTGTCCCTCTCCCCACGTCCTGACCTGGGCCGGACTCCCCAGGGCCAGGGGGAGTGCGTCACAAGTTCTTCCTTGGGCTGCTTCTGTGCAGCGTGCATTCCAGCTCGTGGGACCCCCTCCGGCGTAATCCCACCCGCATCCCAGCCCCCAGAGCTCCTCATGCGTTTCCTCCCCAGGATGAAGCCTAGAACCGAGGGCAGGGACTTGGGGTGAGGTGGGCTCGCTCCCCTAACTTACTCATGACAAACTCTCAGGATGGACTGAGATCTCAGCATTATTGGGTTCCAAAAGTCAGAAAGGAAATTTTGTCCGATGAACCTGACTTTATCTCTGAATGTCACGCCCTGACAGTTTCACTACACGATTACGAAACTGGGTGATATTCATTTTTAGGTCAGGCTTTCAGGGGGGCCTTTAGCTGTGCGTAGGCCATATTTAAAAACAGGGCTAAGGCTTCAGACCACAAGGCTCCATCATGCGGAGCTCAATTTCGGGTTCAGGGTCCAAAGAAAAAGCCACGTAGCTCAAAACGCACCCGTGTTCCAAACCAAAGCTAAAATGATGAGACCAACGTGGGAGAGAAATGGAATTATCTGTTCTCCCAATGTGCATGACTTAAAGCAAGAGACCACCCCTCCCCGGAATTCCGTGGCATCAAACACCTAAAGGTGACCCAGAGACAAAGGAGACCTTTCCACACATCCGTCCCCAGCATTCCCTTTGAGGCCTGTGTATCAAAATGGCACTATTGGAAAAGGTAGTGATGTTACCTTTTAATATGCAGTGCTGTAAGTGCTTTGCATAAAAGAAGAAGCAATGTGTATGCGGTAGCGATTCAATTGTTTATGCACTCAAACAGTTGCCTTGAAGGATAAGGAAAGTGAGCGTGAAATGAAAGGTTCATGCAGATCTATGAGCGAAACAAAAACAGAAACCCAGGAACCAGCCTCCCTCCCGCCCCTCCCCAGCCTACCCTGCCCCTCCCGGCCACCCTGCCGCCACCCCCCTCCCGCGACCTCTTCCTGGGGGCTTAGCACCCTTGTGTTTGGAAGACCTACAGGCTTTATACATTCACCTGGTGGCTCATGAAGACCAGAAACACTGTCATAGAAAGAAGCTCTCTGAATATTCTGAATCTCTAAAGCAGAGAGACAGCAGAAACAGGAGGACAGAAGAGCAAATACACAAACACTTCGGTTAGTGTGAGAGACATTGGACATCACAAGTCAACTTTGAAATTGGGCTGCGACCCGAGCGAGTCGGGGGTGGAGCCCGTGCGACATTACCGCACAGAGAACTGGGCACATTTGGACACAGTTCTTCATTAAATCAACTTTGTTGATTGATTTGTTTGATTAAATCAACACGGACTCAGAAGAGCCCCTCCCCACAGCAAATGTGAGCACTGATTCGTATCAACAGTCCGTTGATTACCCCCCTGGAAACGCAGGAGGAAATTTAAGGGCGCTCAGGGGCTACTGGCATCGTCTTTCATAAAATTGTCTTACAATTAGCGCATCAGAACGAGATTAAGTTGGGGCACGCTGCACGCTGCTAAGTGTGTACGCTAGTGGCTTTCACTGTCCAAATTCACAGTGCTGTCCACTTTGGCGTCCAATACAGATTTTCAGAATGTAATTTACTTCAAATAGAAATTAGGAACAGAAATACATTATGTGTTAATTAAAGAAAAAAAATCCCAAACCATAAACAAATGTTATATGTTAATTAAATAAAAAAAAAGAAAAAAGAAATTAGTAACAGATAAATAACTACTCTAAAGAAAAATAAAATTCAAGTTCTGTTGTAGCAAAATGTTAAAACAACCGTAAATCATCAGGTGACACCTGCGGACCAACCATACTGTCACCCAGTGAATATACCCCAGAAGGCACATTTACACGAAAATGCAATTGTTAGCTTTCTTCCCCCCTGTATATAAGCCCCAAGGCATGGCAAGGAGTCTGTGCAGCTGGTAGAGAAATCCCAGAACATCTTTTAGCAAAAAGTAGGGCACTATGAATCTCTAGGGCAGGGCTGCCACCAAAAATCTTAACGCTCCTGGTTTGGTCCTGAGAGAACTCCGTTAAACCCTCAGAGTCTATTTTAACACAAAATGTTTTATACCCCGGGGAGCGTGCCTTTGCAGGCAAATTATATCCACACATCCTACTCTACCGGTCAACCTGTCACTTTCTGCTCCTGCACTGATGTGGCTACAAAAAGAGAAAAACAAGGAGGTGTTTTTTCCTGGCTATTGTCTTTCCTACAGAAAGCCTGCCCTTATCCCAAGGCTGAGCCGTGGTGAACCTCCGCCCAGAGCCCTGGCCACACCCCGCGCCTGCCGCTGACTCTCCAAACGAGACACGCGTCCCCCAAACCGGACCGGCTGTCCTGGGCCCCCTTCTCCGCGATCCTGTCACTCAGGCGAGGGAACCGACCACCTAAGCCAGCGGGCGACGGGACTCGTGCTCGTGGCAGCAAGCTTGTGGGGTTTTTCCAGGACAGAGGCTAGCACGGCCCAATCACGCTGGGGGCAGACACAGACAAAAGGGGCCACACTGGCTCCCCAGTGGCTGCCTGGAGAGAGTCGAGGCCGTGCAAACACTACCATATGGGGGTCCGAGCCACAGACTAAGTTCAGATGTGCGGGGCTCGGGCCAGGATCGGGGAGGGGGGAGCGGGCCTGCGAGGCTGCTGGCCTTTCTGTAAGCGAGTCAGTAACGCAACGTCTCCACGGACACAGAAAGCACGGGAAGGCAGGTTAGGGATGCTCCAGACGTGGTCCCACCTGTCAGACACCTCACCTGGGCTACATGGCGGGCACGGACCCCTGCGGCCCGTGCCTGCCACATCTCACCCTCCTAAGGCTGCTGGCCCCCGCAGCCGCGGGCTCCTCCTAGCCTGGGGCCAGCGAGGCGTGGGGTAAAGGAGAAGGATGGAAGGAGGAAGCCCAGGAAGGAAGCCGGGGGCCAAGACAGAGGCTTGTCCATCCTACTGCAACGTCTGTGTGTCCTGAGTCTCCCGCCGGGCGGCCAGCTCTGGGGGTGGGGGTGGGGGTTAGGGGGGGCCAGGGGCACCGTGCATCACCCCCGATGGACTGCACACCAGGGTGAGCCCGCGGCCAGATGGCCTTGTGCCAGTGGGTCGGGGCTTTCCCACGGCATCACTTTTGGTTAAGAAATGAAACAAGGAGTCAAAAGTGGTTCAACCGTATCAGAACCAGTATGTTAGTCCAGGATCTCATCCCTTAGGTAATACGGTCCTTTCTTCCTCCAGTAACTGGTTCTCCTCTCATTCATAACAAAGACAGAGTCCGTCTTGGAGGCTTCCTCTGTCTCCTGCTCCACGGGCATTCCTTCCACGCCCGCTGCCTCCCCCTCAGCCACCTCGCACTTGGCTCCCCTCTTCCAAGCCCTTTGCCCCAATCCAGCCAACAGACCACTGCCTGTCCTCCTTCGACTCCACCCCCGGGCACCGGCCCAGCTCGCACACCTGCTGGAGCCTGACCAGCAGGTGGCCTTCTCCACAGCCTGGCCAGAACCCCCACCTGGGCTGGGCTCCCTACCTCCACACCGGGCTCACTCATCCTGCCGGCTCGGCCCCTCCTTCCGAGCCGCCCTCACTTTGGGAAATGCTCCCCAGCTTTGCAGCAGCTCCTACGTGGATGCCTGCTTCCCCTCGAGCCATGCACACTCACAAGTCTGCGCTGGGACCCCGCCTGGCACCCGGGATGCTCGGTCAACACCAGCCTTCACGACTCAGCAAACCGTTATCCTTCAAGGACCAGGGCAACCGCCAGTGTCCACGACCAGCTGCCTCGGCACCCGGGCAGGAGGGCCACCCTTCCTCTAACGCACGTCTCTAAAAGCTCATTCCACTCCAGCCATGGGGCACCCGTCACAGCCGCTGCTGGCACTCAACAGTTTGTGTGCATCTCTCTCTCTTTCCTGTGCTCAGAGATCTGACCAGCGCGCCAGGCAGAGGGGAGGGCCCCGGGCTCCGTGAGTGGCAGGGTGCTCAGCAGGGTCACGGCGGAGGGGACCTGTCCCTTGCGTGTTCCCCTTTGCACTGTCTGGCACGGTGGGCCCTGTGACAACCGGCGCTCTCAGTGGTCTTGTCCACTCTGGTTCCAACGTCTCACATCCCCGTGCTACTGCTTCCTAGTGATGGGGTTGGGGGCCCCTCGTCTGTCCAGCTGCCACCAGCTGCTCTCCCCGGAGCTTAGCAGCCCTGACTGCCCAGGTCATCATGCCAACAGGGGACAAACGCAGCATCTGGTTGGAGACTCTCGTCCGAAAGCACAGAGATCACCTAACCTTCCCCCGAGTCCTTCCTTCCAGGGCCTCAGGCGGACCATCTCTCGCAGGACCCCCGAGGGCCGTGCCGCCCACCTCTGCAGGCCCAGCAGGGGCACATGGCCACTCCTGACTAGGGCAGCCCTCGGCCCTCCTCACGTGCTCGCCCTGCTCTGTCCTTCCGCCTCCATGGCCCTCACCCCTTCGCTTTTTGCTTCCTGGGTTTCTCTCTACCTCTGAGAAGATGCTAGATCACAAGGTCTGCAGATACTAAGAAAAAAGCAGAAGCAAGCCAGGTTCCTGAAGAAGCCTGGCCTGGGGTCGAGGCAGTGACCCATCCAGGGCTGAAGGCCTGCGTGGACCCAGGCTGCGCGAAGAAGGGGGACACAACCGGGATGACGCAGCAGCGAGCACAAAGCCCCGGAAGACACGGCGTCCCGCCGCGCACGGACTCCCAGCTGTCATTTTCCTGGTCCTAGCACCACCTTCCAGGCTGTGACCCAACGGCCAGACCCTGCACCTTAGGCTCATGTAAAGAAA
Organism: Ailurus styani; assembly: GCA_002007465.1. Taxonomy (NCBI): domain Eukaryota; kingdom Metazoa; phylum Chordata; class Mammalia; order Carnivora; family Ailuridae; genus Ailurus; species Ailurus styani. Next base: position 1,722,608 of record LNAC01000150.1, on the reverse strand, counting down.
ACCACTACGGGACTGACAGAAAGAAAAACTGATCTCTGCACAGAGTTCTCAGATTTATTCAACGGCCACTCTGGGTGTGAGCGGAGGGCCGCCCCTGGGGCAGACGCAGCTCGGCTGAGCGGCACAGAACGTGCGCGGGGCGTCTCCGGTCCTGCGTCCAGCGGCCCGGACTGCAGCCCAACCGGGCCCTACGATGCTCCCCACCTCCCACGGCATCTGACCAGGAAGGCAGACGTCCGGGGACCCGGGCGTGGGGACCAGCGCGGGTCACTCGGGTCTAGCGGCAGCCCTGCTCTAGGGAGAGCGAGTTTTCCGGGAAAATCTCCGCACACGGATCTACGTGGACGAACCGTCTAAAGTCCTAACTGGCAAAGCTTCCGGCCACGCGGCCCAGCAGACGGGGCGCGTCCTTACCGTCCTTCCAGAGCTCCGCCACGAATCTGTCCGACGACTGGTGCAGGAGGGTGGCCACGTTGTCGTTCAGCGGGTCCATGTTCTTCATCAGCCACTCGTCCGCCTTGTAGTCCACCTGGCCCGCAGCGGGCCACGCGAGGGGACACGGGGGACACACACACAGGAACGTGTCAGCCTTCCCCACGGTGTTCGCGGGACCGCCGGCGGGCGCCCTGGGGGCCACGCGCTGGGCATGCGCACGGCACGGAGGACGCATGCGCACGGCAGGGGGGGCGCACGGCACAGAGGACGCACGCACACGGCAGGGGGGATGGGGGGGCGCACGG
>LNAC01000150.1:1653100-1716812 GCA_002007465.1 Ailurus styani | reverse complement strand
GCGGGGCGGGGAGAACGGGACCCGTCAGCACCCTTCTGGGAACCGGCGCGACTCCCGCAATGCCCTGGGCCAGCCACCGGCACCAACCCGCACGACCGGGGGACGCAGCCGAGGGGCCTCAGCTGGTCCCTCCGGCACGGAGGGGGGGGACGACACATCAGCGACACGCTCCCGAGGAGGGAAACAGAAAACCCTCACCTCGCTGCGCAACGCGCGGGACCGACTGGTACAACAACCCTGTTCCTGCTGCTGAATGGTTCACGGACAGAAGCAGAGGAGGAAGCGAGGAAGGAAGAGGGAGGAGGAAGCGAGGAAGGAAGAGGGAGGAGGAAGGGAAACCACGAGGCTGTGTGGGGCGAGTGGCCCTTGACGGCAGGGGGGAGACCGTGGCACACACCTGTCCCCCCTGCCCCTCAGCCATGGACTCTGGGGGCAGCTGTGGAAAGGTCGTCTTGGCGTCAGAGGGTGGTTGATGAAATCCCAGTCAGGCCCCACACGAATCCTCCGCATGTGGGAGGCACCAGGCCACCCCTCCACGCGTTTCCTTCCCTTAGCAGCGTCCCCGCTGTGTGGTGACGGAAGGTGATGGGTCATGGTGGCAAGCCTGGAGTCGTGGACGTACAGCGCCCGGCCCGGTTCAGCCCGAGCAGCTCCCCCCTGTTACGGACACTGCTGTTTCCTCCTTGGTCAACTCTGCCCACTTCTCTACTAGTTGCTGATGGGGTGGAGGGCTGGAAATGGGGAAGGGTGGAGGGGTGGAGGGCTGGAGAGGTGGAAGGGTGGAGGGCTGGAAAGGTGGAAGGGTGGAAGGGTGGAGGGCTGGAAAGGTGGAAGGGTGGAGGGGTGGAGGGCTGGAAAGGTGGAAGGGTAGAGGGGTGGAGGGATCTAACTTTCACAAGCATTCCCCTTACATACTAGAAGTTCCCAATCTTCGTTCGCTCCTCCATGCTGTTCATGTGTAACAGGTGCACGTGAACAACCTCTTTCATTAGAAAAAGGGATCTTCAGTTAAGGAGCGTGTAATCCATCTCCAAAGGAGAGATTTATAGTCTGAAAGAGCCGTTCCAGTCCTCCCCCCTCGGAGGTGCTCTCCTGTTTCAGAACGAGGTCGTGCTCGGAGGGTGGGGACTGTGTCTGCCTTGCTCAGCCTGGGACGGGACTGCCAGCGAGCGGCAGCGGGGTCCGCGGACGGAGGCTGGCCCGCCGGGGCTGACTCATGTTGAGGCGAATGCATCTTAGAGGTCTTACTGCCCTATTTGGCCTGGGCAGCTCTGTGGCACCGCACTTTGTGAAAAGCCATTTCTATTTCTTTTCCATGGAGCTAACTATTTTTCTATCATCCGTTTCCATAGTTGTAACGCACGGCACAGAAGGACAGACGGACAAAGGGCTGTGTTGAGAGGTCTCACGCCACCTGCTTCTCGAGACCCTGCCGGAGAGGTCTGTGCACTCAGATGAGTGTGTGTTACACCTTGACTTTAAACTTATCAATGTGTCTTGACGTCTTTCCATAGAAGTGAATCGGTACTTCGCTGTGTGGAGGTGCTGGGATTCAGTGACCTAATTTCCTAATGGGGGACACTGAGGCTTTTCCCGTTCTCGCCCCAGAACAAAGAACTCTTGCTAAACAACCCTGCCGTTCTAGCTTTTTAATATTTTTCTACTGTCTACTCACAGGTCAAAACTGCACTTCAAGTCCTATAGTTTTATCATGTTTCATGTCTTTTTAATAGCCTTTCGTTTTCCAGAATTTCACGATTATTTTTCATTACTTCACTTGTCAAGTTAGTTTGAGAAGGTTGCCTTATTCTCCCCTACCCTTTAAAATGCCCATCGAGTTTTGAACAGGTATGTTCGGTTGAGAGAGAATGTGAGGAAAATCATGCCTTGACGATACGGGCTTTTCCCATCCGAGAACAAGGTATGTTTTCCTGTTTGTTCTTCTGTTTCTCCCAGTAGCACCGGGAGGGTGCCTCCCACTAAATCACGTCTTCTTGAATGGATTCTTCGGCATCTCGTGTTTTTGTTGCAGCTGGAACTGGGGATCTTTTCTTTCACTGTATCTCCCGAAGGTTTGTGTAGGGGAAGGTGACAGATTTTTTTAAATGAGATATGTAGCGGGCCACCTTCCCTGATTTCTCAAGTTTTTTTGTTTTGTTTTGACAAATCAGTACATATTAATGCAGTCTCTCCCGGAGGCAGCTCGGCGGGTAAGACTGCTCGGACCACTAACAGTTCAGATCTCATCGGGAGAGACTGAGCGTTTTAAAGGAGTTCATTTTGAAGCAAGACAGCTCATCACCCAGTCACGGCCAAGGGGGTAGCACTGATCCCAAGGGTGTGCGATTTAGTATTTGTGCCTGACCATCCAAGAGACACGTTTTTCGGAGACCAAAACTGTATCGTCTTTCTTGCAAAACTATTGCAGACGTGTGTCTACACACCCGTGACGGATGGATGTCCAGCGTGTGCACGATCCCGGCCAGAGCAACAGTGACGGACAGAAACCACCGCCAGACGCTGCGGCCGGATCTTCGGGACACAGAGCACGATCTTGCCACGGTTCCTCGTCCGTCTCTGCTCCTCCTCTCTCCCTCCGGCAGCTGGGGTCTGAGCCACGCTGGCTTTCTAGCAGCTTCTAACGCTTGACAATTCTCTCCCGTACAAGACCACCAGGCTCGCTCTCATCGTGCTGGGGGCTCCCCCCCACTCAAGTGCACTCGCCTGTTAGTGCTGCCGAGACCCCTCCCGGGACTTCGTTTCTCAAGCTGCCCCCCGCCTGCCACCCCCAGTTCTTCCTCACAGCACCCCTGCTGGACTCGGCTAGAAAGGCAGAGACTGCGTCTGGGTCACGGGGAGCCGCATGAACACGGACTCACAGAGTAATAGACAGGAGAGCCGGGGGAGGGGAGGAAAGAGCGAGAGACAAAGACGGAGAGACATACCTCAAATATCTCAAATCCAGCAATGTCCAGGATTCCGATGAAGGACGCGCCCTGACGCTTGGTTCTATCCAGAGCTTTGTTGATCCGGTGCACCAGCCAGCGGAAGAGCCGCTCGTACGTCGCTTTGGCCAAGGCCTCTACCGCAAAATCCGCCTGTAATTAGACGACACCGACCTTTAATTCTGGAAAGGATCTCAACAAGGAACACGAGGGGCCCCCTGCAGTTTCAGCGGCTCCCAGACCCAAAAGGGCATCTGCTACCGAATCCTGGCTCACTCTCCTGTAGCACTGGGGGGAGGCCGGTACAACTGAACTGGTGATAACTGGGTTCGGGAGGTGAAGGTGCCCAGGAAAAAAGAAAGCCCTCACAACGGGGCTGCACGCTGCCACCACGGGCTGGCCCCCGAGGCCGACAATCTCTTTACCCGGGGGAACCCGAAGGCAACATTTCACATTTACTTTGTAAACAGTCCCCTTTAAAATGTTTCTGAAAAAGAGGAGACGGTCCGCGAGCAGAATGAAACACGCCCCCAAGAAACACACGCGACCGGGAAGGTGTCGGGACGACGCCCGTCATTCAGACAGACGCGTGCCAACAGCGGTGAGCTCACCTGCTCTTTGGTCTGGGCTTTCTGCACGTAGTCCCGGCCGACCTTGATCCGGGGAGTGAGGATGGCCCGCGTAAACTCCATCACGTTCATCCCCAGCAGATGGCAGAGCTTCTGCGCAACTGGGGCGTGAAAAGTCTCCTCAGTACTAGTCTTCCACCCGGGGTCTAGTCACAACCTCCTCAGTAAGAAGCCTGGTCAAGACACGGACTGCGCAAGTCTTCCAGGACAAGGTTCGGGTCTCCTTCCTCTCCGGGGACTCCCATTCGGTCCGAGGTAACACGAGACAGGCCACAGATCCTTATTCTGGGCCGTTTAACCTAAGTCCTAGAGTCTCGGAACCCACAGAGGATGCCCAGGCTTAAGCCCGTGTTTAACATTTGAAAGCTGGAAGATCTCATACTAAAATCTAGATTTCCTTGGAAAATATCAACAGTATTTGGCAACACGGGAGACTCTTCCAGGCAAGGGAACGAAGTTGTTGCTGTACCTACGGTCCCCATTCAGATGAGCCGCGTGGGCTCCGCGGTGTATGCCGTGCTGGCCCCAGCTCCCCATGCCCCCCAAGGCTGGGACACAGTGTCCACCGCCACCCCGGCTCGTCCCTCCCTCTGGGACTCGCTCAGCCCCGACGCAGGCTCGCAGGGCGGCCAGTCCACTCCAGACAGCTCTGAGCAAAGCCGCACGAGTTCCCGTGTGCTCGGAGAATAGAACGACAAACCACACGACCCGGCATCACCACGGCAACACAGCAACAGAAACAAAACCCGCACTGGCCGCGTACCTGTATTTTCCGGCATGGACGCTTGATCCGTATTCCGCTCCTTTTTGAAAGAAATATTTCCAAACTGTAGCACCGAAGACACTACTTTAAGCATTGCTTTATTTCAACGTAAAAAGAAAAAGACAAAAATTATTGCCTCAAAACAGAGCAGAGACATAGCCTCATTGATTTTGTGCTAAAAATCGGCTACACGGAACTTTTCGGTAACACGGGTCCTGGGAACTTGTACGATCAGGGGCGGTCCCCGTGATCTGCTTGGTCGTTTCCTGGCTTACGTCCCTCACCCCCAGCCCGCCCCGTGGGCACATCTCATCTAAGGAGCAGCAGCCTGGTGGGGAAAGCCCACATACACAGAATCTCCTCGTGAGAGAACCCCATGATGTGCATCGCCTCCATGGTCTCCTGGAAGTTATCCTTGTCTTGCTGTCCCGGGATCGGGATGTAGCCGTTGGAGAGGAATCTGTAGTTATTAAACCCTTCCAGGAGCAAATCCGCTGCAAGAAAAGAGAACGGGATATGGCGTACCGTCCCCCCCACCCCCCAGCACCCATCGCAGGACAGCGGCGGCTCGGGGGTTCCCCATCACACACGCTGCCTGCCATGCTTTGTCTTTCTTCATAGATGCATTTCAAAAACCACACAGTTTTCCATCATCCGCGTCGGTGAGGGAAAATGAGGGGGCCAGCTAAAAGTCACAACTGGGAGTTTTGCGGACAGTGGTTTACAGGCTCCATGAAATCGGTAGCCGGGAAGTGATGGATCCGTTGTCCAGGTAACCCGGCCCTCCTGTTTTCAGACTGAAATATTTTAGCCACCTTTGGAGGGAAAGTTTTTACCCGAGAGCCGAGAAGCCTATCTTAGCAGAGCAGGTCATAGCAGACATCAGGAGATCAAGAGGAAGACGACGTGAACATAAAGACCAGACGTGGAAGGGACAGACCCCCGGCCCGGCCAGTGACCCAAGACCCTTTCTCCCAGCCAGTCCGTCCGGCGGAAAAATTTGCCTTCGCAGGTGCTGCACAACCTGTGTGTACGGCGGGCTATTCGAACGGCTGCCCCCATTGATCACTTATGTTTTGGGGGCCGTGGGTCAGAACGGAGGTTCCCTTTCGAGAAGTGTGTTCTTGGAGAGCAACGGGTGTTTCTCGGGGGTGGGGGGGGAGGATCAGAACAGACGGGGCTCCTGAGCCCCACACTGCATGCTCCCACGTGCTCTCTTGCAGAGACTGCTGAGCAGCTATGTGTGGCTCGTTGTTTTTCCTTTGCACGTCTCGCTCTCATTGCTGGGCTGAATGCTTCCACAGACATCTGCGGTTAGCAAGAGCCTGGGCCCTGAGTGGCAGACGGAGGACCAGGCCCACGTCTGTTGGGATCTTTGGATAACACACATAATGGTCACATCGAAGGAGCCCTGAATTCGAGACTCAGAAGAAATCAGGAGGTTGTACATCCTGCCCTTGCCCTCAAATACCTCTGATCCAGCAAACTTCTGATTTGGGGAACTTGGCCCCCTACCCAGTCCCTAAGCTTCCGGTCCTCAGGATTCAAGACCAAATAAATAAAAGTCTACTATAAGCTCCTTCTAGTACTTGTGTAAACCTAGTAATAAAAATATTTCCTGAACGTCATTTTATTAATTTGTTTTTTCTTGCTTTTTATGCCTACAAATGTTGAAACAGAACTCACATAAAAATCCTTCATTTGTCTAATTTAAAACATCTAAATTTTTTAATCTTTGAGAGAGAGACAGTGCTCATGCACAAGCGGGGGAGGGGCACAGGGAGAATAGACTCCCCGCTGAGCAGGGAGCCCAATGCGGGGCTCGATCCCAGGACCCTGAGGTCATGACCTGAGCCGAAGGCAGAGGCTTAACTGACTGAGCCACCCAGGCGCCCCTAAAACTTTTTAAAGACATAAATGTATAGAAGATAAGGGAACACCACCCACATAACTGCCACTTAAAATCAAGTATTTCTCCCATGGCATGGAAGTTCAGTCTCCTTTCCATCTTGGTGTGTGTACGAAATGACAGCGAACCCCGGAACAAGACGGGTCTGAACCCCACGGGTCCGCCCACACACGGGCATTTCCACAGAGTCCGGTTCTGTGAGTGTGTGCTCTCTTCCTTGGGATTTTCTTAGCATTTCTTTCTCTAGTTTGCTTTATTGTAAGAACAGAGCATATAACGTACAAAACACACGTTAACGGGCTGGTTGTCGGGAAGCCTTCTCGTCAACGGTTGGCTACACCTAGTTAGGTTGTGGGGGAGTCACAAGTTACTTGTAGATTTGTGACCGTGTGGGGCATGGTGCCTCCAGCCCTGTATTGATCAAGGGTCCACTGTACCGTTTCCCCCCAAACATTCGCTCTCTTTCAAAAAAACCTAATACAAAAAACCCTATTCCAATAAACAGAAAATAGAAACTTGGTGACTTACACTTCAGGTGTTCTCCAGCTCCGGATAATAACTGGTAAAAGATATGAAAAGTACGCTCATCTTTTGCTTGACGCACAGCACGAGATTTTTCCAGAAGATCTGACCGAAGAGGGTTAAGGATCGGATCGAAGAGGTGGCCTCTCTCAGAGTCTATACAAATTTAAGTTGTACAACTCTTCCTTTCTCGGGTATCAATGGGCCCTCCTGCGATGGACCATCCTGAATGGCTAAAACTCGTAAGTGAAAAAGGAAGATCACGCACTGAACGTCCCTTGCTCGTCCGCGAGGATCATGGATGGGAAGGAGCAAGGGTCAGGGCGGTGCCCTCGCCCCACTGCACCCCACTGGCCCTGAATCCGGGTTCTATTCAAAGAGCACAGCACCGAACCAGAAACTCTAAGAAGTTTCTATAAAAAGGAAGTTGAGCTGCTGAAAGCAGGAAAAGTCTTCCAGCAATTTATGACAATCTTACGAATAAGGAAACCAAGGCACAAAGGGAATTAAAATAACACAGCGAGTAAGTGGCAGAGTCAGGAATCAGAGCTCAGTTGGACCCCACCACCCACGCGTTTGGCCCCCGTGCTCCCGGAGAGCCCTTCCCAGAAAGCCTCGCACGGGGGGCGGGGGGCAGCCCATCGACAGCCACAGTCTTGCGTGGACTTTCCAAACACCGGAGACAGCCCTGACCAGATCAGCCACTGGCGTGTTCTCACTGCTTCTCCACAGCCGGCTGCGAGCCCCAAACACATCCTCCACGTTGGGTGGAAAATCCGTTCACACGAACGCCGCAGCAGAGCAATGCAAGCAAACTCTAGATCCGTCCCCTGACATTTCTCGAGCGACGCGTGTGTTTTCTGGCTCTGAGCGTATTCAGAGACGTAAGTCACAATTCTGAATTAATGGGAAAATTTTGATCTCTCCCTTACCCGAGGGGTAGAAAGGTTGTATTTCTATCATGGGATCTCTGATACTTGTGTGAAGTAGGAGAGAACTGTTGCTGGATCCTTCCTAACTGGCACACCATCATTCACAATCGCTTCTATTATTGCTTTATTCAAATTGATTCTATACAGAGTTGTCATTCCCGAAGGCCACTCTATGCATGTGACATTTCCCTAGATGAGTCTATGTAGCTGACATTTGTCTTTCCTCTGGTTTTCTTCTCCTGAACACTAGCTGAAATGACTTCAACTCTGCACGTTCATGAGGCTTATTTTGGGGGGCACATGCCCATCCCACGGATACCAGGAGCAGAGGGTAAGAAGGGGCCAACCCAACACCAACTGAAGAGGTTCCGTAGGATGGTCTTCACCGGGAGTTTGCCGTATCAACATTTCCTGCTTCACGAGCAGGCAGTCCTCACCCCCGTGGGACCCTCCATGGCCCCAGCCACGTGAACAGAGCAGGACCCGGTGTTCAAACCACCACCACCAGCGAAACAACACGTGGGGGTTCACATTCAGTAGCTAACTGAGTCACGATCTCCCCGGGCTTCAGTCCGATCAGCTGGGTGACCGGAGGGATATCACAGAGGCTCGCCTCAAGGCTGGCCAGAGAGGGAATCTCGCTTTAGTTTGGATTACGCCGTTACGAAAAGGATACACGTTTCAATGTTGGCCCCCACAATATAGCCAGTTACATCAAAGTTGATCCGAATAAACTTGCCCTGGAAAGAAACCACAACAAGAAAATTAAAAGTAAGTAAGGATGCAGAGGATATGAGCAAATAAAGGGACAAACCATTGCGACCTACCATGCATCCATGAGTTCCTTACAAAAGTGGGTCTTAAATGTCGCCTCAAATAGAAAGGAAAGGAAAAAGCCTCCCTAAATTTCCCCAAAGCAGCTAGAGGACAGGCTACCTTCCTGGGCTGTAACATAACAAAAATGAGACCCTAACAGTCTAGAACTTTGGAAAAACTCTTCTCCATAATCTGAGATAAGAGATTTCACACTGTTCCTGGCCCCCAATGACAGGCTTGAAAAAAACAGAGTAATACAATTTCCTAGGAAAATGGAAATCCACTCAAGAAAAAAGAGAAAACTTGAATAGATCATAATCATTAAAAATGAAATATAATTACTTCTTCAAAAATGATGGATTGGTCTGATGAAACCGTTTTGCAAATTCCTAAGGAAAATTTAATGGCCTGACTACACATAACTGTTCTAAGAAAACAGAAAATAGTGATTATTTCATCATTCATTTCATAAAGTCATCATAATACTGAATCCCAAAACCGGCGAAGGGATAATCAAAATGAGGAAGCAAAAATAAAAGCAAGTACCTCACAAATTAAACCCTTTGCAAAACAAGCCTGACAAATGGCGACAAATGGTTTATTTCATGACCTCTACGCTCGCTCATCACACAAACAGTCAAGGGATTAGAGAGCTTTCCTTGGGGAACTGGACAAGCTGATTCCAAATTTTACAGGGAAATGGAAAGGACCTAAAAAAGTCACAACAATGCTGAGAAAGAGGCAGAGCCTCAAGGACTCACGCAACTAGATTTCAAAAAGCTGTAAGTTTATTAGGACAGGTTGGTACTGGTGGGAGTACAGAGATACAGATCAAAGGATCAGAAGACAGTCCAGAAACCAACCACGCATATACGGTCAATTCACCTTCAACAAAAGGTGCCAAGATAATTTAACAGAGAAAGGACCTATCTTTTCACAAAATGGTGCCTGAAAAATACATAAAACGAAACCAAAAGAACCTAGACCCTTCCTCACACCACATAAAAAAGTTAACTCTTTATAGTTTTAGCCCTAGAAGCATGGGCTAAAGCCACAAAACTTCTAAAAGAAAATAGGAGAAAACCTTTATGACCTTAGGGAAAAACTCCTTAGAAAGAATGCAAAGAACATGAACCTTTAGAATTTATCAACTAAAAACTGATAAAGTGGATTTCATCAGAATCTAAAGCTTCTGTTCTTCAAGACACCGTAAAGAAAACGAAAAGGGAAACCACAGACTAGCAGAGAATATTTGCAAAATACCTACCTGGTAAAAGACTTATTCCCAGAATAGATGAAAAAACTCTTACAATTCAGTAACGAGAAAAACACTGGGTAAAATATCTAAACAGATTATTTCATCAAAGAAGATATGTCAACAGTCCATAGTATATGAAAGGATATGTCATGAGTTATTAGAGAAATGCAAAATAAAGTGAACATAAAGAGATAGTAATACATGCCCGCTAAAATGGGTAACATTTTGAGGACAGACCAGCAATGAGACAGAACAGCTGGAACTCTCCTACAACCCTGGTAAGAATACAAAATGGCGCAGCCACTTTGGAAAAATCTGCCGGTTTCGTATAAGTGAAATGTAAGTTACCACATGCACCAGCAATCTCCCTCCTAGGTCGTCTGCCCAAGAGAAACAAAAGCACATGTCCACATCGAGACTTGCACATGGTTCAAAGCCCCTTTATTCGTAATGGCCCTCCAATGGAAACAACCCGAAAGGTCCACTGAGTGGTGAACGGATAAAGAAACTGGTACAGTCACACAGTGGAATATTACTGAGTGATATAAAGGAACACGCAAAACACCCAACAACGTGGATGGATCCCAAAAAATCACGATGTTGTATGAAAGAAACATAAAATACATACGTAGACATAAAACACTATGTATTAAAGGATTCCATTTACTGGACATTCTAAAGACAACAGACCACAGACCTCAAACAGATCAGGGGCTCCCAGGGCGAGGGCAGGAGGAGGGAACGGATGACATGAAGGCGAAAGGAAGGTTCCTGGAGTAAAAGAAATATTCTCTCTCTGGTGCTGGCTTCACTAGGATACGCATTTGTCCAACCCCATCTAACCATACACTTAAAAGTGTGACTTTTATTGGATGCAAGATCGAACCCAGCCTAATTTTTATAAATAAGCAAGGATATCTTAAGACTCCTTAGATAAACGCCAATAAAAAAATATAATTAAACATCCATTCCGTCTATTTTCTATGAACAGATGACACACGTTGGCCTACACTCTCTACTCGGTGTCCAGTCCACTCCCCAAGCCTCCTATACCCACTAGGCCCTTTCTTACACCATTCCTACATTTACTGCATAAGTACGTGCTTTGAGTACGAAAACTGAGTCGTCAGTATTGGGATGCCACCACAAATTTTGGATGTTATGCGCCAAGTTATGCCGCGGTAACGACGTCTGAAATCAAAAACAAGGGGCGAATTCACTAAATGCAATACTTCATTACATTTCTTGTTCAAGATTATGAGCATTCATGAAGAACTTCCAATTTTGAAAACTGCAAACCAAGCTAGGAAATCAAGGTGCAACGAGAAGACACGTGGGCCCCGGTGGGGGGGGGGGGGGGGGGGGGGTGTCCTACCTCATGCGACCCGAAAGCCTGGCTCTGCCCAGGAGATACACGGCTGCTCAGCACTTTACACAAATCCTACGACCATGGCCTTGAGAGAGGCTGACCTACCGCCCCCACCAACGGAAGCAGACTCGGGAGGTCGTGCTCTTTCGACGCCCGCAGGACGCCACGGTAGGGCACCTCTCAAGGGCCAACGGGGCCACGGGGCCACAGAGGAAGGCTCCCCGAGCTGAGGAACCTTCCAGCCTATGGGTCGGCTGCCAGCTGAATGGTAACTAAAGGGAGGTTCCGAGCTGGTCTACTTTAAGCTCTTGGAAATAGAACCACTATGAGCGGCAGGAGCCGTGACACATCGCAGTCAGGTTTTGACCTCTTGGCCATGAGAGAAACCACGCCGTGGTTTTCAAGACACAGAACCTTCTGGCTGACGGAGACCCGGAGTGGCCCCCATCGGCCCCTCTATGTTCCTCTGCCAACAGGCTGTCCTCCAACGTTCCGTGAAGAAACCCGTGGTCACGCTGCCCGCCCCACATCGGGTTTCCGCACAGGCCAGGCTGCGAAAATCGTCCTTGTATCTGGAACCAACTGCAAACCCCGCAGCACCGAGGGCGTGCTCCGTACGTGAGTTCGTTCCTGCCTCTCGGGGTCAGCGGTTGGCCTGGATGGGAAAGCCCACTCTGGGAGCAATGAGCTGGATGGCACCCGAGCCCAGACGGCGGGCGTTCATCTCCAGACTGTACCAGAAGCTTCTATTGTGAGTAAAGCAGGTTAAGGAAGGGGTCTCGTTCCACAGTAGCATGGATGTGAGGATTGCCGGGGTGACATGAAGGCCTGGAGGTTGCCGGGGTGACATGGAAGGCCTGGAGGTTGCCGGGGTGACATGGAAGGCCTGGAGGTTGCCGGGGTGACATGGAAGGACTGGAGGTACACAGAGAGCCCCAGGCTGGTGTGAACAAGGCACTAAGACTCTAGACAGGCCCGGAGGCCGCGGCGTCTGTAGGGAAGGCTGCCTCGGGCTCCAAGTGAAATGGCCGCATGCTGGTTTCCCACTGGAGGCCACGCTGTGTCTCTGTCGCGGTCACATCTGCCCCCGTGAGTCTTCAGTGGGAGCAGGGCCTGCGATGGACTGACTTACAAAACCGTGTGGAGCGTCCGCTTGCTAATGAAGGCCAGTGAGGGCGCAGGAGCCGTCAGCGAGCTCTCCCGAGGCGAAGGACCTGCCAAAAGGTGCACAACACTGGGGACTGCCCAGGTGCCTCCATTCCGTTTGCAGGGAAACCAATAATGGGCACAAATGCAGAGAGAAGACATACCCGCCGCCGCCAGTCAGAAACTGGAGTCTCTGTTTCCAAAGTTTCATGACAGGAGATTCACTGGACATAAATCTCCTCCATCTGGAACGCGTCTGGCTTCTCCAGAAACAGAACGGGCCTAACTGGGAGCGGTTCTTTTCTTAAGGGGAACGCTCTCCTCCAAGAGTCCCCTTTAACACTAGCCGGACACTCGCATCTTTGAGAGAAAAGATATTCTTCAGAAAATGATCCATCTCTGTGAGATCAAAGGACTGGAAACCAACGGGTTCTAAAAGCTTGCGGAGTTTATGGTTTCAAACATTTTCACTGTGAGCCCGTGTCCCGTACAGAACGACTCCATGCGGCCCCACTATCCGCGTTGCCTCCTCTCCAGGCCTGGCCTGTCCAAACCCTGTTCCCGGACGGCCTAGCCCGCGCAGGGCGCCCCTGAGCTCGACTGTATACTGAAGTCAAGACCCGGATGAAGGCAGGCTCCACCAGCAAGAGCATAGGGAACCACACTGTGACATCGATATGCGCCTACTGTATACTTACGTGTGTGAAGCACGGTGCCAGGGGCTAAGGATCCGGAGAGCAGGGAGACGGGCAGGGAGACGGGCCCGATTGGGAGAGGCCTCACATGCCAGCAGGACAGGGGGTCACCCACAGACTATGAGGGAAGCTGAGAGGGCGCCGTGGAGAGCGCGACAGAGGAACGACCTCAGATGGGGGTTTTAGACCAACCGGGTGTTGAGGAGAGAGAGAGAGGGAGAACCGGGGACAGATCTGAAACGCGTTCTGGAAGCGTGGCCGACAGGATTCGCTCCACTCTGGACACGAGCCACGAGGAGAGGCTGAGGCCGGGAAGATTCCTAGCTCTTTCATTTTGCTGGGTTTTTGTGGTTTTATTTTGCTTCACGCATGTGCAACTGGGTGACCTGCTAGGACCACGTCCTGACAGAAGATGGAAGGAACAGATTCTCAGACAGAAAAGGTTCCAGTTGGAACGTGTGAAATCTGAGAGATCTACTAAGACGTCCAAATGGAAAGGACGCATGAGTACCACAGTGCCTGGTAAAGGACAGGAGCTCAGTAATTAACTGAGGGACCGAAGAGCAAAATCTAAATTCTAGAAGATGTGATGGAAAGATGAGTCCACACCGGCTACCCTCGAATGCCCGAGAAGCACAGCCTTGGCGGCGCCCACGGGTTCTTGCCAAGGGGACGCCCACGGCCGACTGAGCTCCTGTCCTCCAGCACAACCAATACTTCACCGTTTTTTACGGAACCGCTAAAACCAACTACTTGCTGTGGTTTTGTGCAGTTAACACCTCAGGACGGGTTAGTAGCTAGCTACTGCTGTTACCTTAAAAAAATCCTATACAGCGATAGAACATTGACTTTCTAAGAATTACAGCCCAGAGCCAACAATGACACCTCTGTTTCTCCCAACGAATGACTAGCTCTGTGTGAGAACACTGCCTTACTGAAAAACCTTCTTAAAAAAGATTCGCTTTTAACAGATTAGAGTATACGTTGAGACTGTAATCCAGGAGCACAAAAGCTATGTGAGGGGGCATCCAGCTGACACTGGATTTATCGAGGATCTAGATTAGATGGGTGATCCTCGCTGGAGTCGATCCTGCTAGAAAACTAAGAAATTCTTCCTGCCAGTGGAATGTAAAACAAGTTTCTACCAGAATTATTTCCATCAACCTTGGGCATAGGATGCGTAAATGATAAGCTCAAAGGAGACTCGTGTATAGTAATTACTTTGCAAATAAATTCTAAAAAGTGATTACCTTGATTTAGATTCCAATTTAAATAAACAAGCTGGACCGGGGTTTCTCGACCTCGACATAACTGACGTTTTGGGCAGGATAATTCTTGGTCACGGGGCCTGTCCCGCCCACTGCTGGATGTTGAGCAGCAACTCTGGCCTCTACCCACTAGACACCGGAGGCACACCACTACCCGTCGCCCAAACCAAACAACCAGAAATGTCTCCAGACACTACCAAACATACCCTAAGGGTCTCCCACAGACAGCCACAGATCTACAGTAATGCAAACTACAGCTCACAGCCTACCTCTGTCAATATGGAAATCTCTCTAATGACGTGTGGTAGCCAACTTCCAAGATGGAGCCAGGAATCCCCAACGTCTGGTGTTGCCGCCAAGAGGGCATTTGTGCAGTCCCCTCCCACAGTGCATCAGGGCTGGTGTGTATGACCAGTAAAATCCATCAGAGGGTTGGCATGTGACTTCCAAGGTCATAAAGAACACTGTGTGGCTTCCGTCTAGCAAGAGGAGCAGGTCTTGGACCACCTGCTCTGGGGGGCTCTAGCCGCCATGTCAGGAGTGGGCCTCCAGAGAGGCCTTTGAGGTGAGGAACCAAGGCTTCCCACCAAAAACCGCCCCAGTCAGCTCGGAAGAAGATCTTCCAGCCTCCTCAGGCCTTCCGACGACTGCAGCCCCAGCCAAAACCACCGAAGCTACGGTGAGGGGCCCTTCATGAGGGGCCCTGAGTCAGAACCACCCATCACGCAGACACTCTGAGGTGATATAGGTTTCAAGTCATTAGGCTGAGGGCAATTTGTCACATGGCAACAGGGAACCAATATGGAATTATACGTCCATCTGTCCAAACACAACATCACCGGCAGGTAGATGGATCCTGACCACTCAGTAACAGACTCACTACGTTCTTTACCAAAGGCCTGGTTGGCTGCAATTTATCTTTGCCAGGCAAAGAGAAGATCATCACGAAATGCTTTCTGCTGAGTTTCAAGTGTGGTTCGAGGCAGGGGGCATCGGAATAGACTGGTAACTTCATTTATGTGGTAAAACTAAAATATTTTCCACTCAGAAATCCTTACAGATCTTCACATACCAAAGCTGGTAGCTCACCCCATGTCTTCCATCCCATGACGCAGCCACTAAACGCAGGGCTTTCAGTGGCAAGAATTTAAGATTTAAGCGTGGCTCAGGCTCACAGCTACTGATCCAGGGGATGATAAAAACTCTACCAATGAAGCTTAGCATCCCCAGATCTTTTATAAAGACCAAAGTCACAGCCACAGAGACACAGGTATATTTGTCATCTCACTCTGTACGCAAAAAGCTAAAATAATTACCTAATGAACATGGGTTAAATGAATCTTCAAAATTTATCTTACTAGGGATACACAATATTCCAAACAAATAGATCCCTATTTTGTGCATAACTTGGAGAGCCCCTTGTACTTAAAATGACCTCTGAGGGTGCCATGGGCTGAGTCATGTCCCACCTCGAGTTATGCCGATGTTCTAAGCCCCAGTGCCTCAGAACAGGACTATATTTGGAGACAAGGTCTTTAGAAAGCTAATTAAGTTGAAACGAGGTCACTAGGGCCCTAGTCCCACATGACTGGTGTCCTTACAAGAGAACAGGACACAGGCGCACGCAGAGGGAGGCCCATGTGGCTGTCTGCAAGCCAAGGAAAGAGGCCACAGAGGAAACCAACCCAGCCACCACCTCGGTTGTGGACTTCCAACCTCTGAGAATCAAGCTCTACTGTTTGCGGCCCTCCATCTGGGGTGCTCTTTCCGGCAGTCCTGGCAGGCTCAGAGGGTTGTCTGGCTACCTGTGGGTTCACTGGGTCCTCTGCAAGCCCATCTCTGGTAGCTAATCACCCATTCCGCACCGCCAGAAAGTCAACGTGAATGCCATGACTTTACATTCTCGGAGTCAAACCATACGTCCCAATGGTATGAGATTCCCCCAAAACTACCCACCAAGGAGTCCCCGGAATTGAAGTCTCTGGACTTCTATAAATACTTCTAATATCAGGAAGGAGGAAAAACAGAATTAACTCTGAATGACTTAAGTAGAAATAACTGAAATTCAAGACCCTCTTCGATCTCACTGTGGAAACGGTCATCGCATCTGGAGGACTATCACCCAGGATGGAAGCCGGGCGGCAGGCGGGCCTCACTTTGCCGCATATGGCTCTGGAGATCTGCCACCGACATGTCGAGCGTGGGTGGCGGGACGGGGAGCGCAGGGTCCCTGCAGGAAGGGCAATCTGGCCATCGCCTACGACAGCTGCAGCCGCCCTGGGACAGACGGTCCAGCGGATGGAGAGAGGGACGCTCTCCAGGAACTAACAAAGCCCGACAGCTGAGGAGAGTTTTTACAGAGAAGGAACAGTACTGACCCAATATCCTGAGGTCCGTATCCCGGAGAAACAGCGAGGATAAACGAGACAAGTGACTATGCTGAATACCGACGCTGTTTGGGGAGCATGGACACTCCCAGCGCTGCGTGCTAAGTCCTCCACGTGCCTCTCACTTCACCGCCACACCAGGCCCGCAACAAGTATCACAGATCAGCCCCCAAAACGGAGAGGAGTCATCATCCGCACAGTAAATATATCACTACAATCACTACTAGAGAATTTTAAATTCCATGCAACTCATCACATTTCTGCTGGGCAGTTCCACTCTAGCCTCCATCTATTAGCCTCTCCCGAAACTCCAGGAAGAGGAAGTGCTCCAGCTACTTTATCATGGGAGACATCTCACTAGACGTCAGAGAAATGAAAGGTTTGGTGCTTTCAAACTTACGAAGCGAGATGAATTATCGTTTTTCACAGTCTTCGCATTTCCAAAGGATTCCAGAATTGGATTTGCTTGCAAAAGCTGCCGTTCAAGTTCCCCCTAAAAGACATTACACACATATACACACACATACACACAAAGCAGATATATGTTAATCTCACATCTTTACTCCAATCCTTGGGGGAAAAATACAAAACAAAAACACGTCCTCTTTTCCTCCGTATTTGCATTTTGTGTGCCACCCGTAACTTTCCTGGCTTTATTCTTGGTCCCATGAGGCTCTGCTAAAAGGGAAACAATTAGCGTTTATAAAGCGATCAGAAGGAGAAGGAAAGGTCACATTGAGCACGGGAGAGAACAGAGGGCAGGGCACATAATCTAGGTGGAGAATTTTTGAAAATAAAACAAATGGGTTTTCATGAAATGAAATCTAGCAGGACCTGCGATGAACACAGTAATACTTACACTTGTTTATTTCTACTCTGCCTTGTTCCAGTGAGTTAAGGCTGCCAATTCTAATAACAACCACTAGGGGCGCCTGGGGGGGGCTCAGGTCATGATCCTGGAATCCTGGGATCAGCCGCTAGTCGCTAGTCTAGTCTAGTCTGGCTCCCTGCTCAGCAGGAAGCCTGCTTCTCCCTCTCCCACTCCCACTGCTTGTGTTCCCTCTCCTGCACTGTCAAATAAATTAAACAATAAATAGTCTTTAGAACGCTAAGTACAGAGTCTGTGATAGGCTCTGTGCTGGGCTCCGTGTCTTTAATCATGTGCAAATCCGGCTCTACAACAGATTCTTACAAACAAAAGATGTAAGAATATTAATAGGTGCTTTGATCGTGACCCGTGACAGGAAACAGCGTGAGGAAAGCCTGATGCTAGTTTGGGCCACGAAAAGCACGAGAAAGTGACGCTGTGGTCCCGGAATGTCATGTTAGAATTACACCACAGGGCTTAGAGAAATCTGCCTTTTCCAAACACAGCTCTTACCCCGGGTGTTTCCACATACCGCAGGCGTCTAGACCTGAAGAAAGGATTACAAAGTGCTAGCAAATGTGATTCTCTGAGCAAAAGAGGGATACGAAGACCCTCCCAGGAGAGTCTCAAATGGACGTGAAGCATCGTATCGGCAGCTCCAGAAAGAAGGACAAACGTTTGCCACGCACACAGGCTGGGGTGGCCCCCTTCGGGCAGCGGAAAGGCTGGGGAAGTGTTCTGGGGGCCGGGGACACAGGGAGGAATGCTCCCCACGGGTCTACCCTCTAGTGTTTGGCTGCGCTGTCTAGACCTCGACAGGGCTCAAGTACCGTCTCCGACTGTGTTAGAAACTTCCTTTCTTGGCATTAGATAACATGCTCTGCATACAGGGAGTCCTCCGGTTTATGGACTTCAAAACACCAGATTATTTCTGATGTAAATCTTTCTAAACATTAGAGCCTCCCCAGATTTTTCTTTTCTTTTTTTTTTTAAGATTTTATTTATTTATTTGACAGAGAGAGAACACAAGCAGGGGGAGCAGCAGAGGCAGAGGGAGAAGCAGGCTCCCCGCTGGGCAGGGAGACCAAAGCGGGCCTCGATCCCAGGACCCTGAGATCATGACCTGAGCCGAAGGCTGATGCTTAACCCACTGAGCCACCCAGGGGCCCCACTCCCCAGATTTCTTAATATCTTGGTAACCATTTTTAACAACTGCGAGGCATCATTAAAGAATGATAGTTACCAGGTCATCTGACTCTAGCTCAGGTCATGATCCCAGAGTCCTGGGATTGAGCCCCACATTGGGCTCCCTGCTCAGCAGGAAGCCTGCTTAAGTTTCTCTCCCTTCCCCTCTGCCCCCTGTCCCCCACTCTCTCTCCAATAAATAAAATCTTAAAAAAAAAAAAAGAATGTTAGTTATCATTCTGTAACCCAACGGAGGGCCTTTCCCCTGGAGGTCAGCACTCGCCTCCAACAGCGTGGCCATGACCCACACCTTACACAGCCCTTGGTGTCCCAGCTCTGCAAAAATTGGGCTCTAGAATCCTCCTTACCTCACTTGGTCTGTGTGACCAGCACGCAGAACCTGTCAGAAAAACACTGTATTTTCATAAACGGGGCATTATCTTTACACAAACATCAACTGTTAAAGGAACTCGGACGTAGAGTCATGAAAATCACACACTATCATCTTGTCCAATCGTAACAAAGTGGTTAAATATTTTACTTTTCAAATGTTTTCCTAACTTGGAGGGAAGATGTGTACCGTGTACCCCATTTTAATATTCCCTAGACACGGCCGCAAGGATGCTTTTCTTCTTTGTGTAAGTGTACGCAGGTGTGTGCGACCTTAGGTGTGCGATCTCGGATTCAGTTCTTCCTTTGCCGGCTTGTGATAGCGGCTTGTATCCCCTGGACCTGCGTGAGGCCCGTGTGAGGGCAGAAGGACGCCCCGTGAGGGTTTGCTGAAGGAATGCACAATCGGCGGTCCGCAAAGCTGCCGGGAGTGTTGGGGAGCCCAAGGCAGCGGCAGCAATCGGGCGAAGGGTCCTTGCTCTCCCTGTAGGACCTGCCGACTGCGGCACGCCTGGGCTTCTGCTGTCGGCCCTGCTAGGTTAACAGGGTCGTGGTGCTAACTTTTCTCTCATGGACTGGTGACATCACCGAGACCAAGTAAAGATCTCAGTAACTCAAGAACGAATCACAAAAAGCTTGACACACAGCTCCCACCAGAAGATACCCAAAAAGGGTCTTAAATTAAGAAATTACCATGAAATTTGACCATTTCGGTGTCGCACAGTTTCACAATGTGATTGGACAGCGCTAATGTCACACAACCAAACTATGATGCTGTTTATAAACCGTCAGGGGGCATAAGCATTAGCTATTGAAATTATTTAAAGTTTTAGGTATTTAGGATTATATGTCTTCAAGGATTACCAATCATGATGCACACCATACCCTGGTGTTTACTGTACATTAATATAAACTTGCTATATGACAGACACGAGAGGAGTCTGGCATTGGTAAACCTCCAGTTCAGCCAGCAGTGGGACGTGGGCTGGGCTTTGCAGGCCTGGCCGGGTGGAGTGGCAGGTGTCCCCCCCATGCCCACAAGAGGGCTGAAGATCCGTGGGAGTCCCTCAGCCCCTCAAGTCTCCTGAGAACCAGACTTAATCTCCACGGGCAGGTTCTCATCTCTGTACTTGCTACTTGCCATCTGTCACTAGCCTGTCTTAGTTCCAGGCGGTTTAGGCCAGTGGACAGGAAGTCCCCCCAAAGCTGCCATCCAGATGTGGGTGAGTCGAAAGTGAGCTAGGCAGGTGGGCTGGCCTGAAGGAGAGTCATTCTTTGGGCACAGTCAAGTTTTAGAAATCAGCTGTTTTCAGATCTGCTCTGAACTTGGCCTGGGTTCAAGCTCCGGAGTGGCCTTGGACTCTGCCAGACTTCGAGGGTCTATGAGAGCAATCTACGAGGAAGGAGCATGACCCCCAAACCACTTCCAGCTGCCTGGGGGACAAAGCCAAGCCAGCCTTAACCCCGTTAGAAGATGTACACCTTACGTTTATAGGTCAATGCTTGCCATTTACTGCTTAAATACCGTGACCTTCATTTTGAAAATTGATTTGTATTTGTTTGCATTTCCAGCATGAGGATTAAGTTTTAAAGGCAAGCACAAAGGCCTGTGGGGATGGCTCAAACAGAATGGAGGACCAACATGGTGACAAGACAGGGAAACTGGCATCCTCGTACATTGCTGGGGGGGAGCGGAGGGGCGTGCGGCACGGCACCATTGTTCTGAAGAGCAGTGGGGCGGGCCCTCAAAACGTGGAACAGAACACCACCACCGCCCCGCAAGGCCACTCCCAGGCGCACACCCTGGACAGCGGGGAACACAGGTCCACACAAACACCTGCACACAAATGTTCACTGAGGCCTTATTCAAAGTGGCCCCCAAATGGGAACAATCCAAATGCCTGTCAGCTGATGGACGGAGAGACGGAACGTGGCCGATTTAACAGACTTAATGGAACGGAGTACCATTCGGCTAGGGAAAGGAATGGAGAACTTATTATTCACGCTATGACACGGCTAAACTGTGCAGACATCACGCTAAGGGGAAGAACAATCTAGAACGCCACATTCTCTAGGGTTCCCTTCATATAAAATATGCACAATGGGCAAACCCATACAAAGTAGATGAAAGGTCCCCAGGGGCTGGGGGGACGTGAAAGGGGAGGTCTACCGGGTTTCTTTTTGGGGTGATAGGAAGGTCCTCAAGTTTAGTGCAGGGAAGACTGCGTAACTCAATGTCCTAAAAACAATGATGCTGGGCGGTAGGAATGCATGAATTTGATGGCATTAATTAAGTGGCATGAATTAAACCCAATAGAGCTGTTTAAAAAAAAAAAAAAGAATGAGCCAAAAGACAGTTAAAGGAGCCTCGAAACGCCTTCCCCTTTGTCCTGACGCTTCATCCTACTGTCTGGTGACAAACACCAGAAACACATCCAAACGGTTCCTGGGACCCTGAGTGCTCTTTGCCCGTCGAGCTCAACGTAAATGCACGACCCTGGGGTGTCAGACCAAAGGAAACACCCCGCCAGGTACAGACGTGCAACATAACAACTGCTCTACAGTGGTCATTCTGGGGGAAGGGGGGGGGTCCCTGGGAAGGGGGCGGGAGCGCGGGCAGAGACGGAATCTCTGGACGCGACCCCCTCCGGGGTCACGGCCGCCCAGCAGTACCTCCCATTCCTGGAGCGGGCTGGGGAAGCAAAGTTGAGAAGCGGCACTCTCGTCAGGTTTCTAGAAACAGAAGCACAGCTGGTGCTAGGCTAGACACCTGGGAAAATACACGTGGGGAACGCAGTACCCAAGCTTCTGGGCTGGGAGTTCATGCAGCAAGACATGCACGCCGACGACGCGGGGAAGCGCGGCAGAGAAGGTGCGGGAAAACCTGCTTCCCGGGGACTCCTGTGACCCAAAGGGAAGCCCCGGGTCGGCATGCGACTCACACACAACAGGGATCCACGCTGTAGTTTAAAATGACATCGAAACAAAATGTTAGCAATAAATGATGCACGGAATTCCACACCGTGGATTTGGAAAACCCAAATCTGTCCATTCATCATTTCACAGCCTCTCACGAGGGACCGAAGTGCACATTAAAAGGTCATTTTAGTGCACACCTCTAGGGCACCAAGAAAGGCTTGTTTCCCGTCCTTCTGTAATTGGCAAAAGAGCCTTTAAGTGTCCTCTAGGATAACAATGATTTCATTAACCCTTCCAATTTGGATGAGTCATCTGCTCTTACTGAAGGGGCAAAAGAACATCACAGGCCCTCATGGTAGAGGACAGCTTTGCTATCTGACAACTTAAGAAATTTAAGAAAGATATGTGAAAAATCCTCATATCTAGGACTATCCCTGTAGATACCTATAATCATTTCTTTATATAATAATAAATCACTTCTTTAACATTATCCTTCCCTGCTGCCTACTTGCTCGAAATCATTCCAGTGCCAGGGAAAGGGTTAAGTCCAAGACAGATGTCCCTTTCTGTCTGAGGCCGCTGGCTTCGGGCTGCCCTTCCTCTAATCCTGGGTAGCAGAAAACCCTCTGGCAGGCCATCTGTCTGTTGCTGTGCTCCAGGGAGCCAGCAGGGGGCGCATTCTCTAATCAGGAAGAACACCACTCCTCCCACTACCCNGGGGGGGGGGGGGGCTCAGTCCATGAAGGTCTGCCTTTGGCTCAGGTCATGATCCCAGGGTCCTAGGATGGATACCCGAATTGGCCTCCCTGCTCAGGGTGGGGTGGGGTGGGGGGGTGGGTGTCTGCTCCTCCCTCTCCCACTCCCCCTGCTTGTGTTTCTTCTCTTGCTATCTCTCTGTTCAAATAAATAAAATCTTAAAAAAAAAAAAAAAGGAAAATGCTAACTTCATCTATTAAATCATTAAGGCCTTTAAGGCTAAAACACATAGGGGCCATAAAACATTTTCAGAAATGTGTTAACCCAAAAGGCACAACTCTTCGAGTTGCAGCTCCAGACTCAAAATTTAACGTCTAGCACACCACCAGCCTTCTGTGTATTTAAGAATTGAAATCATTCCATCTCCTTTGACATTCGAAACCCTGATGGTTCAGGCTTCATAAACATGTGATTCAATGTCATGATAAAAGGGTAAAAAATTTCAAAACTCATCTAGAAAACAAATTTAAAGCAGGAGGGCATGCTGCTTGCAAAAGAATACATCTCTAAGCGACAAATCTCCAAAATGAAGTTTTCACAGGGGACGTCACTCAGGACTGACCGTATTTGCTTTTCTAACAGAGACTCAATCTAGAGACAGAAATTAGTGCGAGCATTCAAGACTCAGAAGCATAAAGAAAAGCACTTGCCTGATGTTTCACTGGCTTAGGCGATTCCTGCTGTTTGTTACAAACAGATAAACGCAAACGTTAGCGAGTTTGGGTCATTCCCGAGCAGGAAGCCACATCCAAAGCACCGGGGGAAAGGGCAGCTCAAAACCGTGAAAGCAGGTGTGGCTAGGTCACCTACTAGTCTTGCAGATCTACAGATTAAGGAGAAGGGGACTCGCCTGTTCTTACCCCTTTTCTATCATCAACGGGCCCCAAATTTCCAGCCCCGCCTCAAGCTGCTGTGGGCAGTAAGTAGCAACAGGCTGCTGTCCCATTTTCAGAAAGAACTGCTAAAGATACTTGAGGACCCTCCTTCGGTGGAAATAAGAAATAAGCACTGCTCATTGATCGTTAACAGTTCTTCCCGAAGCTTCGAGAGGGATTAGGCTTCAAGCTATAACCGTCCATTCCAGTTGGCCTGTGCAAAGACCTAGTTAACAGCAATTTCCTGGTCAGCTTGCTCCCTCCGGAGTGGAGGAAGTTTCTGGGTGGGGGGGTGGGAGCAGGCAAGGGAGCTGTGAGTCCCAGCAGTATGCTTTGCTTCCTGATGCTGGTTTCTGAAATTATAAAAGGATAAGCCTGGGACGTAAACAAACAGCAGAAGGAAAACTTACAGGAATGTTATGGTCCTTCCGTCCTTTATGCGAAGAAGCAACGTGAGCAAGGTACTGAATGACTTTCTTAGTATTTTCTGTCTTCCCAGCACCTGATTCACCCCTGTAAGAGAGAGTAGCACAGGCCCCCTTAAAGAAAGCTGAGAACACACATTCCCAAATCACAACTGACAAAATTAAGTGGAGTTGGAACAAGAATTGGTAGAAAGTAAAAAGAGTTTAAGTAGGGAAAAAACCTACCGGGAGTTAGAAAATTACTTTTTTAAATGGTATTAAATTAAATTAACCCAAACTTTTTTTTTTTGGAAGATGCCAGTAAGACACAGGATAGGGTCACAATGCTGTTTTTCTTGGAGTTTGAGGACTCTATCAGAGACGTAACATTTATTATAAAAGTTCCTGAAATAATTCCTTAACCCCAGAAACCCAGCCAACACTAGAAACAGGACTCCTGAAGCAGTGAAGATGATTTAATCTGAAGATGCTGCAAGGACTCTGGGATGCCCACCGAGGCTCAACTTCAAGTCCAGGTAAGGTTTTCTCAGTGCGTCCCCCCCAAACCAGCTGACAACTGTTCCTTTCCCAATGCTACCCACGCGGAACCTTGTACAACACCTCATCAAACCTTTTCTCGCAAACTGTTGGCTTCGCATTCTGGGCTCCCCAAGACAGGGAGCAGGACCCTGTGCAAGTGTTTACTGTGCATTTGTGTTTGAGTTTACTGTACCTTTGTGTTTGTGTCAGTTTCTTTTTAATCCATGAACCTTGTGCAGTGTCGACACGGAGCCAGTACATAATTTGTAGAGAAGATAAACACCATGACTTTTGTTATGAACTGGGACAAATGTCACTGCTCTATATGCTTTATGTTTAAAAACAAGGCTAGCATATTTCAAAGGGTGCTTTTTATTTCTACTCAAGGACTAATCTTGAAAATCAGGTAAGCTGCTAGGCACAGGGATACCTACGTTATGGCCTTTCCATTCAGATATTTAAGGCACCCTAACACCTGATTCAGAGCGATCCTATCCTCACAACTGAGAAAATCTCAATTTGGAATAAAAGAAAAATTTTAATATCTACTTAGATTTTTCATTAAAAAAAAAAAAAGCCCCAGAAACAGAAGAAAAGCACCAGAAACCCAAAAATATTTTTATACACATGGCTGGCTAATAATCCTCTAAGCTTGTTTTATCCAAGTCTTCAAAGTCTAATTTTTCTAATAAACTCTAACCCTTCCTTGGAAGTATACTCAGGACTGTACTATGAGCTGGCTACAACTTAAATTTTTCAGATTTACTGCTGGCATTATTATCTTACTTCTCTGCACCCAGATACCTACAGTCTCAACTACAGAGGGTTGGGGGAAAGGGAGCCAACTGACCAACTAGTTGTATGGCTCTGAGTAAGGAAACGGTCTTCTCAGGCCCTCATGCCACCATTTGTACAACGTAGGAATTATGTTAGAGAACCTTTTTAGCTACAAGACTTAATGATTTTAGAAACAACCCACTTACTGGTTTATAAGCATATTTTATATATGAAGCTCCTTAACCACAATCCATTGTTCCATGAATAATAGTCCCCTTGCGTGTTTTACCATCTAGAAGTTTTGAATCATAGGTACTCCAATAGACCAAATTTTCTTTTAAGGGTTTTCTGCCTGCTGTTTGTGCTTAAAAATGCCTTTCCTGCACCAGAATTCTATCCATCTATGTTCTCCTTTTTATAACATTTATTATTATTAAATCCATCTGTATTTTCTTCCAGAACTTTGATAGTTTCACTTTTTACAATGAAATCTTTAATCCAACTGGAAAAAAAAATTATAGTTTGGGGTAAACATATAATCGAATTTTATCCCCAGACGATTCAGCCCACATCCCAGTATCAATGGTTTGACAAAGACACTCATTACCCCGTGATCTGAACTATTATCTCATATTTACTTCTTACACATACAGCTTACTCTAAAGCCAAAACCGTATTACAATAGTTTTGAAATAGGACTAAACAGAGCCCCCAGCATTGGTCATCTTTAAAAAAACAAAAAACAAGTAGCCTGTGAAGTGTCTTTTTTCAGATAAACTTCCAATAGTTTTGTTCTGCTATGCCTCCCCCATCTCTTCCCCCACAAATAAAAAAACAAGAGGTGGTATTTTGAACTAATATTAATATGCATGCCTTTTTTTTTCTTTTAGGAGAGATGAGATCATCATCTCTAGCTCTTGGGTAAATCCTGTTTTCGCTGTTCACAACAAGCAAGCACCGTGTTTGTCTCACCCATCTCTGAAATCCTAGGGCCCAGCACAGTAGGGGCTGAATAAATGAATACAGGTCCTACACGTTTTATTAAGTTCATTCCCAGGCTCTTTTAAATATTTTTTATTCCTGCTATTAACGTCCTTGTATTTTTCTTCCTGGCTTCCCCCGGTGCCTGGATAAGGTGGTAATCACATTCACTCGACAAGTACTTACAAACTGACCACTGAGTGTTGGGTCATTCTTCCGAGTACAAGAGCCAGAGCTGCGAACCTTTGTCTCGGTCCTTGTGGAGCTCAAATTCAGGAGAAAAGAGGGGAGATAAAACCACAAAAGCAAACAAGAGGAGCGCAGGACATGAGGAACGCCTTTCCGCCCACGAGGAAGTGGCTGGGGGAGCAGGGGAAGGCGGAGAGGAGTGGACGACACCTCGCCGGAGACACAGCGGTCTGGGGGGCGCCTCCCGAAGCGACAAGGGGCCAGTGAGACCGGGGGCACCGCGGTCAGGCGGACGGAGGCCGAACGCAAAGGTCTCTGTGCAGGTGCAAACGTGGGACTGGAGGCAAGGCGCCAGCGAGGCAGAGAGCTGCAGGGGCGGCAGGAACCCCGAGGCGACCCCGAGGCCCCGGGGAGAATCCGCGTCTTACCCAGGCGTTAATTTCTCCAGAGCGAGGGGAGTGGTTTTTCTCCGTTTTGTTAACTTTATTCAAAATACTTCGTGTTTCAAGGCTAATCATGATGTTGGCGGTTGGCTTCAAACAAATAATTTTTCTGTTATGCGGAGAAATGAGCCTCGTTTAGACTGATGACGACTTGTCTCGGAAATAGTTCTGATTGTTCCCCTTCTGCTGAGTTGAGTCTCTGTGGTTTCTCCGCCAGCTCCTCTCAATCGGACGCGCTTCAGCGTGTGCTTAACGCAGTGGTTCCCCTCCCTGTCACACTCACTGGGCGGCGCTTCGACGATGCTTATGTTCACCTCGGGTCACGGGGACTTTGACACAGGACACTGCTGCAGACAGGTGTTACCAGCGAGCTCCCGAGAGGGGAGATGGGGAACCGCACATTCCCCATCTTAAAACGTGGACAGTAGCTTTTTTTTTTCTTTAAAGATTTTTTTATTTTATTTATTTGACAGAGAGAGAGAGATCACAAATAGGCAGAGAAGCAGGCAGAAAGAGGAGGAAGCAGGCTCCCTGCTGAGCAGAGAGCCCGATGTGGGGCTCGATCCCAGGACCCTGAGACCATGACCTGAGCTGAAGGCAGAGGCTTTAACCCACTGACCACCCCCCCCCCAGGTGGCCCTGGACAGTAGCTTCTAACACAGGAGACCGTGGTGAAGAAAGAACACGGGCCATCATCACCGCCCAATGAACTTCACCCGTTTCTATCCACTCGGCTATTTGCCCACCCTGCAGGGAGGGGGTGATTTGGGTTACTAGGCCCCGAATTACTTTACGAATCCATAGCGCTTGCGTTAATGGTTAAGAATGTGGGTTATGGGGGGGCGCCTGGGTGACTCAGTCAGTGAAGCATCTGCCTTCAGCTCAGGCCATGATCCCGGGGTCCTGGGATCGAGCCCCACATGGGGCTTCAGGCTCAGTGGGGAGTCTGCTTCTCCCTCTCCCACTCTCTCTGCTGTGTTCCCTCTCTTGCTGTGTCTCTGTCAAATAAATAAATAAAATCTTTAAAAAAAGAAAAAAGAATGTGGGTTATGATGTCAAGATAACCTGCGTACATTGAAATCCTGTCCACCGCTTTCTAGCTCTGGGACTTTGGGCGAATGACTCAGCTCTCCGGGCTTCGGTCTACGCTCCTTTCAATGAGAGACTAAGTACTTCACAGGCCCAGAAGCACGCACGTAAGGAGCCTGGCGCTGCCCCAAACCAAAAGGCTCTCAGTAAATGGCAATGATGCTAGTAAGCAGGTATGGCGAGGATGAAGGTATTAACAGAAGAAAAAAAAAAAACACATAAAAACCAAAAAGCCCAGATAATCCCCGCTGCATATATGAAAGAGGTGGCAGAATCAAAAGCATAGAATTAGAATTCTTGGAAACAATGTTTAAAAAGGGCAACGGCATATCCGTCCCAGACAGAGGCAGAGAAATAAAAGCAGCTTGGACAGAAGTAAAGACTCGAGGAAGCCAAAGGGAAACTCGGCAGAGGGCAACCCGAGGAAATGAGTTAGGAGAACCCTCGGAGAGGAGAGCAGCAGAACAAGACCTCAGAGCCGGGAGAACCGAAGGACCAGACCCACGGGCGAAGGGGCTCTACACTGGAGATGCCGCTGGCATCCACGCCGGTCCACGCAGTGCAAGTGTGAGGTCACCGAGAAGGCACAGCGAGCAGCCCGTGTCTCATGCAGGACCTCAGGACACAGAAGGTCAGGGGTTTCTAGCCTGGAGGGATGCCGGTTCTCTAGAGAGGTCTAGGGCCCTCAGTGACTTTGCAAAGAGGTGTGCAATCCAAAATGCAACATAAAATCCAACAGCGCCAAGAAGGCGGGAAGCAGATGGTTGACAGGTGATCAATTCTGGGATCTTTCTCGGAGTCCTTTCTGGACCATAGGCATGTTTTCCCAATGAGAAACTCACCCAGATCTTCTGTTTTTCTTCTCTGATACGTCAACTTCAGTCTAGTTTCAAAGACACCCTCTGCCTGAAGGTCTCGCTTCAGAGGACTGCCATTTGAAAACCAACCACACGTATCCCACACGTGATGTTAGCTGATGACATCTGACAGTTTCAAGACTCTGTTCTGTTAGAAAGCAGTTTATTAGCAAGAACAGAGGTTCTGCGGTCAAGATGGGCGTGGGCTCGGTCCTCCATCCCACTAACACTAGGACCAGCCTTGGACACCAGCAAACAGGGCTACCGCAAAGATGCACGGAGGGAACACCTGCAAAGCGCTTAGTCCCTCTCCTGGCGTATCTTCCAAGAACGTTTAAACTTCTCTCCACCAGCTGATTTGCATACTTCTTTCTCCCCCGGAACTCAGCTATCATTGAGATGCACCTATAATAATCTAAAAATTCCCCCAGTTTTAAGACTTGAGCACTTTTTTTTTTTTTTTAAGATTTTTATTTGTCAGAGAGAGCGCGAGAGCGTGAGCACAAGCAGGCAGAGAGGCAGGCAGAAGCAGAGGGAGAAGCAGGCTCCCCGCTGAGCAAGGAGCCCATTGTGGGACTTGATCTCAGGACCCTGGGATCATGACCGGAGCCGAAGGCAGCTGCTCAACCAACTGAGCCACCCAGGCGCCCCAAGACTTGAGCACTTCTAAAGCAGAGGACCATCCGGAAAGCAAACCGTGGTCTAGAGAAGCTGAGTATGGCCCGGGGTCACGGTGCTAGCTCAGGCTGGACGAGGAAGACCACCAGACATCCATCTGACACCAAGACAGCTTTTCGACCACCACAAACACCATGTATTGCCTTAGGTGTGTTTTAAGGATTTTTTAAAAGGCAATTTTAAAGATTAAGAGCAACACAGAAGTTTCCCATCTACCCTCTGTGCCCGCACGGGCGCTGTCTCCTCCATCATCAACATCACTAAAATGGGACTTTTTTTTTTTTTTAAACGAAGGACGACCCTACATCATGATCGCCCAGAGTCCATAGTTTCATTAGGTCCACTCTGGGTATCCTGCATTCTGTGGGTTTGGGTTTAGAAAAATATGTAACAGCTCGCATCTCCGACTGTAATATCATACAGGATATTTTCAGTGCCCTAAAAATCCTCTGCGTTCCACCTGTTCACGTCTCCTCCCTCCCACGCCCCAAGCTCACTGTCCCTATGGCTGGAATCAGACAGTATGGAGCCTTCTCAGATCGGCTTCTAATATGCATTTATTGTTCCTCCAGGTCTTTTCATGACTTGAGAGCTCATCTGTTTTCAGTGCTGAATAAGACCCCACCGTCTGGACATACCTCCATTTATCTATTCGCCCTCCTGAAGGATATCCTGGTTGCCTCCCAGTTGGGGTAATCACGTACAAAGCAGGTTTTTGTGCAGGCTTAAGTTGAACGCCAGTGGGTAAGTACTACAGAGGTGACTGGTGGGTCATGGTAAGAATATGCTTAGTTTTGGCGCCTGGGTGGCTCAGTTGGTAGAGTGTCCAACTCTTGATTTTGCTTAGGTCATGATCTCAAGGTCATGAGATCAAGCCCCATGTCGGGCTTCACGCTGGGAGTGGAGCCTGCTTAAGATTCTCTTTCTCCCTCCACATCGACCCCTTCAAAAAAAAAAAAAAGTATGCTTATTTTTGTAAGAAACTGGCAAACGGTCTTCCCAAGTGGTTGCTCCATTTTGCATTTCCACCGGCAACGAATGCACGAGCATTCCTGCTGCTCCACATCCTTGCCAGCGTCTGGGGTTGCCAAGGTCCTAGATGTTGGCCACACCAGCAGGTGTGGAGAGAGGATACAGGACATGGGGCATCTTTTCACAGGCTCTTTGGCCATCTGTGTCATGTGCTTCGGTGAGATATCTGCTAAGGTCTTTGGCCCATTTTTTAAACAAGGTTGTTTTCTTATTAAGTTTTAAGAGGTTTTTTTTTGTTTGTTTTTTGGTATGTTTTGGATAACAATCCTCTTTATCAGAGGTCTTTAGAAAATATTTTCTCCTGTAAGTCAGCAGCTTACATTTTCATTATCTTGACATCATCTTTTGCAGAGAAGTTTTTAATATTAACAAAGTCCAGCTGATTATTCTTTCGTGGGTCACATCGTTAGCGCTGTACCCAAAAAAGCATCCCCACACCCAAGATCATCCACATTTCCTCCTTGGTTATCTTTCAGTAAGCTCCATGCCTTGTGCAGAGCCCAGTGTGGGGCTTGGACTCACGACCCTGAGGTCATGACCTGAGCGGAGATCCAGAGGTGGACATTTAACTGACTGAGCAGCTCAGGTCATGGGTCCAAGGGTCCTGGGATTGAGCCCCACATCGGGCTCTCTGCTTGGCAGGAAGTCTGCTTCTCCCTCTCCCACTCCCCCTGCCTGTGTTCCCTCTTTCGCTGTTTCTTTCCATCAAATAAATAAATAAAATCTAAAAAGAGAGAGAGAGAGAGAGAGAACGAACAGTTCTAAATCAGGTGAGCTCGGTCAGCACCGAGCTTAATGTATTTCATAGGATAAAATTCCTGAAGAAAAAAATCTCATCGCATCCCTACAGAAGGCTGATGTGAGGCAACCACTGTTTTACAATCGTTACGTGATTAAATACACTTAAAAGGAGAAAGCCTTGCATTAACCAGCAGTTGGAGAGTCATAAATGTAAACAAGTTATCCTTTAAAAAGGCAGCTTAGAGAACAGAACCATTGCCTAACCCAGGTGACTGCTCTGTAAATTTCAATTCTCATAAGAAAGTCAACATAAGGATACGCTCTTAATAGGATTTCACTGCCCATGACATGGGATTAAGTGTAGAAAATACGCTTTCTCGTGATAAAGGAAACCCTGCGTGTCCTAACCAGAGACTCTGGCAGGACATGAGGTCAAGGACCCTGCAGGGGGCTGACCCATAAGTGAGGGCCCACACTGTCTGGCCTGGGTCTGCAGAGGGAAAGGCTGGCTGGGTAGTAGTAGGCAGAGGAGGCCAGAGGGGAAATGAAGGTGTTCATCCTTTTGGAGGGAAAGTAAAGAGTAAGTGATTTAAACACTAAAGCTTAGAGAGAAGCTATCAAACTACCTAAGTATATTAAAAACAAAACAAAACAAAACAAAAAAACCACACTGCTCCCAGGGCTGCTGGGTGGCTCAGTCGGTGGAGTGTCCTACTCTTGGTTTCAGCTCAGGTCATGATCTCAGGGTCATGGGATCGAGCCCCACGTCAGGCTCTACGCTCAGCGTGGAATCTGCTTGAGATTCTCTCCCTCTGCCCCTCGCTCCGCTTACACTCTAAAATAAATTAATAAATCTTAAAAACAAATGTTGCTTCCAACTGCATTTTTCTCTGTGATACTATGTAATAGTATCACAAAGAATACCATTAATAGAAAATAATTACTAAGTAAAATTGAGTAAATAGTTACTGTCACACAAGAAACTTAAGTAGCTTGGCTGTGGGCTAAGTTTTAAGAGATCCCGGTTAGACATTCCTGGACTTCTTTATTTCCTGGGTACTCAAAGGCGCCGCAGAATGGATCCTATTCTCTCACATCTAAGATACATTGTTTCACATTTTTCCACTTCTCAAGTCACAATGTAGCTTATAATAGATATGAACAAGAAAAATGTTATTAAATATCATAACCAGGGGCATCCAAGGAATTAGAAAGTGTGCTGAGGCTAAAAGAGCTGCCGGGGAACTTTCCTCCAGGGCGACGGTCATGTTCTCCATCTCGACAGAGGTTCGGGTCACACAAACAGCTCTGTAAACATGTATTTAAACTTGTGCAGTTCGTTATACACAAATTTTAGCTCCAAAGAGAAAGATGTAGATACTGGACTTCAGTTACGTACACTGAGGTGTTTAAGATGAAGTGCACCGATGTCTGTAATTGAACTTGAAATAAATCAAGTGAAGGGACTGACAGCTCATCAAAGCGGTACAAAAATTACTTTAAACTGAAAATACCGATCAGCAGCCACAGAAGGAAACATTACCTAACCTTAAACACAGCCTCCTGAAAATACAGCAGCCATTCATCCCACGGAATGTCCTGACTGGGAAAAGACAGACCCAGGAAGTACAAAGTCAGCCGTCAGCATGGTAAAGCCCAACAGAACCCTCCACACTTCCTCCTTGAAGCCCTAATCTTCCTTTTTGGTCAAGCTTAGCATATAAGCCTTTTATTTCTGGATATCCAGCAAACGCAAAAGCTCCCATGGGTACGTGTAGGTAAACGCAGTCGTTTCTCAACTATTAATCTACGGCCAGTTCACTTGCAAAGCGGAAGGAAAACAATTTCCTCCCGACACAAACAATAAAATGGATCGATGGATGGACAGAAGATGAACAGATCAATAGGTCATACAACAAATAAGTGAAATATCAATGGTAGAATCTAGCTGGAGGGATATATGGGTCTTGACTCAAAATTCTTTCTACTTTGCTTTATGCTTGAAAATATCTGCAGTTAGATGCTTGGACAAGTTAAAAAAAGGAAGAAAAGATACTTGCTGACTGCTACTTTGTGCTCAAGAAGAGAGCAGCAGACTCTAGGAGACTCACCTCAGAAATCCAAACCTATGAATTGAGGACACAGGAGCCTAAAATTACCCTAATTACAAATGCCTGCAGAGGTCACTTCTGGTGACAAAGGTAGGTCACCCCAGGGCACCGCGATGTCTCAGCTGGCTGAATGTCTGAGGACCTCAGGGCCATGAGTCCCAGCCCTGCACCGGGCTCCACGCTCAGCGCAGTCTGCCAGGGATTTGCTCTTTCCCTGTATGCCCCTCCCCAGCTCACGCTCACACGAGCACTCTCATGCGCTCTCTTAAATAAAAATAAAAATTAAAAAAAAGTCACCCAAGCTCCCAAACCGCCCACTTGAAGAGAAGAGGTCCACGTCCTGCACCCGGCTCCCAGCTTACTGGATGTGGAGACGTGGGGTTACGGTCACCAGACACCGTAGATGGGAAACACACACTTGCTTCCGCCCTGGCTCATGAGCAGAATGTAGCTCGTTCATCCGTTTCACGGAGAGTCCCAATGCCTAGATTCCCGTGTGACTATTAACTAACCGATGGTGTACAATGAAGGATGTGGCAGGTCTTTGTCCCTGGTTCTTGGGAGGGAGCCTGTAAGTCCTTGGCAAGTCCCTTGTCATTCATGGTGGGCCCCGAGAGCTCGTGCCAACGAGGGGACTCACGGCGGGCCCCTAGACAGGTCCAGGATGGGCACTGTCTATACTGGAAGACCAGTCCATCGATCAGAGGTTTGGACATTGAGCCACGGAAATCACCCCGATATCCCGGGAGGGGAGGGGCCTGGAGATTGAATTGAAACCCATGGCCAGGAATGCCTGGGTGGCTCAGTGGGTTAAGCCTCTGCCTTCAGCTCAGGTCATGATCCCAGGGTCCTGGGATCCAGTCCCACATCAGGCTCCTTGCTCAGCAAGGAGCCTGCTTCTCCCTCTGCCTCTGGCTGCCACTCTGTCTGCTTGTGCTCTCTGACAAATAAATAATTAACATCTTTAAAAACAAAAAATGAAACCCATGGCCAGTGATTCAATCACTCATTCCTGCTGAACAAAAGCCCCTTAAAAACGCCAGACTCTGAAGCTCGGGTGAGTTTCCTGGTTGGGGATAAACATCCACGTGCTGGGCGGGGAAGTGTCCAGAGAATATGGAAGGTTTACCCTGGGGACGCTCCCAGGCCTCACCCTCGCTGTCTCTCCTCCTGGCTGGCTTGGATCGCTCATCCTAGTGAACTATCAAACCCAACAGGGTAGCGACCCCCAAATCTGTAGCTGGCTGGTCAGAGGTGTGGGTGGCCTGGGACCCCATAAGGTTACGGCTGAGGTCCTCAGTGCAAGCACTGTTGGAGGAGTAGGCGCTGGGCATTCCGGGTCAAAACTGCATTGCAATGGATAACCTTCAAGACACTTGCAGATGAAATTCTAAATAACTTTTTTTTTTTTTTAAGACTTTATTTATTTGACAGAGGGAGAGACAGCAAGAACAGGAACACAAGCAGGGGGAGGGGGAGAAGAGCAGGACATGGGGCTCGATCCCAGGACCCCGGGATCATGACCTGAGCCGAAGGCAGACACTTAACGCCTGAGCCACCCAGGAGCCCCAGTAACTGACTTTTTTTTTTTTTTTAAGATTTTATTTATTTATTTGACACAGAGAGAGAGATCACAAGTAGGCAGAGAGGCAGGCAGAGAGAGAGGAGGAACCAGGCTCCCTGCTGAGCAGAGAGGCCGATGCCGGCCTCGATCCCAGGACCCTGAGATCATGACCTGAGCCGAAGGCAGAGGCTTCAACCCACTGAGCCACCCAGGCGCCCAGTAACTGACTCTTTTGAAAAACACAAGCCAATGAAATACACAACACAAGAAAGCAAAAAGTGAAAGACTACTCTAGAATACAGAATTGAAGTGAAGAGACCTAAGGCAAGGATCGTGGATTTTCAAAGTTACAAAAAAATACATTGAGAACTATTACTGGAAATTGGATCCTACATCAGATATTATGGAACCAATGTTGACCTTCTAAGTGTGAGGACAGTCTGCAGTTATGTGGGGTTGCCCTCATCCCAGGGAGACACCTGAAGAATCTCAGGGTGTCAGGAAGTCTGCAATCCGTGTGCAAACGGTTTAAAAAAAAATGCTTTTGTGCAGAGAGAAAACTGACAAAGTGAAGGGTACACAGCCATTTAAAGTATCATTCTGTCAAGCTAAAGTATGTTTGAATTTTTTAAAAATAAAAATGTGGGGAAATGTATCAGCAAAGTTTCTAAAAGGGAAAAAATGAAAATGTGGTAAAAAAAATTTTAAATCACAGAAGCTGGGTGATGGGCATATGCAGCCCACGTATCATTCTATTTCTGTGTAGGTTTTAAGTTTCAAATTCAAAATGCCTTTTAAAAATGGTATCAGGAAGGTTTTTCCCTTGAAACCTACAGTATCACCAGTAATTTATACTTTAGCCTGTTGTCTTGGTTCCTACCTCATTAAGAGATTCTTTTGGCTGACATGTTATTGGTTTCCGAAGTATGTTCTCTGTCGAGAGCAGGGTGCCAGGGTCTCCGAGGTTATTAAGAGCCATCGAGGTAAATCACAGTTCCCACACTTCGTCTGGTTGTGAAACACGGTCGAGGTGACCCAAATACAGAACCAAGAACGGCAGTGGGAATGAAAAAGGGCCCGGGGAGAGAAAAATCAACATGGGTTGGAACCTGTCATGTCGGTGGGACTCGATTTGAAGAGACCTCGTCCCCGGAGGGAAGAAGAGGCTAAAGGCACGAATCTGGCCGGCATCCACCAGAGTGGGCCCGAGCGGAGCTGTGGGACCCGCGAGGACCAGACAGACAGAAACGTCCGACAGCGTGCCAGAAACGGGGGCCCGCAGACCGAGGAGTCAGAGGACACCGTGAGATGTTGGGCCTGGAGTCCTGAAACGCAGGAGCGGATGGCAGAAATCAGGAAACCGAGTGACGCGCGGGCATGTAGGTTAATTTTTCCGCACGTTGAGTTCAAGCTGACATATGTTCCCTACTTCACACCGTATGCTCCGCTTACACCAAAATCCTTGAAAATTGCCTGATGCAACTCCTCACCTGCTGTCCTCCACGCCCGCAGGCTTCACAGCACCGCCCTCATCCACCCGGAACGCGGATTCTTCAGGAAGCCGCCAGGGAGCACGAGAAGGATCAGGGTGTAGAAACTCATTGGGCTGCGAGCCTGCCCACCCGAGCGAGCAATGCCGGGAGCCCAAAGTACCAGCCACCACCGCTGCCTGCAGAGGCCCAAACCCCCCACGCCACCGCCCGGACTCCTTGGGAATCCTGTTAAGCGCCCTAGACATCGGCTCCACAGGTCACCCGGCATTCTTACAGTCTGCTCCCACGCTGTCCTCTCTCCCGATCCCAAACCCCGCATGCACCACCCCCGTTTCCTCTGCACGCTCCGGGACCCCCATTCCAGAGTGAGCAAAGTCACCCACACCCTCCGCCTCTTCACTGAGCAGTCCGCAGACCCCCTCCCAGGGGAGCACCACGCCCTCTCCCCCGCGCCCACACCTGAGCCTGGCGTCCTGCCCACTCACCCTTACGCCGTCTGCACACCTTGGCATGGGAAAGGGCCCCCACCCCACCCCACCCCTCCTCTCTGGTGGTCTTGACTTCCGGATTGATTTCACCCAGGGAGATCATGAAGAACAAAAACCTCTCCTCTTGTTTCAAAAAAGGAAGCACATTTTATTTCAAAAGAGTGGGAAGGAAATTATCTCGGAACGAAGGACACTCCTCTAGGTGAAATCATGCAGCTTCACGAAGGACTGATGCTTCCCCTCTCGTGTGTCTGTGCGCGTGCAAGTGCGCGGCCAGCCTCTCCTCTCCGCCGGGGGGGCCACATCCCAGACCCTCCAGTCCAGAGCTCCCCTGCCTCACTGCCACCAGCACCCCCAGCGTCACTGGTTCTACCCCATCGAGACCCCCAGCGCTCTGTCCCGACCCCTCTACCCCCCCAACAGTGCGCTCCCCTGTGCCCGGACCCCACCGGGCCGGCTTCCCCGTTCCTTGCTCCGCTGACCCCTCTTGCTGCGACGGCTCCGCCTTTCGGCGGACGGGACCTGGTTCCACTCCACTGCTCCCCGGCGGAGGACGGACCACGGCGACGGCCCCAACTGTCGCCTGCCTCGCTCTATCTGCTCCCCGGCCTTGGCCACGTGTCTCGCTTGGGGCTGGGGAGACCGCAAAGGTGACCGGGGCAGGAACCCCAACGGGGCCCGTGCACCAGAGCTCGCCGTCGCCCTGCGCCTGGAACCTCGCCCGGGGAAAGAGCCGGAGAACGGGAGGGGACGCAGAGGCCAAGCCCCGCACCCCGGAGTCTGCACCCCCCTCTCGGCCGCAGGGACAGGAGCGGCCCCCGGGCCGTGGACGCGCCCAGCTGAGCCCGACCCGATTTCGGGGAGAAGTATTTTAGGCCACGACGTTCCAGGGAGGTTGGCTGCTCAGGAAAAGCTCACGTGCCCAAGCGCAGAGGCTCAGCAAGGCTAGGAGCCAACGTACACAGCAAACAGACCGCTGCCCGCCTTGTCTGCCCCTTGTCTGCCCCTCCTCCGCCGTCTCGTAGGAGATACCGGAGCCGCGGCATCACGGAAGAGAGAAGCCAGAGACCAGAAGGTTCCAGGCCCCCATCTAAACTCGCCCACGGTAAACCCTCCACCGGGGACAGCGAGACTCGGCCAGCCTCCCACCGCAGCCCTTCACTCTCTCCCACTACTTGAGAGCAGCAGGCCTGCACCTGGGGTCTGGGGTTTTAACTTTTCCACTCCCCCATCGTTCAAGTGTAATCTGGCCTCTGCCTCCGTCTCAGCCCCTGGCGGCTGGAGATACCCCCCAGGGCCCCAGTCTCTGTGGGGCTCACCCCGTCTCCAGGCTTCTGTGCGGCCATGGCCACAGACACCCAGCCTCCCGCCTCCTGGGCCTCCCCGACCCCCGCCTCTCCTCAGGGCTCCACATCCAGCCAGGTAGTGCCGTGGCCCATCGGGCTGAGGGGGGCTGTGGACACCGCGGCCAGGATCCTCCCCCACACTGTGTCCACTCAGGCCGTGGGCAGACACCCCAGCTCCTCCAACAACTCGCCCTGCACACTTGGCACAGCCACACCTCCGTCTGAAGTCATGGCCAGCTTTTGCCTGCAACGCCCGACAGCCCCCGGTTCAGTCTTCCCATCTGTTTTCCACCCACACCCAAGCCAGGCTGGTCTAACGATCCTCTTCTAAGCCAGTCTAATGGCGTCACCGCCATGGATCCGGCTTCATTCACTCCCCAGGCTCTAGCATCCAGCACACGAGGCCCAGGACTGTGGGTCACATCCACCGGGTAAGTGGACACGCTGCCGACATGTCCAGGAGCCCATCAGGTGCTCGGGAAACTAAAGTCGTAAGTTTCCCAGATAAACACTGTGAAACATGGGAGACGCCAAACGGTGACCCCCCGATTTAAGCAACCTGTATCATCTCAGTCTTAAAATGGTAACTTCAAGGTTCACATCAAATTATTAAAATTACTGCTCTCCTCTCCCTCCCCCCCACAAAAAACAAACCAAAATACACCCCCCCACCCAAAAAACGATTGCTTTAGTTTCCAGCAGAATCACAAGTCCAAACGTTCCATATTGACTTACGTGCAAAGAATTGACTGGTCCTCACGATCTGGAAAACAAAACAAACAAAAAAACCAAAGTGACCATTTGCCTGGTTTTTTTAAAGACTTGTTGTAACAAAGTTGCAGTCCTGGCCCACATCACGGTGGGAACTTCGCCGTAACGCTTCCCTGCCCCTTATAGAGCCAGTTAGCCTCGTTCGCGCGTGCTAATGCCAGGTGCTCGGGACAGGTAAACAACGGACCCGGGCTTCGGAGGCTTTATACCCTCATCAACCTTAATGCTCCAGCCCGGCTCCGTATCAGCTTCACCTGAGAAGTCCCATCCCTGGGGCTCCTCCCCCACTGAATCACTTTCAGGGGAGTAGGGACTGAAGCGGCCTCAGCCTCGAGAATTAAGCTCCCCACGTGATTGTGATGCAGGGTCAGGTTTGAAAACCACTGCCTCTCAGAATGGCTTCCAGAACACCCACAGCTGGAGAGGAACTGATATTAACTTGACCTTAAAGGAGAAAAAAAAATAATAATCACACTAAGGGAGAAGATTGAAGGGGAACACACCTGCATGAAGGTAAACCACTGTCTCAAGGTCAGGCGGTATACAGCCCCAAAATAACAAAAGAATGTGCCATAGGAGAAAAAAATAAAAATCAACCGTGATTTTAAAGTGATGGCGTGATTTGAGTCTTCAGCTCGGTTTTTCAAAGGAAAATGTGAAATTCAAACCCACGTCCAGCCCACAGACGGACTCGGTGTGGGATGTTGGACCTCTAATCACTTATGAGCCTGCGTATCTGCTGAACAGGTGAGAAAGGTCCCTGGAGCGGGTCGGGGAACCCGCCCACGTCCCGCGGCCGCTGAGGGGCGAGGGCTGGGGAAGCTTCCCAGACCTTCTCCCTCTGGGTCCTCACTGTGTCTCTTCTGGAGTTAGACAGTACCACCGACTGATTGCCTGCCGCCCAGAACGAGCTGCCTGAGGTCGGGCTGTCTTCCGCCCTTACTCCGTCGCTGACAGTCAGCCTGGGTTAGGGTGGCTGAGCGCAGGGCACGGGCCCCCATGGGCTGGGTCCCCCCGCTGCACACTCACTTCGCATCTCTACCTGTGGCACGGACACCTTGCTGGCATCAGCATCTTCACCTAGGGTACTAGGATTTTATCAGGTCCTTGCTTATTCACTGTAAACACGAGCCCTGGGCCCCCTACCTTCTCCAGGTCTGTCTGAGCAACTTCCATAGAACTCCATGACGCTAAGTTTTTTATGGCTTTTCCGAACTGGTTTTCATATTAAAAACATCAAAATGCATACGAAATGACCAAAATTCAATTGCCTCCTAATTAGCTCAGAATGGCTTTCTTCCTGCCTCAGTACGTACTCATTATCACTGAAGCTGGAGACCTACACAACCACAGCCTACTCTTCAATTCTGCACCATACTTTGCACCGCGCCCCCCCCCCCCCCCCGTNCTCACCCCTGGCCCAACAAAACCCAGAACAACTCTGCTAGCCACACTTATCGATCCTCTGTGTTTGTCTCTCTGGTCTTGTATGACTTTGGGCCTCAGTTTCCCTACCTGTGCAATAAGGGTACGGGATTGATGACCTCCAAGATTCTCTTCGACTGTCACCCCCCCACCCTCCCTTCTGCATCATGAATCCCCGTCATCCTTCAAGCGCCAACTAAAGCACTGTAACAGTGCACAATGACCTTGACCTCTAAAAACCTATAAACGGAACCAAAGCCTCATCCTGATATACAAGGGAAAAAATTTCACGTTCAAAAATGCAACTAGCCTTCTGAAGATGACAGATTCCTTTCCCAGCTCAGTGTTTTCCAAAGCACCTCCCAAGAATCCCATACACAGGTCCTCGATAAATCCACACCAAGTTAAATCCTATTTCAACAGTGGAAACGGTTTCAAATCAATGACCTCGGCTCCTACCTTAAAAAACCAGAAAAGAGCAAATGGAATTAAAATTAAATAGAAACCAGGAAATGAGAAAGAACAGAAATCAATGAAATGGGGAGACAGGAAAAGAGAAAAAAAAAGGAACCAAATTCTGGGTCTTTGAGAAAAATCATACAGTTGATAAACCTCTAGGTAAACTGATCAGGAAAAAGACACAAATTACCAATATCTGAGAATAACTACCCCGAATCCCAGTCTACAACCAAGATGAGAGGGACAACTTTTAAAAAGACGTAAACTACTAAAGCTCATTCCAGAAGAAATAACCCGATGGGCCCCGTATCTATTGAAAAAATTGAATTTGTGGAACTCATAAGATGTCAATGATACCTCAGTTAAAAAACTGAATGTGTAATTAAAAACCTTCCCACAGGGCGCCTGGGTGGCTCAGTGGGTTAAACCCTCTGCTTTCGGCTCAGGTGATGATCTCAGGGTCCTGGGATCGAGGCCCACATCGGGCTCTCTGCTCAGCGGGGAGCCTGCTTCCCCCTGTCTCTCTGCCTGCCTCTCTGCCTCCTTGTGATCTCTCTCCCTCTGTGAAATAAATAAAATCTTAAAAAAACAAAACAAAACAAAACAAAACAAACAGACAAAAAAACCTTCCCACAAAGAAAACATACTTCACTGGTGGATTCAACACAACAGTTAAGGAAAAAATCATATCAAACTTCTCAGAAAACTGAAGAGGAAGGAGTAGCTCCCAACCCATTCTGAGAGGCAAGCCTTACCCTGACACTGTGACTACTGAGAGGTTATATGAAAGAATGGCCCACACTCTAACTCACC
This sequence comes from Ailurus styani, assembly GCA_002007465.1. Classification (NCBI taxonomy): domain Eukaryota; kingdom Metazoa; phylum Chordata; class Mammalia; order Carnivora; family Ailuridae; genus Ailurus; species Ailurus styani. The sequence goes on along the minus strand of LNAC01000150.1, from coordinate 1,674,979 downwards.
GTACCTACAGATTAAAGAACATCACCTAGTCATCTGAACAGATGCAGAAAAGCATTTGACAAACTCTGCATCCATTCAGGATTTTAAAATACCTGAGCAAACTGGGAATACAAGAGAATTTCATCAATCTGGTAATGAGCAAGTACAAACAACCCGCACAGAAACACCATCCTGAGTGGCGGAAAACCAAATGCCACCCCTGAGACCAGGAACGAACACCTATCCAACAGTACAGGGCCAGGGAAAAAACCCAAAGCGCAAGATGGGAAGGATATAGTGATGTCTCTGTTTGCAGGGGACAGGATGGTCTCCACGGAAAATCCCAAATGTTCGTCCCAAAAAACCTTCCAGAATAAGGGAGTTTTGCCAGGTTGTAAGATACAGTGCCAATGCATATACTTTAAAAATATTTCTATATATCGTGTGATATATAGAAATTTTTAAGTTTAAAGTTCCATTTAACCCTAAAATACATGAAACACTTACATTAAGGTATATATTTTACTTAGGTACAAATTTAACGAGAACGGAGTTTGCAATTTCTGCCATCAACTTTGTGTCCGAGAACTCATTCATTCATTCATTCAATAAATGTTTCTTGAGCACCTACTACATGCCAGACATGCTGTATTTTATTGATACAGAATCCCCTAGAATCCAAACTTTTGCTTTTGTGCATTAAAGCAACACACTCAGTTCAGTGGGACCCTATGCTCTGAATCCTCCCGATTAGCTGCTTTGCTCATGTTGGTAAGCGGAAACCTACATGGAGCAGCTCTGGTAGGTAGTGTAAGCCATACTTTGATGAACCTAACGCATGTTCCAGCCCAACTGTGTTGTGTGGGACATCAACACGTAGCCCCCAACCTACAGCGTGGAATGCGATGGAATTGTTTAGAGGGGGGTTTTGGGTTTGTATTTTGTGTCACATTTTTCAATTATTACATAATCAAAACTATCAACTAATTCTTTTTAATTTTTTTAAAGATTTTATTTATGTATCTGAGAGAGAGACAGTGTACCTGCAAAAGCAGGGGGAGGGGCAGAGGGAGAGGGAGAAGCAGGCTCCCCACTGAGCAGGGAGCCCAACACGGCACTCGATCCCAGGACCCTGAGATCAGGACCTGAGCCGAAGGCAGATGCTTCACCGACTAAGCCACCCAGGCGCCCCTCTTTTTAATTTTCACATGGAATTTTATTATTGTGGAAAAGAATATGTCACGCTGCCTTGGTTTTGAGTCCTAGTTCATAACCTCTTACTACCTACATTTTCTTGGGTCAAATTTTTAACTTTTTTGTGCCTCAGTGAAGTAGGGACAGCCAATTCTTTTGACTTTATAGGATGGTTGTTGTAGATTACATCACACACATTCAACACTCGGCCCAGTGCCTGGCACTCAGTAACATTCAATAAATGTTCATCCTGGCACTGACGATGCTGTCGGTGATGACATGATACGCCGTAAGCCACATTCTCCTATCTCCGTAGGCAGGTAGCTGGTCTGGCCACCCAGTAATGGCACGTTAACATTTAATCACTGTTAACTATTTTGTGAGATTCAACTTTCCCATTCAACCTATCAAGATCATTTAAAGACTTCTGTTTCTTTTCATCAAATGTAGTTACTGCACTGAAGTTCCACGTCATCTATACATTTTATGGGCTTGCGTCCCGCGTCTTCACATATAGTGATAAAAACGTCCCAACGGGATGCCCACTGGCGGACTCCCTGACAAACCTGGACAGTGTCCATCACCACCCAGCACCTCCGTGCACCTTTCCACAAACAGCCATGGGGACATCACGGAAGAGTGTGGAATGGCAGGGGGGAGTTCTGATTCTCTCTTAACACTGTCCACTGTCATTTCCGGACCCGCTGAGCTCAAGGAATGTGGGGCATATTTTCGTGTTGTTCTTAGGCTGTTAACAATAGATTCTAGAATCTTCCCTGGGAGGTATGTGAAGCTCAGCAGCCTGAAGCTTCTTGGCCTTTTGAAAAGTGAGACTTGTACACGTGACCCTGCCCCCCACCTTCTGGAAACGCCCCTTCTCGGTGACACTGCGGGACCAGAGAGGGTCACCCATCCCGACTGGAAGCACGGACTCGGGTCCTTGAGGAAATGCAGATTCCGTGAGAGAAGTATTACTTTCTTCCGGTTTCTTCTCCCCTACAAGGCCAAGTTTGCTCATTCATACAAATGCTCTCCTGCGTATATAACCCTCACTCTCCTTCACGCGACACAGAGCCGAGAACAAAGCGCTGACCATCCCCTCTCCACGATGAGCAACTCACCCAGCTATGGGCCTTTCTGAGGATTCCCTGGCCCTGAAACTAAGAAAGGGTATTAAACGTCATCTTTTTTCAGCCTGAACGGGTTCCGGATATTCCCCTGTCCTTACCCATCGATGACGCTCGTCTGGGTTTGAAGTACTTCCCGTTTGCCAAGGGATCTGGTCTAATGCACCCCTGAACAACACGAGAGGTGGGGGATGGGCACCGCACTTGCTGACCACCCTCATGCTGCCCTTCAAATTCACACCCAGCCCCCGACACGGGCAAGGCAGAAGCAGCTTATCTAGTTCCCTGAAGATCACCCAACTATTTTATAAAAACCAATAGATCAGGGGTGCCTGGGTGGCTCTGTCGGTGAAGCATCGGCCTTTGGCTCAGGTCACGATCCGGGGGTCGAGTCCTGCATCGGGCTCCCTGCTCAGCGGAAAGCTGGTTTCTCCCTCTGCCCCTCACCCCGCTCATTCTCTCAATCTCTCTCTCTCTAAGGGACAAATAAAAAAATCTTAAAAAAAAAAAAAAAAGAACCAACAGGTCTTAACACACTTTATTAAGTTTCTTTTTAAAAAGATGACGGGGGGGGGGGCGCCTGCGTGGCTCAGTTGGTTAAGTGTCTGCCTTCAGCTCAGGTCACGATCCCGGGGTCCTGGGATCGAACCCCACATCAGGCTCCCTGCTCAGCAGTGAGTCTGCTTCTCCCTCTCCCACTCCCCCTACTTGTGTTCCCTCTCTTGCTATCTCTGTCAAATAAATAGAATCTTTAAAAGAAAAAAAGAAAGATGAAAGGAAAGGGAGCATTACTACAGGAAACCTCACACAACACCAGGAAGGCCCACGTTTAATGCAGCCTTGTCGAGCAATAATGTGAAATGCATTTCAAACTGCTATGCTCTGGTTTGCAGGAAAATGTCCCTCCGTGAACCATTGTGTCTCAAGTCGTGATGCAATGAATGACTCTTCCAATGTATAGTTCATTCTAAATCCAAAGGGGAATAGTCGAGAACAGCCAACTTGCCCTGTGCTTTCTAACTTCTGCTGTTTTAAGACGGAAATACTTTATGACCTTTCTTTCCCCAACACAGCGTCTACCTTTTCTGTTACTCCTCCCGCGGCTCTTCCTGTGTGTTCTAACACCAAGTGCAGGAGAGCTCTAATCACACTTGTGCTTGCGCTGCACGGAGAGCAAATATAGATAAAAACCAGATGCTTTTCAATGAAAAAGCGAACATGAAGTAGTCAATCATAACTTCCTCCAGAAAATGACCACGCTGCCCATTCTAAGAATTCAAAATTCTTCTATAATAAACATCGACTACTTTTGTTTTTAATTTTTTCTTTAAGCGTGAAGCCCTTTGGAGAACAGACGGACACACGGACGGAAACGCTGACCTATACTTCAGAAACTGCGTATTCAGGACCTAACCCTCCCACATTACCTTGAAGCATGCATCTGTAAGCAGATTCAGAGATTGCGTAGATGTGTGGGGGCATCTCGTGACGTTTCTTCCCTCTGTACATTTCAATAATATTCTCAGAGTAGATTGGAAGGTTCTTGTAAGGATTTATGACTACGCAGAAGAGTCCAGAGTAAGTCTAGAAGAAAAATAAAATAGTGTTAAAAAAAAACCAAAACACTCTGAACAGATCAGACGACGGCCAGAGGCCATACAGCACCTGGAACATGGCCCTTCAATGATCTGAAAAGGTGGTTAGCAGAGAGATTTGCAAAAATGTGAAAACGTCTCTACATTTTTTGCTTTGGAAAATACAGTTTTTTTCGTGAAAGATAATCTACTTATGTTACCTTGTCATATGTTCGTTTTAAATGAATTTATGTAAAGAAATCAATGGTTTATTATTTTTTAAGTGAATTCATAAATATGTTTTAACTTTGCTATCATTTCAGATACAGGGAGTCCTGATAAACTTAACCCACACAGAAGCTCTTTGGGGAGAAGCCTCAATCGTTGTTTTTTTTTTTAATGTTTCTTTTTTAGTCACCTCCACACCCAATGTAGGGCTCGAACTCACAACCCCGCGACCAAGAGTCATGTGCTCCACCCACTGAGCCTGCCGGGCAGCCTAGTGGGTCCCCGGTTTTTCCAAGCCATTAGTCCAGAACACACAAACCTTTCCTGATCAGCATGATAACCACTATTCAGAATTGATACTGATAGCAATTTGATTGGGGGGTTTACGTTCCCTAAGAGCGATTTCTGAGAAGAGTGTGCAAAACTGCCCCCCGGGGGTGGGGGCAGGAGGGCCGGCGGCATCCAGGAAAGGGCAGCCTGGGGCACCGTGATGCAGGCCTTCCGTTCACGGGGAGCTGGGGACCACGTCTCCAGGCAGGAGGACACTAAAGAGACTGGGGACTGATGGTGTCCAGCGCCAGGGCCCGCGTCCCCAGGGACAACAGCTGTGTTCATACAGGCGGGAGCCCTGGGCAGCTGCCACCAGAAGGCTCCTGAGAGACCGCTGCACTCCGAACGCGGCGGTTACAAACGCTCAAACAAGGGAAAGCAGGCCGCCCGGAGGAAGGTAAGTGATCAGAACCACAGCCCGAGCTGTTCCCCACCGGCAGCCTCCCTAGAGTCACAACCAGAGGCTGGTGGATCACGCCCCCCATGTTGGGGGTGGGGGGCAGAGAGAGGACAAAAGGCGAAAGGCTCTAACCCCCCCACCATTCACCAGTAGGGGGCGTCTGCCTCACTTCTGAGCTGACACGGAGCCTGAGACGAGAGTTAAGTGTTTGTCCATCCCTCGCTGACCATCGGGGCTTCAGACCTCGGCTCTGTCTCGACCGGGCAGCTCAGGTCCCCGAGAACCCTGGCCGGCTCCGGGGCTCCCCACCGTGGCACACGCTCCCTGGCCAGCCTCCCTCTGCCGCCACGTGGCAGAAAGGCGACAAGGTAGGAAACACAGGGCTCGTAGTAAGGGTGAGGAAAGCAAGGGCAATCTCAAGTTCACATTTTATCGAGTTTAACTTGTATACAGTCAAGAAGACAAGTCACAACTATCCACCTCAATGAATTTTTCCATGTACCTCCCTTTTCCATTCAAAAATGAGATCACAGGCTGTCACGAAGCTACACAGTCTACACTTCACTTTTGTAAGAGGTAAATGACAGGGGCTCCTGGGTGGCTCAGTGGGTTAAGCGTCTGCCTTCAGCTCAGGGCATGATCTCAGGGTCCTGGGATCGAGTCCCGCACTGGGCTCCCTGCTTCTCCCTCTCCCTGTGCCTCTCCCCCTACTTGTGCACACACTCTCTCTGTCAAATAAATAAATAAATCTTAAAAAAAAAGAGAGAGAGGTAAACAGAAGTTCAGTTCAACATCCCAAAGGTTGGATGGCGCGGTAGCAGGTCATAACAACGACTCTTAAATCATCCAACGATTTGTGTCTCCCACGTGGTGGGCACTCGTCTGAGGTCTAGGATTACTAAGATGACTCAGTCTCACAAATATGAGTACGTCATCTAAAAACAAGATTAAATCATCATCAGTACCCTGTGCCTGCCAAAGAGGGGAAGTAGCAAATGTTTCCATGCAATACATTCTTCAACTTCAGGGCTTCAAGAGCTCCCTTCGAACTATCTGGAAGTTGGCTCCAATACCGGGTTCCTGCAGAACTGATAATGGGAGCGATACTGTGCCCCCTTATCTTCCCCAAGGCACATGGCAGGAGGCTGACATGTTCTTAAAATATGTCTCTGAGACCCCGACGTTCCAATGAGACTTCATTCGGTGTCTGAACCCACGCACGAGACATTACGTACCGTCAAGAAATACGCGCTCTAGGTACAAGGACAGTAAATATGCAGTCAACAAACAAGACACAACATAAAGGACAAAAAAGAAAGTGGCACAAAAAGAAAAGGAGAAAGATGAACAGGATTATAAATAGGACAGAAACTCCGGAACAGAACACACAACCAACCCCAGACCCTCAAAGTCAGGGCCATATTGTCAGAAACTGTAAAACAAGGTATGAAATTCAGGTGTCGATGGTCTCTGATGTTCTTTTAAAGACTAAAGGTCAAAAGGAGGGATGAAGACATTCCTATTAAGACATAAAACTGGGTGGCAGGATATAGCCGAGGCAGAGCGAGAAGCTCAGCCTCCCTGAAAGTAGTTTGTACTATGGAGTGTGCATGGTGGGAGCTTAGAAAGGCTGACTCAACAACTTGAAGTGTGTCCTGCACAGGTGATCAGCTAGTAGAGGTTCAGGGGAGATGCAGGGAAGAAGTATATAAAGTATAGATCTGGCAGCTCCATGGAAAAGACACCGAAGGGTAAGAGGTGAAGAGTGGGGAGTGGAGACTACTGCACCAGTCCCAGCACAGGGACAGGGCCCAGATGGGAGGGAAGCGGTGGGTCCCCAGAACACTGCGGGGGAGGGAAACTCAAAGGCACTCAGAAGCTCTGAGTATAAAAGCCACCGAAGACACAAGCTAACAGCCCCACATTTTCAAGCTTGAGAGGCTGGAAATGTCATTGACAGACGCGAAGAATGATCTGATGTGTGGGGAAGATAAACAAACCCCCTTGGAGCATACTGAGATGGTGGGATGCTGAAAGGGGATTCGCGACAGCAGGTGAGCCCAGGAGAACGCCCAGTGAGAGCCGGACGCACTGACTGCCGAAGCCATGAGAACATTCTGAAGAACTGCGAAGGCCTGAGGGGTGTCTGCCCAGCCTCTGAGACGCCAGCTCCTGCTGTTGCTTAGCTCTCCTGAGGCAGACAGACCGACACAAGTGCACAAAAAGCCTGCCATTTTTCAAACATGCTATGCTGCTTCACACCTCCAGGCTTCCGTGCACGCGGACCGCTCTGCCTGGAGTGCCCATCTCCTGTCCCGGATCAGGAGGCTCTCCGCACCCTGTGGGTGCCAGGCCTCTCTTTAAGACAGGAATGTGCCTACACGTTATTTCAAGGTTCAAAGGATGCGGAACCAGGAAACGATGGAACGTGGCGGTCAAGGCTAAGGCACAGAGCGGACATGGGACTGAACTGGGGGCCTCACACATGCCGCTTCCCTCCAGAGCTCTCGGGGGGACATGACGCCACCACCCAGAAGGAGAGGTCACCCACAATGTTTGCAAACACTGCACCCACATAAATTCACATGTGTGCTTAAAAAAACCTGACGTAAGATGGAAAACATCATCAACCACTGATTTCAGAGAAAGAATGTACCTAAGGAAATCACCGATAAAATAAGGTAAAACAGTACTTTCAGATATGGACTTAGAGCAGGGACTCCACATACGGGAACAGAAATGGGGAAGGCGAGCAAGGAAAAGCTGCAGGCACTCATCCGAAGTAAAAACCCAAAAATCCACGGCAGGGAAAATGAGGAGCAGAACAGGTACCTGGAAATGCAGCAACAGAGCAGGCGCATTTATCCTGAGAGCCCCCTTCTTAATGGAAAGTAGGACAAAGGTACAATAATAAAGAGAAAGAAGGCACGAGGGTAAAACAACAAAAATACTTCAAGGACAGATGAAGACAGAAAGCAACGCAAAGATCACTAAAACAGGAATCACTGCTGCTTCCTCGGGGGAACAAAGGCCAAAATTCCGCACAAAGAGCAATCATCAAAAGCACACTTGTGCGTGCGTGGTGTGGAACACACACTCCAACAGAAGCATCGAGCCGCCCAACACGGGGGGTGCGGGCTCTAGCGACAGGACGCACCTGCACAGTGCTCCTGCCGGGCGGCCAGACCCCCGGGTGAATGGTGCGCAAGGACAGTGCTCACGCTGAAACAGGCGAAACGGACAGATTACAAGACACAGAACAACTAACTGCCATATGGTGACCACGCCTGGACCTGGATGCGAACAGACCAAACCAACCACGTCCACATTTATGAGAAAGAAGGACCATGTGACAGTGAATGAGTGTTTGATGATCCAGAATTACTCTTTCTGTCTTCTGCAGACGATAGTTACAAACCCCGAACACCGTGGCCGAGAGGCGAGAGGCCAAGCAGAGCCATGAGCAGCGCACAGGGATCAGGAGGAGGGCGAACGCCCCCAGCTTCCCCCCAACCCCGAGCTGCTGACGGCTACGCCCTGAGAGTCAGGGGTGTCCCAGGAACACCGGGCCTCGCACGGCCCAAAGCCCAACCCCTGGTGGGCCCCCTGTGCCCGTCCCCTTCGCCCGACTGCCCGCCCAGAGCAGACCTCTAGAACGAGCTTCGTGTCACTGAGAGCTGCAAAGTCACCGTCCTGGTTTCTCTCCTATAATAACTGACGGAGGAGGCAACACTTGCGACTAGAATCCCGGGTAAGCCTCGCATCCCCTGTGAGCCCGTCTGTGTCGCCCCATGTTACCATCTTGGATGTGTTTGGGGAGTAAAAAACAGGATCGCGAATTCTGCCGGAGAATTGGGAACCATTAAAAGAAAAACCATAAAAAAGAAGCTGTAAAAAAAACCCATAAAAAGCCTTTAAAAAAATCATAAAAAGAAAACGCCAAATGAAAACTGCAACACGAAGGACCTGAAATTAGAAATTTACCGGATGTGTTTAATGGCCAATTAGACATAGCTGAAGAAGGAAATCAGTTCTTCCACATTTTATCAGAAGCAAATATCCGGCCCAAAGCACAGGGGAGGGGAAACTGGGTTAAAATATGGGAGGTTCAATGGGACATGGTGAAAAGGTGACTCGAGAGGCATTTGAGCCCAAGGAAGAGGGCAGAGGGCTTGGGGCAGAAGCCGTCTCTGAGGAGACAGCGGCTCAGAAGGTTCCAAAACTGACCAAAGGCAACAAGCCACAGGCAAAAATGCTCCAAGCTGGGCGCCTGGGTGGCTCAGTGGGTTAAAGCCGCTGCCTTCGGCTCAGGTCATGATCCCAGGGTCCTGGGATCGAGGCCCGCATCGGGCTCTCTGCTCCGCAGGGAGCCTGCTTCCTCCTCTCTCTCTGCCTGCCTCTCCGCCTACTTGTAATCTCTCTCTCTGTGTCAAATGAATAAATAAAAAAAAATCTTTAAAAAAAAAAAAAAAAAATGCTCCAAGCTCCAAGCTGAATCTCAAGAAGAAAACTCGACCCAAGCACATTGGAGTAGAACCCACCGGCCCCGTGGCGGGGCGTGGGACTCGTGATCCCGGGGTTGTGGGATCGAGCCCCTCCTCGGGCTCTATGCTCAGCGGGGAGTCTGCTGGACATCCTCTCCTCCAACCCTGCTCCTCCCTCTTCTCTCTGAAAAAAGAGAGAAATGAATGGAAGACACAGAGAGCAGCAGCGGCCCAGGAACAGGGGCGGGGGCAGAGCACACGCAGGCAGAGGGCTTGGGGCTGACCCTCACCCACGACAGGTGCCTATGATGTGTCAGGGCAGCACCGAGGGAGCAAGGAAGAGAAAAGCCAAAACACATCACGGGGGAAGAGATTAAGAAGCTACAATAATGATAAAGATGACCCAATCAGGACAGGAGGAAAAAGCACAGAGGGGGCGGTGCCAAGAGGGAGCAAAGAGTCAGCAGTTCATTTCAGCCACTACTGTACATGTACCTAAGCCAAATATTCTGATTAAAATGTTAACACTGTCAGGTTAGGGACCAAAATAACAACGACGGGTTGCTTAGAAGAGACATACCGTCTTACAGAGCTCGACACAGGAAATCTGAACATAAAAGTTTGGAAAACAACAAAGTGAGCAAACACTAACAAAAAAAAAGCTAATCTTTAGCGAGAAGCATCACTGGGTTTTTTTGTTTTCTTTTTTAAGATTTTATTCATTTATTTTTCAGAGAGAGAGAGAGATAGCGAGAGAGAAAGCACGAGAAGAGGGGTGGCAGAGGGAGAAGCAGGCTCCCGCTGATCAGGGAGCCCACTGCGGGACTTGATCCCAGGACCCCGGGGATCATGACCCGAGCCGAAGACAGACGCTTAACCCACTGAGCCACCAGGTGCCCCAAGAAGCACCGCTGTTAAACAAAGAGCATTTCACGAGGATTCACCAGAAAGATAGAAAAATCCTACATGTATATGTGATAACATGGCTTCAACACGTATATGGCAAAATGACGGCCCCCATGGAGGACAAGCAGATAACCATGGAAAAGCGTGATCATATACAAGATGGAGTGACGCTGTACACGAGGGAACCCGCGTCCAGTGGCTGCAGGATGTACTCACTGTATTAGAAATAACAAAATAAACCTGAAAATCCCCTTATGTTCGGAAATTAAGCAGTCTACTTCTCAATAACCCACGAGGCACAAGGAAGGCACCCTCGTTATTTTGGACTGAACGGTAAAGACAAGACAACATGCTAACAACACTTGCAGAATACAGGGCAAAGCTTATGACTTTCACCTCCGGCAAGACTCCTGCAGGTCAGGAATGAAAGCGAATCATCACTACGAATCCTACAGAAAAGTAGACGGGACGAACAACTTTATGCCTATGAATTTGAAAATTTAGATGGAACAGAGAAATTCCCAGAAAAACACAATCATCAAACCTGACACAAGAAACTAAAGACTGGAGAAGTTCTACATGTATTAAAGAAAGACTTGCCCACAAAGAGAACTAGAGTGTTATTGAAAAAAGAAATAACATAACTCCTAGCTAAACAGTGTCTAAGAACACAACGAGGTTGAGATATATTCCCTGATTCGTTTTCTAAAACCAACATAATCTGGATAGCAAAACATGACAAGGACATGACAACAAAGGGCAATTTTAAGCCAACCTCACTCATGAATATAGATATAAAAATCCTCAACAAAATACTAGCAAGCAGAATCTAGGAATCTAGTAGTATACAAAGAGAATATTTGGTCCTTGCCAGGTCACTTAAACTCCAAAAATATATATAATTCACCACAATAACAAAATAGCCAGAAAAATCACACTATCATCTCACTGGAAGCTGGAAAAACATTTGATAAATTAACATCCAATCAGGATCTAAAAAGTTTACCCATTCAGGATAAAAACTAGGAACAGAAGGAAACTTCCCTTAATCTGATCAAAAAGGCTAAAAACAAAACAAAATGGAAGCAACCATTATTCTTGTTTGGAGGTTCTAGCAGGGGAGCGCAGCGCAGCTACTCGTTTACCCCTGACGGAAGAACGGTCCTCTCCTCTATCGGGGAAGGTCGTCCTCTTCGACCGAGTGCGCAGCTTCGGGAGGAACGCACATGGTGCGGTGAGGGAGGAAGGGGACACCGGCCTAGCCAGCCAGATCAGCCAAATCAACCCTGGCGATCAATGGGGTGACAGATGTCGCAGCCAGATCGCCCTCACATCTAGCAACCATTATTCTTAATGGGGAAATGTTGACGCTTTCTCTCCGGATCAGGAAAGATACAAAGATGCCTATGATCACCTCTTCTCTGAGGGTCCTAGACGGTGCAATAAAGCAAGAAAAAGAAATGTGGGGGCGCCTGAGTGGCTCAGTGGGTTAAAGCCTCTGCCTTCGGCTCAGGTCATGATCTCAGGGTCCTGGGATCGAGGCCCGCATCGGGCTGCCTGCTCAGCAGAGAGCCTGCTTCCTCCTCTCTCTCTGCCTGCTTCTCTGTCTACTTGTGATCTCTCTCTCTCTGTCAAATAAATAAATAAAATCTTTAAAAAAAAAAAAAAGAAAAAAAAAGAAATGTGTCAGAATTGGAAAGAAAAGGAAAACTGTCATTATTTGCAGACAACATAAGCATGTTCACAGAAAATCCAAAAGAATCTTCAGCTCAACTGTCATAACCAATTAAGCGATCTTAGTAAGACTTTATTGGTAAAAGACATGACAACTGGGTGCGCCCTTCTGGCTCAGCTGGGGGACCATGTGACTCTCAGTCTCGGGGTGGAGTCTGAGCCCTGTACTGGGCAGAGGGATTACTTGAAAATAAAATCTGTAAAAAACAAAACAAAACATGACAACGGTGTTTCTACATAATGGCATCGATCACAAGACAATGCCGGGCGCCTGGGCGGCTCAGGCGGTGAGACGTCTGCCTTCGGCTCAGGTCATGATCCCAGGGTCCCGGGACCGAGTCCCACATCAGGCTCTCTGCTCAGTGGGGAGTCTGCTTCTTCCTCTGCCTCTGCCTCTCCCCTGGACTCATAAGCTCACTCTCTCTCTTTCTCTCTCTCTCAAATAACTAAATAAAATCTTAAAAAATGAAAAAGAAAAAAGAAAACAGCACCGAAACCACCATCGAATAGCATCCAAAAAGTCATACACCCCAAAATAAATCTAATGAAAGATGTACTGGCCTCTACAGAGACAACCATTCAAACGCATTGGGAAAAATTAAGAACTAAGTAAGTGGGTATACGCATGAACTGGAACATCAAATATCGTTAAGGATCTCAGTTCTCTCCCAAAGCGATCTGCAGAACCAACAAAATCCCAAACACAATCCCAGCAAGGACGCGAGCGGGCACAAAACTGACAAACGGGTTCTAAGATTATACGGAAACACAAAGGTTGCAACAACTACAGCGAGACCCCAAAGAATAACAAAAACGAGAGCACGGACCCCGCTGGACGGCAGGACTTTACCAGGAGGCTGTAAGGACCGGAACAATGGGATCTCAGCCGGAAGACGGGCGCACGGACCACACACAGAACAGGCTGAGTGAGAACTGAGAAGCACCTGACGCATGCCGTGGAGAAAGGGCTGTTTCAGGAAATGGCACGGGGTCACCTGGACAGCCATCTGGGAGAAAGATGAATCTTGTCCCCAGTTTACCTGCTACAGAGACTCCAACTCCAAGTGGAGCCACGGCTAAGCCCAAGAAGACAGCATCGCTTTCCCCTCTCGGACCAAGGGCAGGAGGAGAGTGAAGTCAGGACCTTTGCCCCCCACCCTCCCAGGCCAGGCCCCTCCGTGTCCATGGTCAGGAGACCCCCGCTCCTGGGGAAAGGCCTCCCCACACAGCCACCCTCCCCCAGCTGAGGCAGCAGCTCGGGCCCGTCTTGCCCCTACAGAGGGAGGATGTAGCAAGGGCTGGGTCATTGCCATGCCAGGACCCTGCCGGGCCTGCCCACACCGGTCCGCTGAACTCTGCCCACGCGTTGCTGACCTGTCCCCTCGCTGAGCTCTCAAGACACTCGGTTCGAGGGCCCCCTGTTTCCCACCAGAATCTGACTACATCAGGCTTTACCCAGAAAAGCCGAACGTGTGAGTTAGAGAGGTGCGTACCCCACCACGCAGGATTTCCCGTCCTCGCCCCCAGAAAGGCATGCTGGGTGCCCCGGGACTAGCCCCGAACTGGAAAACACAGATGCCCAAAACGAGTTAAGTGGCTAAAGTGGGTCAAGGAGGGCACCTGGGTGGCTCAGTTGGTTAAGCAACCGCCTTCGGCTCAGGTCATGGTCCCAGGGTCCTGGGATCGAGTCCCTCATCAGGCTCCTTGCTTGGCAGGGAGCCTGCTTTGCCCTCTGCCTCGGCCTGCCACTCTGCTTGCTTGTGCTCTCTCTCCCTCTGACAAGTAAATAAATAAAATCTTTATAAAAATAAAATAAAATAAAATAAAGTGGGTCAAGGAGCTTGGAACACTACAGTCTGACAAGAGGAACAAAATAGCTCAACCTTTTTAATTTCAGGCCCCTTGGACCCTCTTAGAAATCATGAAGACCCCAAAGACCTTCTGCTTTATATAACTATAAATATATAACCAAGTTTTTACAAATGTGTATCTATTCACTTTAGAATAACAATACATGTTCATGTAAATAACATCTCTCATGAACAATAACCATGTTTTCTGAAACAGAAGAGAGAAGGGTGGCGGTGTTTTATGTTTTTGCAAATCTTTTTTATTATCGGGCCTAACAAAAATAGCTCAATTTTCATATCTGTCTTCACACTCAATCTGTTGCGCTGTCGTCTTGGGTGAAGCACCTGAAGAAACCAGCCTTACACAGACACTTAGGTGGAAAAGGAAGGTGCAGTTAAACTGCCTTTCCAAGTGACCGTCCTCGATGCTACACCAAAACGCCACAGGTGAGAATTTCTTCAACATCTGAGGCAAGACGGCGTCGGAAATCCTACCGATGAACTTTTATACTGTTTACGTACATCAAAATCCACTGGCTTATCTAGTGTGTGGAAAGAATCTTTTACCCACGCGTGATTTTGTAACAATGTACACATCATCTGGAAAACACTGGCTCAGGGGCGCCTGGGTGGCTCAGTTGTGAAGCATCTGCCTTGGGCTCAGGTCATGATCCCAGGGTCCTGGGATCGAGCCCCACATCGGGCTCCCTGCTCAGTGGGAAGCCTGCTTCTTCCTCTCCCACTCCCCCCTGCTTGTGTTCCCTCTCTCACTGTGTCTCTCTCTGTCAAATAAATAAATTTAGGAAAAAAATCTAAAAAAAAAAAAGAAAATGATGGCTCAATGAATTATGCACGTCTCCTTTTCTTTTTTTAAAGATTTTATCTATTTATTTATTTGACAGAGAGACACAGCGAGAGAGGGAGCACAAGCAGGGGGAGTGGGAGAGGGAGAAGCAGGCTTCCCACTGAGCAGGGAGTCCGATGTGGGGCTCGATCCCAGGACCCTGGGATCATGACCTGAGCCCAAGGCAGATGCTGAACTGACTGAGCTACCCAGGCGCTCCATGCAAGTCTTCCAAATGATGACATTTTACGATATGACATTAAAAAAAAAAATCAGTCATTAATGTCACCATTAATCTCATCAGCAAGGGTTTCAAGGGATGACGAGCTGTCACGTTCACAGTGGTAAATACAAATTTCCCTAAATCCTAATTTTTGTTTTAAGATTTTATTTATTTATTAGAGAGAGAGAGCATGCATGGTGGGGGGCAGGGTGGCAGGGAGGGAGGAAGAAGCAGGCTTCCCGCTGAGCAGGGAGTTGGACATGGGCTCAGTCCCAGGACCCTGGGATCATGACCCAAGCCGAAGGCAGACGCTTAACCGACTGAGCCCTCCAGGCGCCCCTCGCACAGTATATTAAAAAGACGTGTATTCAAGGGTTGACACTTAATAAAATCAGTCATTTCTCCTGCTTTGTCAAGGACGTTCTCATGTGCAAAAATGAAAATGACCACTAGCACAGTCCGGGGTCACTGCCTCCTTTCACGGTAAGACGCGTGCGGTTTTCCCCACCGTGACTTTTACACCATCCATCCCGACTCCAACACTGGAAAGGACAAAGCATGTCTTCCAATCATCATGAGAACAGCTGTGCCCTCACGGACCCCCCTGGAAGAGTCTTAGAGAAACCCTGAGGGTCCACAGGCCACACTTGGGGAACTTCTGAATTATACCCACACAAAGCAATAGAGATGAAACTTACAAATGCAATACTGGGTGAAAAAGAAGACACGAAACCTATATACCGTGAGACTCATTCCTATAAAAGTTCATAAACAGGAAAAACTAAACTATGTTGGTAAGGGATGCATACTTAATTGATAAAACACACCGGGGGATTTGAAGACACTTCTCAGTAATTAAGAGACCAAGCAGAGAATAATTAGCAGGGAAGATTTAAACAGAATTTAAGAGCTTGCTCTGATGGCCACAGACAGAATCCCATAACCAACAATAACAGAATTAATGTTCTATCCAGACACAGAGAATGCTCATCCAAACGGACAACACTGCATACAGCAAGCCTCAACAAAAACAAGGAACGATATTACGTAAACGATATTCTTTGACTGCAATGCAGTTCATTTAAAAATCAGGAATAAGGGGCGCCTGGGTGGCTGAGTCGGTTGAGCGCCTGACTCTTGGTTTTGGCTCAGGTCATGACCTCGGGGTCCTGGGACTGAGTCCCGAGTCAGGCTCCACACTCAGCGGGGAGTCTGCTTGTCCTCTGCCTCTCCCTTTGCTCTCTCTCAGAAATAAATAAAATCTTTTAAAAAATCAGTAATAAGATAACTTTAAAAACCCTCATTCAGAAATTTTTAAAGTATCCTTTTAAATGGTTCACAGGTTAAAGAAGAAATCATAACAGAAAGCAGAAAATATTTAGGACCAAGTAATAAAAACACCACGCATCCAAATGTGTGAGGTGAGCTAAAATCGTATTAGAGGAGACATTTATAGTTTCCGAATGCTTTTTATTAGGAAAGAGGATAAAAATTAATGACCTGAGAAGTTGGGAGGCCAGGGAGAATCCATCCAAAGAAAATATAAGCAACTAATGAAAGCAAACCTGTTAGCAAAGTAACCTATCTACAAGAACATATGTTAGAGATTATCTCAAGAAATGTGTCCAAAAGGTCCCCCCAAGTTACTGTGGGGTCTACATCACGGCACCTCAGCTGTTCCATTTCGCCTGACTGGTGAATCCCAACGCCCAGGTCACAGCCCTCACGATCATGGCTACCTGCAGCCCCACTTTCTTACTAGGATTCTTTTTTTTTCTTTTAAAGATTTTATTTATTCATTTGACAGAGAGAGAGCACAAGTAGGCAGAGCGGCAGGCAGAGGGAGAGGGAGAAGCAGGCTCTCCGCCGAGCAGGGAGCCCAATGCAGGACTCGATCCCAGGACCCTGGGATCGTGACCTGAGCCAAAGGAAGCCGCTTAACCGACTGAGCCACCCAGGTGCCCTCTTACTAGGATTCTTTAAAGTCAAGTGCACCAACTCCAGCCTTCCTGGAGAACCCCTTCCTCCACCCCACTAACTGCACACCACTGCTCCAAACTCGCAGCTTTGCTTGGACCTTAATGCTTCCAGAAGAACTCGGACTGTCCTTCTGTAAAGAGTAACGGGGGGCCATGCTTTGAAGAGAAACTCAGATATCATTCGGGGCCCCTGAGTTCAGCTGCGAAAAAAAAAAATCAAACTCAATAAAAGACACCAGCAAAGTCTTAGCATCAACCGGAGGAATGGCTACAAATGAATATGAACTGACGTGTCTTTTCTTCGATACTGTCTCTTTTGCCCACAATCGCTTCGCCTTTGTATTTCCCTCCTCCCTCCTCCTGGCAGGAACCCGCAAGCTCCGAAGTGGGGAGTCAAGGTGAAGGGGTGGCAGAAAGAGCGTCTGGCTCCTTCCACACTGCGGCTCCCCAACCCTGGCGGAGTCGCATTCCCAGCACCAGGAGGCACCCGAAGCTCACCCCCCACCCACATCCGAGATGGGAGCTGGTGAGGGGACCCGAGGCGCTCCTCACTCCGCGGGCCGGGCTGGGCGCGGTGGCCCCACGCACCTCGTGGTGTGGTCTTGGCCAGACTCCCAGAGCTGGTCCCCTGTGCTGTCCTTTCTAGCGGCCTCTCCTGCCCAGACCCCTTCCTTTCTCAAACCGCCTTCCCAGCCCTGCTGCCTCTCACTCCCTTCGCACCTGACCTCACGGAGGAAAAACAAAACGAGAGGCCACGAGGCTGGACTGTGCCTCCTCTGGCAAAGGTTACGGAAGAACTGTTCAGTTCTCAGAGCTTCCCCTGGCTTGCTCCCTCCTGGCGGAAGGACTCCGGCTCTAACACGACCTTCTCGAAGAGCCTTCGTGGGTCCACCACGGAGAGCGGCTCCCCGACTTGCTCTATCCCACGGCCCGGCTTCCTTCCCTTGCAGAGCGTATCAGGAGGGCAGGGACCTGGCCCGGCCTGTTCACCACACTCCCCAGCACCCAGAACGCAGGTGTTCGGAAACTGTTTCCACAGGTATCGCTAACTATGTTAATTTCCATGGAAAAACTGGCTCTGACTTGCATAAGTTCTCAAGGATCTCGAGCCCCAATTGCACAACCCTTCACAAAATCCAACTGCTCTTCTCCAAATGCAGACCGGTACAAAGTCAGCTCTTCTCTCTGCTTCTTTTCATCCTACATCGAAGTTCTCTACCACCTCCTTTAAGTCGCCGCGCCTGTGGTTAAGAGCCCCTCAAACCTACTTTGTCGTTCTAGAACTTTCCCGTATCTGCCTGGCGTTTTTCCGCTCTCCCTTGTCCTGTCCTCCCCTCCCCTGCCCCGGTATGTTTGATAATTTCTCCCACGCGTCTGCGACATCGTCAGTGACAGCACCACACGTGTCAACCACTGACCACGGGACCACCGCAGCCTCAATCCCACTCTGAATCCCACTCTGAACAGTTTCCTCTGAAAAACCTCAGGGTCCCCGTTCGCACATTCAGTTGCAGATCAGATGATGCACAACTATGTGTGAAGGTGTAAAGTGGGGCAAGACTCGGGTGAGCGAGAGACTATCTTTAACACAAACGGTAACGCGACACAGAGAGGGTGGGTACCCGCGCTCGGCTGGGCTCGGAGGCACGTGTGAGTCACACTCGTCCCCGGGCGTGATCTGCAGGCGTACTCACATAGATCAGTCCCGAATAGTAGCGGTCCTTCAGGTTGTGTAAGACAGAGGCTTCGTTCAAGCATGTCAATTCTGCCATATCCTCCACCTTGGAAAACTTGGGCGGGTTCATCTTCTGAATGTCGTCTTTGTTGACCATCGCCTTCTTTCCGTTCTCTGCCAACTCCACCATAACCTCGTCTCCCCGCTCTTCTTTGATACTCGCTGCCTCGAAACCATGGCGCTCGGACGGGATCCACACGAGCTTCTTAGCCGTCCAATCAGCCTGGGTGGCAGGGTTGTAGATGACCGCCCGGTCCACAAAGAGGTACCTCTCCGGGTCTTCGAGTCCCGTTCTCTGGGCCATTGTAAACAGGAGGATCCGAGAGCAATTGTCTCTAGGAGAGAAGGAGGAGCAGGAGGAGGTTAGAGTTTTAAAAACATACCATGAAGCACAGATTTTTACTCTCGTCACGGACTTAAGACAGAACCTTTAGCGGAGGAGCAGGGGTAGTGCCCTTGACCGCCGCGCTAACTGAGAGTTCAGGGGACACGTCGGGGCTGGCCACAAATTATGCGCCTGGTTCGCTGAAGACCACGCAGGCCAGGCCCTCGGTTACCGAGGGCTGAAAAACAAGCACAGGGGAAAGGCGGGGTTCCAGGTGGGACTTTAAGTCCCTGTCTTCTCCATCCCCTCCTGCACCCTCACCACAAATTAGACAGGGACTTAGAAAGGCAAAGCGGACTGAGGACAAAGAAAACGAAGATGCATGATGGAAGGTCCAGGAGGCGGTAATGGAATCCGCGTGGCCACGAGGACGTAGCTAGGAAATGCGGGGCCGGGGCCAGGAGAGTAAAGTCTCAGGTCTACCCGGGGTTGCTGATCTGCCTTCAGACAAGAGACTCAGGCTCCTCCATACAAGCACCCCCAGCCCAGTCCCCCGGGGGGCTGCTCCGGGGCGCGTGGGGTCTTAATGCGATCAGAGGATGCCACGGTGTGACCTGGCTTCCTGGGACAGCTACGCGAGCACGCTGTGGGAGCTCTCCAGGCCTCACCCCTGCCCTGCAGCTGCTCCCGCGCCCCGGCTCCCCTTCTCCCCGCCATCATTCCTCACGACTCACTCCACCACCCTGCTCTCTCGCCGCACAACGGACTCCGGGTGCCCACGCGTGCCCCTGCAGGCCGTGGGACCCAGAAGCACACACCACGTGTTCCCGATGACAGTCTGACCCGCACAGAAGAAAGAGAACCACTGACCTCAGCTCTGTTGAGAAACACAGTTTCTGGGGTGTTCACAATTAATGCATCTCAAGACCTCGCTGGTTTACTGAGCGCTCGTTTTGCCACGAGCCGTCTCATGGTGAGCCCTCAGCTGTGGCCCCAGACATGCTTTCAGCTTTGTCTGGTCCTATACTGACTTTCTGGATCAAATGACAGCATTTTACAGTCATCACTCACCTTTCCGAGGTGACTCATAACTCCTGCCTGACAATATCTTTGTGGAATCCGATACCATCATTAAACACTTTTGTTATCACCCCAAATTCCAGGTTATTACAAATCTCAGAAGCATGGTCTCCATGACCTCATGCAAGTCAAGGCAAGAAGCCAACTGAGTAACTGGTTTTGCTCTATTCACATCTTCCCAGCTTTGGCCGCCCTCCCTCCACCCCCCAAAATCATGGGGATTCGTAGTAGGCAAAAGACAGAAGGCTTGAAGGCTAATCACAGAATAGTCCAGGGGCGCCTGGCTGGCTCCATCAGAAGGGCATGGACTCTTGATCTCGGGGTCGTGAGTTCGGGCCCCACATGGGGTATAGCGATTACTTAAAAATAAAATCTTATTTTTTTTTAGATTTTACTAATTTATTTGACAGAGAGAGAGAGACAGCGAGAGAGGGAATATAAGCAGGGGGAGTGGGAGAAGGAGAAGCAGGCTCCCCATTGAGCAGGGAGCCGGATGTGGGACTCGATCCCAGGATCCTGGAATCATGACCTGAGCTGAAGGCAGATGCTTAACCACTGAGCCACCCAGGTGCCCCTAAAAATAAAATCTTAGGAAAAAAAAAAAAAGTAGTCCCAAAGATACTATAAGGCTCTCAGCCTTGAGTCCACAGACAAACTTCGAGCTCCGTGAATTCACTGAAATGGTATAAAAATGTACACTTTAAAAGTATTTGCTATAATGTAATGCGTTATAAACACGCATGCCCTAGGGCATGGTTCTCAAACTCTGGTACAGGCATGGGCTTAGGAGGCTTAAAGCAGCACAGACTGGAGACCCATCCCCAGAGTTTCCAATTCAGCAGGGTCTGGAGCAGAGCCTGGTAATTTGCATTCCTAACAAGTTCCCAGACGCAGCCGAGGCAGTGGGTCCTGGGACCACACTCTGAGAACCGTCATTCCACGGTTTCCGGTTGCCGTGGTGAGCCAATGTCATTAACAGGTACGCTGGGATAGGCAAAAAAAGGTTGAAAAGCAATGTTCTAGATTAATTCCTAACCTGATTTAAAGGCCATGCTAATGTTTGATGGACGTGAATAAAACAAAACAAAACAAAAATCACAAAACAAAACCCCCAAAATCACAAAAAACGAGGTAACAATAAGACTTCTACAAATAACAAGGCTAACGCGTTTTCTAACTAAACTTTTGCCTTTTTAGGCATTCGCTTGGGGAGAGGGGGCTGGCAATTCAGAAAAGATTCCCAGGGCACATGTACATTCTGGAGACTGGTTTCCAAAGCCATCGTTACCTCTAGGGACAGGCTTTCCTAAGACTATTAACACACTTTCTGAGTTTCCAAACTTTGCCAACTGCTCAGGACAAGAGAGGCATGACTCTGAGGGGGGAACCGTCCTAGATAATTCTGGACACGGACAACAGGACATGCATTCCGCATTTACCACTGACGGCCTTTTAAAAGAGAAAATACCCATGATAACAAAATATGGTAACAAGTGACTCTTGTCATTAACGGGTAGGAACTGTATATCTCACAGGACACCTCGGAAGAGGTCTTGCTACCAGCAGGCGTGCGTGCACACATTTCTTTAATTTTACACTGGGCATGTAATTATATGCTTACATTTAGTGGATGGCTATAAATTAGAGTAGCTCAACAGGTCATTTCTGCGGCAGGCCTTTAAAAAAAAAAAGTAAATGATACATTTAAAAATTAGTTCACCAAATTGGTACATTTAAAATTTATCGGTATTTTTTTCTAGGTGAGGAAATTCTTGTAATTTCAGGGAAAGAACCCAACAGGTCACAAAAACGTAATTGCAAAATGCTCCCGACTTTGGCGGTGGGGGGGGGGTGAGGGGGGGGCTGCTGTAGCGGACATCCCCCTTG